>JAMQGT020011843.1:0-412124 GCA_024447675.2 Pterophyllum scalare
CATAAGTATTCAGACCCTTTGCTCAGTATTGAGTAGAAGCACCCTTTTGAGCTAGTACAGCCATGAGTCTTCTTGGGAATGATGCAACAAGTTTTCCACACCTGGATTTGGGGATCCTCTGCCATTCTTCCTTGCAGATCCTCTCCAGTTCCATCAGGTTGGATGGTGAACGTTGGTGGACAGCCATTTTCAGGTCTCTCCAGAGATGCTCAATTGGGTTTAGGTCAGGGCTCTGGCTGGGCCAGTCAAGAATGGTCACAGAGTTGTTCTGAAGCCACTCCTTTGTTATTTTAGCTGTGTGCTTAGGGTCATTGTCTTGTTGGAAGGTGAACCTTCGGCCCAGTCTGAGGTCCTGAGCACTCTGGAAGAGGTTTTCTTCCAGGATATCTCTGTACTTGGCCGCATTCATCTTTCCTTCAATTGCAACCAGTCGTCCTGTCCCTGCAGCTGAAAAACACCCCCATAGCATGATGCTGCCACCACCATGTTTCACTGTTGGGATTGTATTGGGCAGGTGATGAGCAGTGCCTGGTTTTCTCCACACATACCACTTAGAATTAACGCCAAAAAGTTCAATCTTCATCTCATCAGACCAGAGAATCTTATTTCTCATAGTCTGGGAGTCCTTCATGTGTTTTTTGGCAAACTCTATGCAGGCTTTCATATGTCTTGCACTGAGGAGAGGCTTCCGTCGGGCCACTCTGCCATAAAGCCCCGACTGGTGGAGGGCTGCAGTGATAGTTGACTTTGTGGAACTTTCTCCCATCTCCCTACTGCATCTCTGGAGCTCAGCCACAGTGATCTTTGGGTTCTTCTTTACCTCTCTCACCAAGGCTCTTCTCCCACGATTGCTCAGTTTGGCTGGACGGCCAGGTCTAGGAAGAGTTCTGGTCATCCCAAACTTCTTCCATTTAAGGATTATGGAGGCCACTGTGCTCTTAGGAACCTTGAGTGCTGCAGAAATTCTTCTGTAACCTTGGCCAGATCTGTGCCTTGCCACAATTCTGTCTCTGAGCTCCTTGGGCAGTTCCTTCCACCTCATGATTCTCATTTGCTCTGACAGCACTGTGAGCTGTGAGGTCTTATATAGACAGGTGTGTGCCTTTCCTAATCAAGTCCAATCAGTTTAATTAAACACAGCTGGACTCCAATGAAGGAGTAGAACCATCTCAAGGAGGATCAGAAGAAATGGACAGCATGGGAGTTAAATATGAGTGTCACAGCAAAGGGTCTGAATACTTATGACCATGTGATATTTCAGTTTTTCTTTTTTAATAAATTTGCAAAAATTTCTACATTTCTGTGTTTTTTCTGTCAAGATGGGGTGCTGAGTGTACATTAATGAGAAATAAAATGAACTTTTTTGATTTTAGCAAATGGCTGCAATGAAACAAAGAGTGAAAAATTTAAAGGGGTCTGAATACTTTCCGTACCCACTGTATGTATTAAAGAATGACTTCTTTAATACATATAATGAAAATAACAAATACACATACACTCAACAGTCACCTTATTAGTTACACCTGGCTAGTACAAGGTTGAACCCTCCTTTAACTGTGTTAATTCTTCATGGCATAGATTCAATAATGTGCTGGAAACATTCCTCAGAGATTTTGGTCCATACTGACAGGATAGCTTCACACCGTTTCTGCAGATTTGTTGGCTGCACTTCCGTGATGAGAATCTCCCATTTCACCTCATTCCAGAGGTGCTCTATTGGATTGCAATCTGGTGGCTGTGGAGGCCATTTGAGTACAGTGAACTTGTTATGTTCAAGAAACCAGTTTGTGTACCCACTGTAGAAGGACTCCAGCTGGGATCTGAACCAGGAATCTTTGTCTGATGATGCAACACTACTAACCACTACACCACCAGGCCTCTGATAACAAGCAGGTAGCATACTGTGGGACTGTAATGTTTTTTAGCTGGAACCTACCAAGCGCTTCAGTGGCCATAGAAAGGAAACAAATTGGAAAGGAAACACCTGTGTGTGCATGGTTTTATTATTTTGTGCAGAGCTTATGACTAATTTTGACAATATAGGTTTATATATAAAGTGACCAGAGCAGTCTTTCTTCCCAAATTTAGCATGCAAACCAGTCAAGGGGCGCTTGGCCCTTATGATTTGTGAAATTAACAAGGGGGGTGTCTCTAAAATACTAAAAATAAGCTAATTTTGTCATGCATACATGTTTTTCAGATATGATACTGAGCTATTCTTATTCTTGCTATTCATCTCTTTGCCCAGTAGTTATCTTGAAAACCAAGCCATCCAGTTACACAGAAAGGATGCTGTTCTGCCATGTCAAAGGTAGGAAAACATACAGAAAAAAAAATCCACAATGCCTGGCAGGCTCTAATACTGCCTGCAATCATAATGTAATAGGAAGAAGCCTTGAAACGCCACTTTAACCAGGTTTTCTCTGCACACAGGACAAAGTATAAACATCAGTTATTTTCCACATTTGAGCACCGAAAACATTCCAGTAGCCAAAATTCCATGTGCTAAAAATTCCAGAGGCCCACACACACAGACGTGTCTGTAGTTGTGTTTGTTGCTTCCAGCTGTTTGTAAGATTCTTTTCTCTGAATTTATGCAATACTCGCAATTTCATGGGGTTACCTGGAATCGCAGGATCCATTTGTGTTTCCCCAAAGGAAGAATATTGTACACATTTATGCATGCAACAGAATGCATGAGTGTTAATAATAAAATGAAAGAACTCAACAGTGAGGTTCCAGAAGTAAAAATCATATTCCTATTCTCCACAGGGATTTTGATTATGAGCCGTTATACAACATCATGAAATGATGGTATGTGCTCCTGTAGAAACCACAAGTCTGTAAATCAACCTTGTTTTAACAAAAATGTGTTTTATTTGTTTTACTTGAAAAGAATTACTGTACCCTCAATGCTAAATTGAAACCGTGACATCTCCCATTGGCGGAGGTCGCTGTTACCATGTAAATTTTTAGGATGGGCAGTTCCTTCACTGTTAAAAATAATTAGGTACACAGTCTTGCACCTTCTTGTCCCTTTTTCCTTTACTTTTTTTGTTTTTAAACCAAATCAAAGCTTTTCATTCACCATGTAGCTGGTTGGGTTGGCTCAAGGCTTAAAACTCATTATTAGGATTTTCTGAATGTCAGTGGAGAAAATGAATGGAAAATTCACTTCCAAAACCAGAGCCCTTAAAAAGTGGGTGGTCACTGTTGAGCTCTAGAGGGTGAAATATGATTAAATGTTCCATAGAGCAAGGCATTATTGTCTGTCACACTGTGACTGCCAGCAACACCTGTCACATCAACTCCAGACAGAAATATATCATTGAGCCCATTGTTATGAGAATATATTAACTTGATGGTTTACTCATTGTCGAATAGGGTGTGATAACAGGGAGTAAAAGTTCAATTTTCTACTAAGCATCCACCAAAACATGTCTCTGTGCTGCAAGGAGCCATTGTAGTATATGTTGAGGACAGTTCTGGGTTTATATGATTATTGAGTGCCATCTTTAAAAAAAAAATCCAGTCTGGCACACTCACTTGTTGGTTTTTATTTTGAG
The DNA here is from genome assembly GCA_024447675.2 of Pterophyllum scalare. Taxonomy (NCBI): domain Eukaryota; kingdom Metazoa; phylum Chordata; class Actinopteri; order Cichliformes; family Cichlidae; genus Pterophyllum; species Pterophyllum scalare. The sequence goes on from JAMQGT020011843.1 coordinate 3,567, forward strand.
GTCTCTGCCTTTCTGAAGCTCATGTCCATCTTTGTACCAGCGGAAGGAAGGGCTGGGATTCCCCGACGCCTCACACTTCAAGTACAGCTTGTCCCCTTCCATCAGAGACTGGCTTCGCATCAGCCGCAACTTAGGAGCAGAGGCTGGACAGAGAGAGGCACAGAGACAAATTGAGAGAGGGACAGAGAAAGGGAGGAAAGTAAGGGGGTGGGGAGCAGAGAAGGAAAAATCAAATCTTGCATTATTGAAACAAATGACAGACATTCAATTAATCTATAAATCTAATTATCTGAGTGTGCCTTTTTCTCTTGGTGTGTATGTTTATTTGAGTGTGTGCTCATGTGCATAACAAATGGAAATCTATAAGACAGGGTTTAGATGTTAAGGTCAAAACCTGAGCCAACAGGTCAGAGTTAACTCAAACGAAAAACACAGACACACAAGCATTCCTTGGCTCCAAAGTGTAACCTTAACCCAAACCTAATTCTTTAAACCTAGAACAGCCCAACATGTCTTTGCCTTTCACAAATGTCCTTACTCCGGAAGTCTAAAAGTCAAATTGGCCCTCACAAAGATAGACGTGTACACACACAGAGCAGAAAGGCACTATGGTAAGGTGGTCTGAATCCTGAAAAGCGAAGGCAAACTGAAAGCTTGTATTGAAAAAAATAAAGTCTTGCCTCAGAAACTCTCTGCAGCAGATTTTCACTATAGAACTGTGTGTGTGTGTGTGTGTGTGTGCGCGCGCTTCATCAGTCCCAGGAGTCTTTCACTCTCTCTCTTCTCTCCTTAAAAACTACAACAGACTGCATCACTGACACCAGCACAGGCAACACAAGCACACAGAAGCTAAAGCAAAGAGACAGCTCAGCACCATCTACTACCATTTATACACACACACAAGCATTGAAACCCATCTTACCCCACATGTGCACACACACACATAGTGCAGTGATAGGACATGCTTGATCAAATGCAAGACAACTATTGTATAGGTTCCTCACAGCACTGCTGCAGCTTCCATGACTCCTCACATAGATGCAGTAGATACACTACAGCTTTAGCCATCTATATGAAACACTGTAAGTCAGTATATGTTTGTCTACATCCTGTCAGTTGTGCAAATATAATGACTATAGTTTTAGTTCCTGTTTAATTTGAAGGTTAGTTTTATTTCGTACTTTCTGTTAGTTTACTTCTGCTTTGTGATTGTCTTAATTACTTTTACCTGTGCATCTGTGTCCGCTTTCCCTCCTATCTGGTATGCTCCCCTCAGTCCTAGCGAACCTGTTTTGTTTTTTTCCGCCTGTGTGATTTCAATGCTTATCCATGTTTTTGGTTGTTGATTTTGACTGCACCTTCTGCGTTTGCCTTCAGTTTAATATTCAACCTTCAGTGTCCTGCATTTGAGTCTACTTCTTTGAACAGTCCCTCATGTCCATTTCAAAATTTTAGCTATCTCCTTCCAGGAATTTGCTGACATTTGTGAGTTCTCATATTGATTATCTATCTATCTATCTATCTATCTATCTATCTATCTATCTATTGATTCAAACCCTGCACTGAAAAAGTAGCCAGAAATGCACAGGAGGAAGTGATGGAACTGAACAATAGTTGCTGGCTGCATCAAAGTGACATCAGGTTCCATTTCTAGGGTGGTGCACATTAGGTTACGCTGTAGCTTATGGCATTGGATTTCACAGGAGTTTGCAGTTATGACATAGCTATGCCATGGATTTCCCGCTTAAGTATAAATCCCCAGTAAGTTCTTCTCAGCGCTTCAAATAGATTAGTCTCTAGGCCTGCGTGACTGAGGCTTAGCAATCGATTTCACAGCGACTGCCAGCAACCACTCCCAACTAGTCTCAGAATACCCATTTTTCCCTAGTTAGCAGAGGTTCCCAGGGTGTCTCTGACTGGTCTCTAAGCCTATGTGACTGATGCCTGAAGTGGTACTGACAGTTGTAGATGACTTTAATTGTAACCGCTCTAATAATAATGATGCCTTAGACTTATATAGCGCTTTACAATTCTGTGCACCATTCATTCACACTTGGTGGTGGTAAGCTACTAATGTAGCCACAGCTGCCCCGGGGCAGTGTGAGAGAAGAGTGGCTGCCAATTCACCCCTCCGACCACACAACACTTAGGCAATGTGGGTTAAGTGTCTTGCCCAGGGACACAATGACAGCACACGCTCAGACAGGGACTCAAACCCGTGACCCTCCGGTTGCGAGGTGAGTACCTACCCACTACGCCACTGCTCTACCAGAAAATTGGCAAATGACTCTAATCAGCATGGCAAATGTTGAGTTAGCACATCTTCACACTGAAACCAAATCTCATAAGTTCCCATAGATGTTGTATTAAAGGTGAATAACGTCACCATGACCTGCACATTTTTGCCACATTGGTGTTTTAAAACTGGTGAGTGAGGGGTGGATCCAACTGAGAAACCCAGGGATGCTCATATTATAGCGACAAAAACTCATCAGGAAAAAGTTTCCTGACCCCTGCTGGTCATTAAAAAGAATGCAGGTTTAAAGTAATTCCACAGAGTCTTCACTTTTAAGACCTGTACAGTACATGGACATACAGTATGTCCATTTTTATATGTTTTCTATCTAAGTTCCAACTCCCCCATGACTATATATAATAAAAACTGAGTTGTTTGGCAAAAATAAATAGAGAAGACATCTTGTGATATTTTTTCTTTTTCATTTATTGCAACAATTCTCATGATAACCAAAGCCACAATCCAGTTAAGAAATACTTTGTGTGTATCCAAATTGTGATATATTTCATTTCTGTAAGCTTTACTGATGTCCTAAAGTTATTAAAAAAATTTGTCACACTGTTGCACTCTGTTGACATTGTAGTTTATTTTTATCTACTTTCTATCCAGTCAAAAACACCTTCTATGCCATCACGCCAAAAATAGTCTATAAAGAATTCACTGACTGTTCTTGTTTGCGTAACTTTCCCTAAAAACTACACACACCATCTGTTTTTAAAAAGTGTCTTGCCCTTTTAGAATATGACTCTTTGTGAACTGTTTTTAAGCCAAATGGTTTGGTGCTGAATACCATAGATGAAACAGGAAATCACACAGGTGGAAGTTAGTCTAGACAAAAAAAAAAAAAAAAAACACAAACTGAAAAGTAGATCCTCCGTGCAGCAACATCCAAACAGCTTGCAGTTATATAAGTGAGATTCAAGTATGTGTTTGTGACTCACAACAGAACAAGCAGCATGTCTTAAATCCTGTTTTTTTGTTTTGTTTTTGTTTTTTTTACATTTAGTGAGATTTAGTCTTGTTACAGTCTCGACACACACCGTCGATGTACAATTCCATGTCATACCAAAGCAAATCATCCCGGAATCACCACATGCTGTCTCTTTCTCACTCCATGGCTCCTGGCTTGTCATGAGTTATGCTCAATAATAGCAGTGTGGCCATCATCTACACAGTTATCATATATATTTTAGAAAATTTGTCTGCTATTTCAGTATTTTTATTTTTAACAAGACCCAACACACCACTGTCTCAATTAGGACCAGATCTGTTGACCATGATGTTTGACTTAATGTCATAACCGACACCGTGCTTATGACATTACTGATACATGACTTAATGTGTTCACAATAACAACGGTCAAAAATGTAGAATTATCACCTGGTGCAGTTTACCTTATTCTTTAGTTCATTTTAGCATGTTTCAGCTCATTGTTTTGGCTTTAGTTTTTTAGAGCTCATACTCTTATCTGAATCAAGTCTGAGCTCTTCCCACTTTCAGGCCACTTTCCTCTGATTGGTGGCCCCTCACAAACAGAACATTTGAGTAGCAGTTGGGCGGGGCTGCTGTGCTCACATTCAGAGCTGTGTGCCTGAGATGACTTCACTCTCCATGACATCATACAAAACCAAGAGTCGAAAAAATGGTGTAAAGCGCAGCATTATGGGCCTGAGCTTTTTCTCACAGGGATTATTTGTATGTAGGCTGACCTCATAATTTGAAACTTTGGCCATGTGTAATATGAGCATCCTCAAATGTAACAGTATATACATATATGGAAACTTGATTTGTTCTATGGGCAAAAAGGGTTTCTTCCTGTTCCTTCCTTTCACAATAAAAGGCTTTTTCATATACACTGCATTAGTTGCATAAAGTAACAGCAAAACACTAACTACATTTGTGTAATTATTCGTTAAATCATGAACAATAACATATAACATTTATTTACTATTATTTTAATAGTACTATGTGCCGCCAATGGTATAGTAGCTAACACATTTGCTCAAAATGTTGCTGGTTCAATTAAGCCGAAGATACAATCCCCTTCGGGTTGCATCAAGGGAACAGCTGAAAGTATCTTCTTCTTCTTTTTTTTAAAAAAATTAGTAGTACTGTAAAAGTGAGAGTAAACATTTGTTTCCAGTATGGCACACATATGCCATAGATATATAACAGTTAATAACATAAAGTGTGGCTTTAATTCAAGCTTTCCTTTATGAATTTATGAAACACACTTGCACACGAAGGGAGAAGCGAGTGAACTGCAATAGTCTTGATTTACGGCGCCATAAAGACACTAGGCAAGTCATGTGCATGTTGTGCTTCCTCGCATTCGGCAAAAGCAAATATTTCAGTGATTATTATTGCAACCTCACCTTTACCTTGTTTTTTTTGAAGCTGCTTAAACGTTTATCTGACTTCTGCTTCTGTCAGTCTTCTAGTCACCAGCCTGCAGTCTCTCTATGACAGCCACTTTTTCACCCCACCTTTGAGTATGGCCTTTCAGAACCTTCTCATGTGGTCCACAGGTATATAGGAAAATATGTATCATTTAATGTGTCGCACATAATTACTTCAATTTGAAATAAGTGGTTAGGTGGTTAGCGTGAGCTGCAGCAAAACATTCTGTGTGTAATTTCTGTTACTAGGTTGCTTTATTATGTTGGCAAAAATGCATAAAAATGCTCCAGACATGACAAATTGTCTTCTGTAGGACACTGAGCAGCCCGCTGCTGTTTTTGTCCTGCATTTTGCTCTGGATATTTTGCAGGAGACGGAGAGGAAATCATGGGAACTGTAATCAAATGACAATGTACCATACGTGGAAAAGAGATGAGATTCCATTGTGGGAGGGGCGACATTAGGCCAGTTCCAGCAGTACGGATCTGACATTTAGTTTCACAATGACAAAATACCTCTGAGAATAATAATCTTTGTTTGTATTGCACTTTTCAAAAGTAAGTTACAAAGTGCTTCACAGTCACTAAGTACATTAGAAATAATCAAGAGTAAATTAACTAGAAATGCCACCAAACAACAGAAAGAAAAGAGCAGCAAATAATGCAGCAGAATATTAAACAAACAACAAAAAAAAAAACCCACCAGAAATCTTTCTTTTTCTTTAAGAAAAAAAAATGTCAGCATCAAGAACACATTAAAGTCTGGAGGAGTCAAGGTGTTGCACTACAGCACTACAGCTTTACTCCACACACACACACACACACACACACTGCAGTTTCTAACATGTATCATTTCAATGTGGGAAGGCAGCACGGGGAAAAAAAACAGACAGAAAAGATGACTGTGACTTCTCAGAAGCCGGAGAGTTCATTTGAAATATGTGTGGGAGAAATGGGAGTGAGGTGTTAAAATGAAATTTAGGTCTTTGCAGATTAGAATATTTTTCTAAAGCTTGGCAATACGCACACGCGAGTAGGAGGTTAAGACACACAGGAGGAGAAGCAGAGGACGGCTAGTTTGTCCACACATCCGGTGTTAAATAACATTCAATCCTTCTGTCAATCTGTTAATCAATCTGTTCAATCACATTTACAGGAGCATCCAGTTTTGGATGTAAAATCTGACAAAGTAGTACATAAGAGTACTTAGATTACTTTCTGCTTGTAATGAGTAATATTAGTTTTGCAATCAGATATCTAGTTACTTTTTTCAAATAATAAATCAGTTTCTATTAAAATGTTACCGCATTTTCATGTATTTTTGTTGAGACAAAAGGTTAAAATATGTAAACACACACACACATACATACACACATACATACACACACACACATATATATATATATATATATATATATATATATATATATATATATATATATATATATATATGCAGTGTTTCAGTCTCCCTCTGACTCTTTGGCACTCTACTGTGTGCTGATGGAACATATCCAGTCCTACAGTTGTGTCAGTCAGGTCAGTTAGCGTGATGGAAGAGAGGACAGCCTTCACATTATGGAAGTGTATGCATCATTTTTGCACGGGGTAACAATAAGTGTCTGTCAGGTGCTAAGGAGCTATACTTCACACTTTGAGGATGCACATGGAGGTGCCACAACACTGGAACCCTTTGAGAAGGAGAAGGAAACAGAAGGAGAAGGTGCTACAGCTCTGGAACCACAACTTTTAGCTCTGCTAAAGCTGTCACTCTGAGGGAAATTAACAAGCTTTTTGCTGTTTATGTGGTGGAGGAGATACTAAAATCCACTCGCTATGCAATTAGCTAAAGTCAGTACATGCAGAGGTCACTGTAAAGTAGGCTACGATGGACAATATAACAAACATGTGAAAGGTAACTGCGAAAGGGTGGTTACTTTTCTCAGCAGGTAGAGTTGCAATGTTACAGATTATTTTTTAACAGAGACACGTTTATTTTAAACTAACATTACCCAACGTTCGTGGTCTGCGAGATGGTCATTGCAAAATAAAAAAAAAAACCTTCTATTTGTTGGAGCTGGTGAAAAAATGAGACTCTCATGTCTGTTCTTTAATAATGACAACAACATAACCTAGCTGAGGCTGAGATTGGGTAAAAGAGGAACCAGCTAGCCTGACTCAATAGCTTGCTATCAAAAGGCTGTATAATTAATATGGTAATTTCCCTAAACCCTAACCTTATGCCAGTGGTTTCTTTTCTACAAGTATGTCAGGGTCTGCTTGGGTCAGAGTGATGCAGATTTCAAAAGCAGAGGCTGTACACGAGTCTATACATGGACGCTGTTGTACCCTCCGATTTGTTGTGATCGCGGTCTTACACCTACAAGAGCATCAAGTATGCAAGTGTCTTTCAAGCAGACTAGAAAATAGTTAAATTAAAACTGCTCCTCCGTGGTGTCCACAGCCGATTTACTTAAAAGAGCAACCACTTGAGCAGAAAAATGAACTGCAGTCCCTCTAGGTCCTGCTTGATGCTGGCTCCAAAAGGGAGACAGGCTCCATAGACTTCCATGTTAAAATAACCTACTTTACAGCATCAAAAGCATATTTGCAGCCTGGTATAGTTTTGACCTCTATAGATACTTACCCCCAAGATAACAACTGCATCCATTTTGCTACTGGAGTTAAACAGGACTTCATTGGTGACCTTTGCTGGATTGCTGTGTGTTACAGACCAACCAAGACATCATGGTGGCTACATTCATCTTTCCTACTGCTTGTGGTTGACCCTAACATTGACCATTTTATATGACAATTTGGGGTGGGCGACATATGTGCTCTATTGAGTGCTCTTCTAGTTTCTTAGTTCACTGCTTCTTGGCACTACATCTTAAACCACTGGAAAGCCCGTTTATTTCCCCTTAAATAGTGCCACATTTGTAAGGAAACTGCATTTACAGCAGAGACCGAATACCTTGAACCAGAGAGTCAATAGCAGAATAAGCTGTTTGGCACTGGCAGAGAAGATTTGGCAAATTTTTCATGGGTGCAGACGACATACTCAACTCTGCTGCTCAACCGACAAATGCGTTTTCCTTATAAATGTGGCACCATTTAAGGGGAAATTAACAGGCTTTCCAACAGTGTAACATTTATTGCTAAGAAGCATTGTTACAACAAAGACATAATCAACCAAACACAAATTTCCTTGCTTTTTGATCTTTATATAGGGTTCTGCTCAAAGGTTATAAAAGGCCAAGAACTCTAAAGCTCATCAATTAACGTCTTCCACATGGTTTCTTTAGGTTGGAGCCTATCCCAGCTGTCATAGGCGAGAGGCAGGGTCCACCCTGTACAGATCGCCAGCAGGGTTAACACAGAGAGACAGACAACCATTCACACCTATGGGCAATTTAGAATCACCAATTAACCTAACCCCAGTAACTGCATGTCTTTGGACTGTGGGGGGAAACTGGAGTACCTGCAGACACAGGTAGAAAGACACAAATTCCACACAGAAAGGCCCGGGCCAAGGTTGATTAAAACCCAGACCTTCTGGCTGTGAGGCAGCAGTGCTAACCACCACGCCACCGTGCTACCCTAAATAAATAATAGTCCACATGCTAAAAATTATTCTAGTCAGATCACAGGTCAGATTCCAGGTGTGACTTTTTGTTTTTGTTTTTGTTTTTGTTTCGGTACTTTTACACTTAGATCACGTTTTTATTCTGTTTTTAGGTACCAATACCTCTGCTAGTCGTTTTTAAAGAGTTGCTAGTTTGGATTTTTAAAAAAGCTCATTTTTAGGTTATAGTTCTTCTGTCAGGTATCTTGGAAAATATATGGTGCAATCACACTGAGTGCCAGATAGATAATGTATCTGCAAAATTTCACTAAACTGAAACATGATTATTTAGGCACTCAAAGCAGAAAGTTCGTGTTAATTATTGAAACAGCCAGTACCAACCTGAAGAACAAAACCATGTTTAATTTTTCAACATTTAACCAGAGCAACAAACGTTCCCTCACCCTTACAGAGGTTTCTTTTTTAGTAGGCTCAAGTTAAACATAGTTACACGTGGGACTCAAAGTTGTATCTTTTGTATGCCAATCACAAGAACGTGACACTTTCTTGACTGGAAAAATTGCCAGTGAACATCACTCAGGCAGCAATTTGCTTCCCCCTCCTACATTACCAATTAGTCATATAAAAACAGAATTTCTAGGAGCAAAGACTGGAGCAGGAGAGACAGAGATATATTTTTTAAGCTTGTATTTCCTCCTATCTGATTGCTCACCCAGCTCCAGGATTGTGAGTCTACTTAGCGTCATGTGCGTTTTATGCAGCTGCCACATTTCCTACTATTAGATTCTATTGTACTTTAAAGAGTACCTGCACACAGGAGTCACAGCTGCCTTTAACTTTATTAGCAACATTTCAAGCAACCGCTGTTCTTCCTCAGCCAGATACCCACGGGAAGGAAATGAGGGTTATTTATAGCCAGTGACATCATAATTATCTAATCACCTCAACGTGTATTACCTACACCTGCTGTATACACACATGCAATGACATATCTGAACGGCATCTACACTGGACCATGAAGCTAGTGAATATTCAGACGGCTTCTTTAAAAACAACATTTTCTTAAGAAAACATCCAGCTGTACTAAGCAGCACTGCTGACACATATTTCTACTTGCTTTCAGAAACACATCACTTCTAGGCTATTTTTCAAATAGGCATACTACCGCAGCAGCTCCACCTAACAACATTTCATATTAGGCTGGTCACCTGGTGAATCTGTGAGGTTTTTCGTGGAGCTAAGTGTGGAAATGAGTCGTGGAGTTTGGCCTGAAGCAGCTGTTAGAGATGAGCCTGGTTACCAATGAGCTCATCCCTCTGTGGAATGCTCTCCTTGGGCAACACGGAGGTTTTGTGATCCAGAGAATGTTAGCTAAAAAAAAAAAAAAAAAACAGAAAGAAATTATCCTTCATGGATGTGACATCCACATTTATGACTGTGACGGTGCCTGTTTCACCGAATTATCATAAATTCCCTTTACAATTTTAACCCATTTGAAAGCATTTATGGTAATCCTTCAAGTTGCTTTGGGTGCTCAAAGATGCTTATGGAGTTTGTCCTTCAAAACAGCTGAAAAACTGAAACTGGATCCAGTGAATATGAGCAATACTGCAGAAAATTTAAAACTCTACCACTGCTTGATGATCATAAATCCCCCATCCCTGCAGTTAACTGTAAAAGGTTCTCCATTAAGCATTAAGACCACTCCCTCTATGCCAGAAACATGTTAATACCTATAGGTTATATTCAGATGTTAGACAGATGATGTGTTAAATAAGTAATTCAGTTAATATTTCTATCCCACCTCATTGTCTAGACCTTCGTTTTCACTGCATTAATTACCAAAAACACATGTAAGACAGCTCAAGCCGGACATTAGATGCTTCTTAGAAACATGCGAGACTTCCCACAGATACTAGATTTGTATTAAAACATGGAACTCTTTAAAAACTAACCACTGAAAAAAGAAGCAGACACATTTGAGGGGCAAGTATCAACCTGGTTCCAAAGGGAGATGCATGTAAAGTGTGAACATGCAATGAATAGAAGATTATAATCGGTTATAACCCATGAACGCATAACCTACTGTCTAATTACTTAGCCAGGGCTTCCAATATAGCCAGGGGAAATGAGTGCTTCATATTCCATATGCTGATTTTTATTTACAATTCCAGATACATTTGAAAAGGTTTAAAAAGAGACAAAGCTCATGGTTTCAGGAATGCATATGCACCAATCCTCCTTTGCGCTCCACTTGGACTGTTTACCTGAATGCATCCAAAGCCTGCGCAAACATGACTGGTCAATAGCACTTGGACTGCAAGCAGAATATGAACAGGAATCAGAAAGTTTATGGTGCCAAAACTCTTGCCCCCTGATTCCAGATTCTGCATATTCATATTCAGATATGTGCTTATAGACACTAAGTCCATAATACATGAAGAAATCATCACTACTGACTCTGTTTCTGTGAGTGTTTACCTGTAAAATTATCAGTGAACAGACTGTAAAACATCCAAGTGAGCTAATAAATCCTGTGGGCCCCCGTCAGATCCTCCTCCAAGATCTTGCCTATTTTTGGCAGCACTGCTTCCTAACAACCACTGAAAAAAACACTGTGGATGAAACTGAAGTAAATTCCAAATTGACTTAGTTTGGTAATGTTAGCTTAGAGGTTGAGAGGCAGTTTGATAAAGAATTATTCTTCTGACTGCAAACATTAACAAAAGCCAAGCCTGCACAACAGTTATGCATAAAAAGACAGAGAGACTTTGAAATTCATGTGCACGACCACAGTTAGAGTAGATTCACACATCCCACACAGCACAGGCACCAAGCAAGCCATAACAAGTCTAATTCTGCAGCTGCAATTTACACACTGACACAGAAAGTTTCCACAGCTCTGAGCATATGAGTGCATACATGATGTGCACCTGTGCACTTTCGCATCAGCACCAATGGATATGTGTGATTGCGTGATTCTGATTTTCTGTGTGCGTGTGTGTGTGTGTGTGTGTGCATGCGCTCTTAGTGCGTGCACTCTGAGTTGCTGATCCAAGCCTTCTTCTGTATCACTGAGTGATGGGAGAATTCCTCAGTGGGAGTATGGAGGGGCTGAGGGGGGTGGTACAGGGGGGAGCCACAAATGGACAGCAGTGCCTGGCCAATAGCCTGTGACCGGCCCGCTCGGCTATCCAATCACACGTGACAGCACTCCAATCAGCCGTCCATCATGAGGTCCTTCTTTCAAGGTCAGCTGATGCTCCCTCCCTCCTCTCCTCCTCTCCTCCCTCTCGCTGTCCAGAGAAGCAGGCATCAACAAAATTGATCTAATTTCTTGCTAAGCATGATCCAATAACAAAGAGTGATATGGAAGCCAAACCAATTAGGTGTGTTCGCAGGCAGGTATGGCACCCTGGGAAGCCATGGCCAGCCACATGACTGCACACATGGGCTGAATGTGAGTGTGTGAGTGTCAGCTGATAAGATGGTGAGGGAAGACACAGAGCACATTCATAAAATGACATGTGGAGAGGGAGCTGATGCGAGTGTTCGTGTGTTCACGTACAAAAGAGAGAAGCTCCTTCTATCTCATTCTCAGATCAGTGTGATTTCTGCAGCGCACAGCTGTCACCATGGAAACCAGGGAGGGAGCAGGAGAGAGAGAGAGAGGATGTTGGGAAGAAAGAAAGGAGAAAATAAGATTGAGTAAGAGTAGGAGAGAGAGAATGTGTATGTGTGAGAGGAAAAAAGGAGATGGTTTTTGAATGATAGCAGCCACAACAGGCCTTCATGCACCACCGACTAACCTCTGCACAGCAGCAATGCCAAAGCCAGGGCAGCCCCCCCCCCAATGTGCACAAGAGTTGCAAACAGAGAATACCTGGCAACGTGTGCATGTGGTTTCTCACCTGTCACACCTGCATTTCATGACAAAAATGAGTCTGGGTGGCTATGCGCACATGGTTGGCGAGAGCGACTGTCAGTAAATCACAGCCTTCCTCAGCTTTCTGCCTTTTTTTTTTTTTGCCGTCACGCAAACATCATGCTAATGCACACACACTGACTTGACCTTGCCTGTTATCTCTGGTAACTGTGTTCATTGTTCTGTTGGCTGCAGCGAGATCTGTATAGGTATAAATACACCCTTCAGATTAAACAGAAATCAGTCCCCCCCCCCCCAAACACACAGCATAAGAGAGAGAGAGAGGAGTGTGAGGCTGTCTTCCGCTCTAGATGTACAGTCAAGCCTTTTGTAAGAGATGGAAAGAGAAGAGAGTGGGTGTGAGAAAGCCAGGGAGAAGGAGAGGAAGATTCAGGGAGAAGGTTTGACTGAGAGAACCAAAGAAAATGAAGGAGATAGATAGATAGATAGAGTTGGTAATGAATAGTTAATGAAGGGCTTGCGGGCAGAACGGTGGGGAAAAGCTATTCTCTCCTTTCTCCTCTTTTCTGGACTGGGAGTCATTTTCAAGTCTTTCTGCTCCCCACCTGTCCTCCATTTATCTTACCCCCCCATTTCATTTTTTCCCCCAAACACTTTCTATTCTTTCTCTCACCTCTCCTACCATCCACCCACCAACCCACCCTCCATCATCACCACCACCATCACCCATCAAGCCCCACTCACACACATCATTAACTACAGGCTTGTAAAGCAGACTTAACAGACACAATTCTCCTGATAAGGGGATTGAAGCATTGATCACATCCGTCCTCCATAAGGAGCTAAAGATTCTATAGAAGAAAGATGTCCCATTGGCCCTCTGAGAGACCAAACATTTACACAGTTAGAAGATTATGTCCTGCTGCAGTTTTGAAAGACAGAACACAGTTCATTCTTACAGTACACCCCAAGTTTTTGTTCTTGCTCACAATTTTTGTGTATGCTGCTATGTTCCTTACAGCGTTGGTTTCCACTGTCACACAGATAACACACAGCTCTACTTTATCTGGTGATCAGAGCCATGCTAAGCTCCTGTTACATTCACGATAAGTGAATGACTGGCATAAAATGGGAAATAAGGAGAAAATGAGGTTAATAGTCATTGTATGAAGGGATAAAAAGGTGGTCAGAGATCTGTAATTGTTTCAAATCACTACAGCTGGGATCCTTACCAAAACCAAACTTAGCACATATGTGAGACCTCCACAAACTTCCCTCTGGCTGTAAGCTGAAGGGTTGATTTTAGGTGCTGAGATCCCAGGAAGCAGTGATACCACAAGAGATAAGTCTAAACTATCAATAAGTAGCTTTGGTTACTCAGTGAAAGAGAAAAAAAAGACAACCAGTGAAATGGAAACCTAAACTGTTTTATTAGCAGTTTTATATTACAGGTTTGATCATTCTGATATTAGCAGTTACTGTGCAGCCAGGACAAGTGTTATTAGGCTTCATAGCTCGGGGGTGACGTTTAATCAGAGACATTAGAAGAAAGAAACAAAGCACTCGAAGAACCCTGAACTTTAATCCATGAGAGAATTCAGCAACAGCAAAGATGGAGGAAGACGTACATGTGTGAAAAGGACAGTTGTGGAAACTCCATGGTACGAACTCGGCTCTGCCAAAATCATCCGTGTGCAGCTGTAGAAATGTACACATGGCACGTCAGAATCAGCACTGTTTAACTTGAAGTGATTTTTTTTCTCTGTGGTACAAGTAGAATAAATTGTACTATTGTGGCACCTTAGATATGTATAGATGTGCATGTATTTACATGTGCTGTGATTAGGGTTATCCAGTCACACAGAATGTATTTGTGGGGTTGGCTGCGGCTCAGGAGGTGGAGCAGGTCATCTACCAAGAGGAAGGTCAGCGGTTTGATCCCTGATTACTCCAGTCTGCGTGTCAGTGTTTCCTTGGGCAAGATACTGAATCCCGAATTGCCCCTGGTGTGTTAAACTGAAGAGGCTGCATGCCAATTAGTTAACAACGTGTGACCCACAACTCATTAGCCAATGAGCATACTCTGCTCATCCTCCCTTCTGGCTCTTAGAATGACCATAAATTTATAAAATGAAGCACATGTTTTATTTATTGGGACCTGTAAATATCTTGAGTGTTTACTGAGGTCACAAAGCAAAGAAGTAGTGCACTATGCAATTTTTTGCAACCAGAGGAGTCAGCACCTGCTGGCTGTTAAAGAATGCAGGTTTAACACGCTTTGTCACTGGTTTCATTGGTCATGCCTGGAAGCTGCATCAATCTTTTATCTTTTATACTGTCTATGCTAGAGCCCAACAACCTATATGGGAGTTCTTATTAAGGTTGAGGGGTAGTTTTGGAGGCGGTGCGGTGGTCCGGTGGTTAGCACTGTCGCCTCATAGCAAGAAGGTCTCGTATTTGAATCCAGGCTGGAGCCTTTCTGTGTTGTTTGTGTGGGTTTACTCTGATTGCCTCCCACAGTGCAAACACATGCAGTTAATGAGGTTAGGTTAATTGGTGATGGGTGTGAATGGTCTGTCTCACTGTGTTAGCCCTGTGACAGGCTGGTGACCTGTCCAGCGTGTGCCCTGCCTCTCACCCTATGACAATTGTGATAGGCTCCAGTCCCACCATGACCCTGAAATAGGATAAACGGATGGGTAGTTTTGATATTTTAATATAGTTACCTTAAAACAATAAACATACACAAAGTATGCGGGTCACATCAGGTTCACATTGTTATGTAAAGGACAACTCTCTTGCCAAATCAACACAATAAGCATAAAGGTGTTTTTTTCTATGTTACTTTTGTGAATTATGTGACCTTTCTGTGTTTCAGCTGCCATTCTCTCTGCTAAACATCGACTGGTTTCAGAAGGAAGGCATCCACAGCTCAGCACATCTCTTTTTAAGCCACACCTTTCTTGTGACACTCGCATGTTTTGGCTTTTGCAACCAGAGCCAATCATTAGGCTCCACATGTTGGACAGGGGATAAAAATGCTGCTCAGTCCCACATAAAGCGGGACACCTGGTCACCCTAGCTGTGATCGATGAGATCAGATGATGCCATCGAGGGCAATAGCAAGGAACAAAACACGTCTGAGTAGATAGCACTACGGAAAAAATGAAAAGCCTTTATTCTGACGAGCAAGCTCTGGGCGAAGCTTTAAAAAATGTTTTTGTCTGCGTTCTTTGAACGTGAAAGGTGTTTTGTTCCAATAGGTGAGCGTACAAAAGGGACATAAGAGCAAGCTATTGTTTCGAGAAGCGTTACATACAGTGTGTTCATTCAAATTTGGTGTATTTTTGTTTGTTTACTTGAACAGAAATATCTCTTTTATGTGTGAACACATGGCAGTAAATTACATGCAAGATTTGATTAAAAAAAATAATGACTCACTGGTCTTTTGTTTGACTGGCACTACTGCACAGGGATGTCCCACTGGCATTTCAACTAAAATTAATGCTTTACACTGAACTGACAAAGGTTTATTGAGGATTAAATCCTTACTTGGCATCTTTGCTCTCTGGCAGCACCAAACAGCAACAAGAGGAACCAGTTTTAGTGTTTGAAGTCGAATCCCAGGAACCCTGTAATGTAACTGCAGTAAACTGATGACTGCGTGCTCTTTAATCAGCCGGTCAGCCTGTGATGCTTCGTACCAAAGGGAGAAGCTCCATAAGAGATTTATTGTGAGCGAGTCCAACTTTCACAAGAGAGAGAGCAAACATTTAGTGCCTGCTCAAGTGACAGTCTGTGTCTCACTCCTAAACTGTGTTTTGGTCAATAAGAGCCCATGCTTGACACCATTTCCATAAACCTAAAGCATCTATGGAATATATAACAAAGGGGTGTGTGAGGCTGGCCTAGATTAAAATGTGCTTTTATTTGACATTTGACTTTCTTCCAGCCGTGGTCAGAAGAGAGTGCGTGTGAGCGGGCGGATGGGGAGGTGTTACAATTGTAAGCTACTGTAAAATTAATCAAAACTATCAGTGTTTAGTAATAATTTATGAAAGTCTGAACAGTGTGGGGAACAGGAGGACAGATGATGTATTCTCTGTCTCGGTCTCCCTATTTTAGTCAAGCACATTCTACCTTGGTCACCGCTCTTCTTTTAAAATATGGATATAACAGTGTTGTATAAATGCTGATGAGCCACACACCGATGGATCAACAGGCAGCAAAGATGTTTGCACTGTTTTCCAGGTGACACATGACAGGAAAACGCTAATGAAGACAGACAGTGGACCTTACTGAAGGCGAAGCAGATGAAGGTACTTGGATGGTAAACCATACTGAGAATAAAAAGAATATATTATGTACTTTTTTTCTGTACCCCTGGTGAGTTCCCTAAGTATACATCTGCATTAGTTTTACCAGCAAAAAATACAAGAAAGGAAGTAATCTGACCTGATGATTTCATTTCATTGGCAACACAACTTCAAAGGGCTGGACTCAGAACTTTGTCAAACCCGATACAGCTGCTGAAGATGAAGATTTGTTTTGTTTTGTTAGAGTATCTGGCCATTAGAAAATAGCTTTTCATGAGTTTCACTGCTGACAGCCTGCTCATACCTGATCTTAACAGAACCACTGTATTTTAGCAACAGACTAGAAAACATAAATTAGGAAACTATAAGTTGTCCCTTATATGCACTTTGGCATTGAAGTTCTTCCATTCTAAGATTTTCACTTGTGTGTGCCAAAAAAGTGGAACAAACAAGGGATTTATGTGAACCTAACCCTAACCCTAAGCAACCTGGCAGCTGTTAAAGGGCTAACATGTATTTTCAACTCTGAGTACATTAGTTCGCGCCTGGCATCAGAATGCGTCTCCACATGCGTCGCGAGTGACCACTTGGATCTCACTTCTTCGCTCTTTATGGAAATAAACCGGAACATGAGCGGTCCTTCACTGTGGTCCAGGATATTTGTGTACATGCAGTGGAAACAATGAGGCCACATGAGGCCCAGATTTTGTGCCTTAATGTAACTGCACAGAAATCAAAGGGTAACCATTTATGTTTTTCATTGCAATTGTACAGTATAGTCTTACTGACCACTAAAAGCTTTATCTATCTCACATCTGAAGCTCAAACTTTCATACCATGAGGCAGCAGCGCTAAACTCTGCACCACCATGCTGGTTATATACAGCACCAGCACACAATGAAACTGGTCAGAATATTTTAAATGTGTTAATTTTAAATAAAGAAGGAAACTGTAAATCTTCTAAGGTAACAGATAAATTGTTAGTTTACCCAGTTTCTTTTTCTATTTAGCCAACTACACACTGTCTTCTGTACCTTAAAATCTAGAGGAAACAGCTCTAATGTGTACTCTGTTGAAGACCTTTTTGGGTTTCAAAAAAGTACACATATTAACCTTGAGGTCCAATAATCAGCTCTATTGGTTTTGATTGTACCAGCAGGGACAGAAATTGATTTTTACTGCACCTACTTGCTGAGAGGGCAGTCTAATACAGAGTCATGGGGGCATATTTTAAAGCATTTCAAATTTAAAAAATACCAAAAAGTGGGTGCAGTAATTTGTGAATTCTGACCTATCTGAACTGCTGACATACACTATAATGTAGGTCTACAGATGCTGTACATGTATTTCTGTTTAAATCAAGCTACTATAGCCTTTTTATTTCACTTTCTGCATGTTTTAATGCATAAACAACTGAAATAGTTCAAATAAACTAATGGCACTGCCTGCTGTGCATGATGCAACTTACCTATTTTAGGCGGTTTGCCATTTCCAGTGTTGATAAATTGTGCGTCAATTCTTGCATGCAGAGTTCACTGTTTGTTATGGTTGCCCTTCAAAAGTTCAACATGTCATCGTATTTCAGACCTCTTCTGAGACGTGGTCAAAGCTAGCTTAGTTTAAAAACCACTCGGCCTCTAGTTTCACAGATTTTTTTTTTTCAGTGCGCACCAGCAAGCTTTTCTTGAAATAAAAAAGGGCTCATAATATCCTTTATTTATAAATCGTCAATGAATGATTTCAGTCAGTGAGCTATGACCATGCACTGACTAACAGGCTCCCTCATTAATATGAAATAAGAACTTTAAGTCAACCCCACATCCATACATACATGCATGCCACCATCATGGCTGTAACCAGTTTGGAGGTCGTTTCTTCTTTATTCTTTATTCAAAACAATACAGTAAAAATGAGCAACAATAAATGTGTGATGCTTTTACTTTGAAAAGAACAGCCTTTGGATTGAGTTTCGAGGGCCAGGTTGATCCAGCTGTTTCTGAAGTCCCGTTTCAAAGTGTTTTCCACCGCTGGACTCGTTAACGACTCGTGATTGACAGGTTGTTAGCCAATAAGCCAGTGAGCGTGTGTTTCCATTTTGGTATTGTCAAAATTTACAAAGCATGCTTAAATTTTTTAGTATGACCCAAAATAAATGACTGAGCCCATAAACTCAGCAGGAAAGTGTTTAATGAGTTCATGACAGTTTTCCCATAGTTCTTTTTTGACATTACCATGTGGAGGCCTTCAAATAGAAGGTAGTAGAAGGTAGATAGTTTAAGGCACTTCCACTCTGGCTTTTCTGACAGGTCCATATTTTATACTGTCTGTAGGATTGTAACTCTAGGGCACGCATTGGGGTTAAGAGCTTAGAGAAAAAAACTTCCATACGCTTCCATACACTGTCTGCAGTGCGTACTGTATAAATATGATTTAAATAAATGGCAACAAAAATTTATCTCCGCTCAGAAATCCCCTGCTAATTATGTTATATTTGACTAATTGTGCAGCGTGAAATCCACGGAATTTTCTTTAATCTTAGTTCAGACAAAAATGAGACAAACTTATTCTTGGGAGCTGCTAAAATAGTAGCATAATTGATCTAATCATAAAAATAATCTCAATAACTTGAAGGAAGCTGATATATCATCTCATAAGTTTGAATTATGGATAATTTTTTTGCCAGCATTGTCTTAATTAAAAGGGGGAAAGCTGCTTCTCAAAGGCAAATTTTGTACAATCAAACATGTCCTAATAGAGACATAAAAAGATGCCAAAACAAACACATCATACATACAGCGCCATCTCCCACAATCCCATAATAGTTACGAGATAACATCTAGAGAAGCAGAGGAGGACATCTGGAAGACAGATGAAGATGCTTTACTTGTCACCATCAAAGATCGCCACAACAAAGAGAGATAAAGATAGCCCACCTCTCTGAGCTGAAGATAGCCTGATATAGAACCAAAGGGTTTGTTTTAACCCTTTCCTTTCTGTGAAGTGTTTGCAGAGCATCCGTACTCCCTTTTCAGTAACTGTAGTGCCTGTTTTCATATTTAATTTAAGCAAAGCAACATACACTACATAGCACCTGGGTTGTTACAGAGCTGAATTCTTGCTCATGAAGTGTCACTCTGAGTAGCAGAAGAATATGTCACTTTACAACTTCACGAATATCAGGCTACGCTGGCTGCATGCCAGCCCCTTACAGTCTGGCACAGCAGGGCTACTTAAGGAGAAGAATGCCAAAGATTAAAATGGCTTTCCAGGAAAACATGAGATGTCTTGGATTTATGGAGGCGGCGGCAAACTTGTCATTTTTAAATATTTTATCTGCAATACCAACTGACAAGTCCTTGGCATAAACATTTCTAATTATTCCATTTTGAATTTGATATCTAATCTAATTTTGTGGAAAAACAATCTCAACTGAAACGGAGAGAGAGCATCGGCCAAATCCATCCTGTCTGAAACAGGCACTTTGCTGATGCAGTGAGGAGGGAGTGTGAAGCAGCAGCTGCATGAGTGTGTGGGTGGTGTGTGCAGTGCATCTGCATATGTGTGTGAGTGTGAGTGAGAGGGCGAGGGAGAGGGGAGAGAGAGAGAGAGAGAGAGACAGAAAAGGGTTACACAAAAACCTCTCTCATTCACAAACTGAGCCATGTGGCACTGGGCTGGTCCCTTTAAAAGGCATGTGTCAGAGTTTTCTACTAAGGCTGACTGCTGGAGAGGATGAGTGCTGATACATTATTCACAAGCAAGGACATACACACACACACACAAACACACACACACAAGCACACTTAATAACTGAAGGATATGTACAAGATCTGTACAGTCCTGTGTTAGCTGAGGCACAGAGAACTGTGCTAGTACACATACCTCGACAGAGTTGATCAGAATAATGTCAGAGAAACATAAATGAGCAAAGACGTAGACCTATACGTCATCCCTAACACACTCACACATGCATGCACACAGCAGAGGGGAGAAATCCTCAGCCTTCTGTTATTCAGTGTGCATAATTTATAGCAACCCCAGGTCTCTCTGCTAATGACAGCACACTGGGGCATCTGCAGCACAGCAGCAACAGCAACAGCTAACTGGCACTGCTCTTTGTGTGTGTGTGTGTGTGTGTGTGTGTGTGTGTGTGTGTGTGTGAGACGAGGTATAATGCTCTGTTGAGACAAGGACAGTGAGAGAGACAGAGGAAGAGAGAAACAGAAGAGAAAACGACACACAGAGGGTGTCTGAAATAGACACAGATAACGTAACAAAGAGGGGGAAAAGGATGAGACAGACAAGTGAGAGGCCACACACACACACACACACACACACACCCACACACACTATCTGGTCAAGTATATTCAACCTGTGAATCTCATAGTGTGCATCAGCATACAGTATGTACATAAGTCTGAGTTCAGCCCTTACACTGATTCAAGGGAGAATACCAATTAATTCAGGAATTCATGCAGTGTTCCCATGATCCTGCACATGATCCAAAATCTCAAACTGACCTACTGCTGTGTCTCTATAAGCATCTTTCTCATCACTGGCTAAAAGGGATCTGAATTTGAAAGCCACGGTGAATGCTTAAATTCACTGGGATTGTTTTAAAGAATTATTCAAGGGTGTGGTCTTGGATGTGCTTCCTGTTCCAAGAATTGTTTTGACGTGCTGCCCCAGAGCACAAATTCTCCTAATTCTGGGATTTGGAGATCAATGCCACAGTGGTTCTGCCCTCTAGCTGCTCTGCACACTGATGTGAAGCTGAGCTGAGACACAGCAGTGCATGCTAACCTGGAAACATTAGATTACTGTTTATAAAGGTGCTATTAGAAAAGATATGTAAAAACCTAGTCTTAAATGCTTGAGTCACAGAGTCATGGCATAGTTCAACATTTTGTGAATTATTCAGTGTCTTTTCAAAAAACAGTATTCAGAAGATTGATATTAACCAAAGTTGTCCAATCTCATGTTCAGACCTGAGCTGATCTCATGACATGATTAATGCTAAAGTCACACTAGGGAAAGCAGTTGTTGTAGACCAGGGCATGACCAAGATTATTGCGACTGAATGCAGTGTACTCGCGATCTCCTTTGAAATGGCTGCTTTGAAGACGGGCACCAGGACTGCAACTGCTTGCAGTCAGCTGCCGTCTTCAAAGTGACTTTGTTTGCAACAAGATGGTGATAAAACAGCGGTAAGATGGAGTTACTCTGTTATCAGTCTGCATCTGAATGACCTCAATTTGGCAATTACATGCAATCTGTTTGTGACAATTCAACAATTTACCATAGTAAACTGGCAAAAAACAAAAAAATCTTTTGCCATCTACATACACAGAAATTCATATTTACTTACATTCAGAGACCAGCCATAACTTCACAGATTTGAAACAGAATTCTGAATTTCCTCCATAAACACTGACATACTTCCTGCAGGGCAGCAGCTTAACTGCAAAATGACATAAGTGCTCAGCAACCTTGCCTTAAAAATTGGAATATAACCAGAAGTTGAGTTGAGTCCCCTACTGCAAAGAGACGCTCACTACTGCAGACTGACTCAGATTGATTGCAGTGTGATGGCAATTTGTCTACATTTATAAATTAGCAATTATTTGCAAATACTCACCAAGTAGAGTGCAGTCACTCCAAGTCAGACTGCAATTATTTGGCAACAGGTTGCCTCCCTCCATGCAACCTGTGCAAAGTGGTCACCGCTATTAACTGCAGTTGGTTGCCAAATGCGAAAAAAAAATTCAGGGCAGTCACTGAGGAACCACAGATTCTTCTAGTCGCAAGGTGGCTGCAATCTCATTTTTACTCTGGTTAGGTTACGGCGGTTATGGAGCCATAACCCAGTTTAGGGCGATGATGTCATAGACTGTATACAAAAAAACTTTTCACAGTCACTGCTTTTAGCGCGCAACTTTTCCTACAACCACAAATTTCTGTCCTTGCATGTGTTAAACACACAGGTATGTAGAGGACAACGTAGCAATATTTTGCTGTATCAAAGTAAATCATTTTTAGCCATTTCAGGTAAAATAAATACATCGATGAGCATCTCACTCTTTCTCATTCATTATGGGGCTAAAAGGCCCTGGCTATTATTGAAACTTTTACAGTATACATTACTGCCACATCTCTTTGTAGTGTCAGAGCTAAAGATCTCTCCCTTCCTTCTCTCAGTTTCTCTCCTCCTCTGTGTGGCTGACTGACAGAAGGGCAGGCATAAGCTGAACCGCACACTCCAGCTACAGTCAGCTACAGCAGGAGAGAGAGAGTGAGAGAGAGGTGTGGAGAGAATGTGAGAGCATGAGGCACGAGGTATGCAGCATTAGATACAGCATCAGTGACAGGAGCATGTTTGGGTATCAGATAAAGCTATTTTAGGAAGAAACTGTCAATGCATCTCAAAAGGCATGCCAACAGCAATGATCAGAGAAGACCTACATTGTACTGCAGCCTGTCTAGGATGTCAGATAGGGTTGGTTTTGCAGTTTTTAAGGGGGGGGGTAGCAGTCCGCACACCTCACAGTATAAAAAAGGAAGACGTCAGTAAGTGAGCCGCACTGGATGCAGACATACATATAACTCAGCATCTGTTCAAAGAAAGTTTGTATCCCATGCGTTCACATTAAATGCTGAAACTTAAACAACTATCACTGCTAAGACTGTTCAATTCTGCAAACCCTGGTGTAAATAAGCCCTAATGCAGCTGTGGGCTGAGCTGAATTGGGGAAAGAGGAGAGCTTATTGGAGCAGCTATGGCAAACTCAATAACATAAATAGTATAAGAGAGAGCCCAGTCGGTCTTGCCATTTAATCAACATTGGCTCTGCTTTTGGAAGATGGCTCTGCTATCTTTTATAGTGCGAAAAGATTTACTGTCTCATAATTTCCCTCACAGCAAGGGATCTGTGCTTCTGCCTTTAAAATGTCAACATTCACTGGTACAAAGTCTGAATTAAACCTCAGTAACCTGACAACCACTTGCCTAAAAAGATTTTAACTTGGCATTTATATAATTGTCTGTATTACAGTTAGAAATGAGGACATCATGTGGATTCCACATATTCACATTAGCCAAAAATATCAATACGGGTCTAAAATTCAGCACATTTCTCCAACAGGCACTGGTAGCCTGGAAACATCAGTAAGCTAGCACAGCAATGAAGCTGGAACAGTTGCTCTTTCATTGTTTTGCTAGTAAGGTACAACTGACAGACAGACATAAAGCAGTACTGACTGTTACCCAGTAAATGCTTACACAGTAACGTGTTCTCTGTAAGTTTGGCACTGTGGTGCTATCGCAGTGAATGCCTGCTTGGATTCTAGTTTTCTCATGTACGTTAGAGACGTCCTGTCGTTGCAGATTAAACCCCTGACAAGTATGATAAGCAGTGCCCTCTGAAACTAACTGTGCCACCCAGTAGGTAACAGCATAAAGGAAATGCAGCACGAGCTCATCGTTTGCATCTGTTCCTATTCTTCTCTGAGAATTTAACCAGAGACTAGTGCTGTTGGTTTGCTGTCATCAGTTTTTACTGCACAAAAATGTCTGTAAAAACAACATCTTAAACTAGTAACAGTGAAACTTGCAAGCTTGGTGCAAACTACAGGTTTATTAGTCATGCTAGTGAAAAAACACAGCCAGTGATTGGTAAGTGAAGCCAAAGGCCCTGCTAGAATATGATCATGCTAATATAGTGGTAGGGGTATGTATAAAAGTCTTTGGCTGCGATTGGATGGTTTTGCATAGGTTTGATTTTGGATTGGTTGGGCTCAGAGTGTGTGTCTGCAGACACACCCCTTACTTTCAGCTGCCATTTCTTCGGTCTTCAGTGAAACTTGTGAGTACCTTTGCTTGCACATCTCCAGCCTGGTTGCTGGCTGCGAGTCCTGCTCAGTTGTAAGTCATTTAGAGGCTACACTGGCATTACTGCATTCACCCACTGAAAACAGTCACCACAGCCAGTGAGGGAGGTACAACTAAGGAGAAGTTTTGGCCAGTGAGCAGCAAAGGATGTTTTGCAGAGGGGGATTATTTTTGATTGATTAGTTTCCTGAAGGTTTATATGTTTGAGAACATACAAGGATACATGAAAAACATCCGAGTTTGTGCTGCGAGTAGATACAGTTAGATCCACAAGTTTTAAAACACTGACGCTTATTTTTTGAGGGGTAATGTTGTCTCTATATGCCACCACAGAGGTCTTTAAATTAAACAATCAAGATGCGATTGAAGTGCAGACTTTCAGCTTTCATTTCTGGGTTTAACAAAAGTTTTGCATGAACTGTTCAGGAATTACAGACATTTTTATTCCCATTTTCAGAAGCTCAAAATTAATTGGACAAACCTGTTGAGCTGTAAATGCATTTCTTCTTTTAAAAATGTACCAAATTGTTGATTTGGCCACCCTGAAAGTTTTTGTTTTGTCCCTCTGATAGGTTCATTTTGATTTTTCAGTCTAGTGATGGCCTCCTTCACTTGCATCAACATCTCTTTGGACTTCCAAACATACCAAATGCAAGTCCAACACCTGGAATCAACTCCACCTATTTTATCTGGTTACTCTGTCACAGAAGCAGACTCACCAGGCCATGAAACTGCTGGTTAGTCAACTGTCCAGTTACCTTTGACCCTCTGGAAATCAGGGACTATGTATAAAAATAGCTGTAATCCCTAAACAGTTAATGCAATATTTTTGTTAATCCTATTGAATTAAATCTGAAAGCTGCATTTCAATCACATTTTGATTGTTTGATTTAAAATCCACTGTGGTGGTGTACAGAGGCAACATTACAAAAACTGTGTCACCGTTCAAAAACGTACTGACTGAAGTGTAGAATATTTTGCTTGCTGTTTTAAATTAGGTCCCCATAAAAATATACATTTTTGGTTTAAGTGTTCCTTTAACCTCTTGACTGTCTCTAAACATGTGCATTTTATACTTCTGTACTAATCCCATCAATTCTAGAAAAAAAAACTTAAGTATTGAGGGAAGTAGCGGAAACCACATTCAAAGAATACGAGTTGCTACAGTGCATCTATAGTGTCAACACACACTCTGAAGCTTCTATGTAGGTTGGGTTTCTCCATGTATATTGGGCTCTTGGTGTGTGTGTGTGCATGTGTGTTTGTGTGTGTGTGAGCTGCTGTATGTGTGCACTTGCATTACTCGTGTTGTGGGAACATAAATCTGTTTAGGCAGTCACATTGTGGAGAGTGAACTTTGTGATAAAAAGGACATAAACCAAGTGTATGGGTTTGGGGGGGTTGGGGGATTGGGTGGAGGGTTGGGTGGGTCAGTGTTACTCATGTTGTAAGGACTAGATCTGCTCTCACAGTCACATGATGGGGCACAAAAGCAAGTCCCCCATCATGTGTAACAATATATTTTTAGGGTGAAGGTAAGGTTAGGTTGAGGTTTAGGGCGAGTGGTTGTTATGGTTCACATTAGAGAATAGATCACTGTAATGTCCCCTGAAGACATGGAAACACAACTATGTGTGTGAGAATGTGTGCACGCATGAGAGGTGAATCAGCTCCTAAGTGGGTATCTCCTCTCTTGAGCTTATCCCTGCTTGGAAAATGTGTTTAGAATGATTGCAACAGCACTGTCATAAATAAATGACTGGATAATTTTAGCATGTCAGTGAGGTAAAAATAGAAGCTCACTTTGTTATCTCAAATGCTGGATGCGCCCTTTGTTGAGACATCTGAGCTAACTCCTGTTAGGCTGTAACACTGCAGACACATAATTGTGTTTATTCTGCATTTGAAGTTGGAAAATAAATGTTACATTTTGATAATACGAGTTTTCAAAGGTTTTACACTGGCGCTTATTTGAGAGAAACGCGTGACTCTGATTGAAGATCTTATTCTCTTTTTTTTAGAGCACTTCCTGTCTTTGTAGTTCTCCACTACATGGCAGCCAGATGCTTTAACAATAACAGATGCTATTGTAGTTCCATCATCTCAAAGACAGTGTAACATTTCAGTGCTGAAAACAAAGGTGCAGTTACTTATAAAGATAATCTGACAAAAAAAAAGTTGATAATGTGTTTAAGAGTTTTGTTGAAAGTAGACTGAATATACATTAGAACATTCATAAGTCACAACATCTGAGGTCATAACTGAGTTGAAACTAATTTCCAGAGCCCTGCTGTAGGAAAAAAAGGAGTCTTTTTTCACTATCTGAAAGAAATAGATGGAAATAATAAGAGAGCGAGACACAGAAAAAGTACACAGCTATCATCTTAAAACTCCTCTCCCTCTGTAGTTAAACTCTCTCTTTTGCTTACCTCCCCAAACAAGTGCCACAGCAGCATCTGTTGTTTGTTAAAGCAAGAACAAAAGCACGATTTTGAATGGTAGAAACTGGCAACAAGTTTAGAGATTTAAGCTGCTATCACCGCCCACGTACTGTCACTGCAGTCGACAACGACACTGTCAAGATTTTTGCCACGATTTCTGATATGAAAAGGCGTCAGATTTGACATCCAACACTTGGCTGGAGGCTGTGATGCAAAGTTTGGAAAGAAGGTTAGTTCAAGACAAGGTTGCTGTCCCTGATTGCCATCACATGCTCGGCCTAACTCTCTTCCTCGCTCACACAGGAGCACCGGAGAGCAGCTGCCTTTTCCCGTCTGTTCCATCTTAAGGCTCCACATGTAGGCTACTTCAGTGTAATGATATGACGATGCGGGTCTTGGTCTTGATGCTGCTGTTTGGGGGCTACCTTATATTTAATTAACCATCTCTCCTTTTTACACACGCAGATAACGCGACACACACGCACACACATTCCCTGACATGCTTCTCATGTATTATGGGTGACCGGGTTATGGAAGATTGTGGTGTCAATCGGCATATGTGCATGCACGCTGAAACACTGTATAGACTACAAACGTGCACGCGCAGCCAGAGTGGTGAATGTCTCCTTACATCACCATGGCAGCTTCAGTGGCCCTTATAGTGCGTTGTGAGTGTATGGCAGGTATAACGGAAAAGCCTTAAACTTACCGCAGTCCTCGCACAACACTCTCTCCACATCCTTCTTCAGCTCCGGCTCACTGGCGTCCACAGGGGCGTACGATGCTTTGAATACCAAGGGCTCGGCGGTCGGGTCCATGAAAAAGATATATCTGTGGTCCTTCTCCACCGTGGTGCACGGGGCCTCGGAACCGAAGTCCCCGACCGTCACGAGCTGCTCCCTCTCGAGGCCGCCGCTGTTGACGGGCCACACATCCAGCACCTTGACATTCACACTGTAGGGCTCCCGGGAGGAGAGGTTCTCCGGGGAGGAGCGCACCTCGCCCTCGATAACCACAGTTGATCTGTACGCCTGGTCCTGGAGGGAGTTGAGACTCGGGGCGTAACAGGCGAAGGAGACCCCGATGACCAGCATGGAGAAATGCACTGGATCAAGCCTCATGCCGTCAGCCTGTGCTGTGCTGCAGTGCTGCTGGGCGGCGGAGCGAGCTGGAAGAGAGAGACGGCGGCGAACGGGCTCCGGCAGAGCAGGCAGGGCAGAGCGGCAGACCTTGTGGAAGTGTCCATGCCATCTGTGTCTGCCGCTGCTTTCCCCATACGGCTGCTGGCGTCGGATGGGGGGACACACCAGCCTAGGAACCGGAAACGGCCCACTTCTGCATGCTTAAAAATGTGATTGCTGCATTCTCCTTCACCAACCACCCTCCCCCTCTAATCTCCCCTTTTCCTGAAAGGCAAAACAAGACTCGTAAATTAGTCTCCGCTCAAATCCAGGGCTGAAACCTCTCTCTCTCTCTCTCTCTCTCTCTCTCTCTCTCTCTCTCTCTCTCTCTCTCTCTCTCTCTCTCCAGCTAATAGGCTAGCATCGCATGGGTGGGCGCATTGCCTCTTTGGAAGGAAAAAAAAGCGACTTGCGCGTACAGGGGAATCACAAGAAATGATATGCGCTCCACGCACACGCAATATCGACTCTTTTATCCACTTATTTCGATCGTCAAGAGTCCCACTCTTGCAAATCCGTTAGTCGTTAAGCAAAATGTAAAAATAAAAATGAACAAAAAACCCGAAGAGGTCCAAACGGACAGGATGAGAAAGCAGCGGTTATCCGGTGAGGCGTTGCAACAGTAGCGCGCACCCTCCAGCCGCGTCCCCTGCGCCCCTCATCAAACGCGAGCAGCTTACGTGAGCAAACATCACCTGCCCGGTCACTGTCGTCGCCTCGCCACGTCCTGCGCAAACACCCTAATGACCCGGGCACCCACCGGCCCACCGGCACGGACCCAACCGGCATGTGAACATGCCGGCCGACTGTGTTAAACCTCTGCGGGTGGGTGCAGGAGAAATCACGCACGCAATCCACAGGCACACAGCACAGAGTGCGTCTGTAGCCAAGCCCTGCACGGCGCCTACTGTGGATCTCCAGTGCAAGAGGTGCAAGAGAGGCTATAGGCGACTGCTACACACACTGCGGATAGTTGTTGCGATGACTAACGCTGCGAAATTGTCTCAATGGATTCTTCAGCATGTAGAGGCGAGCAGGCAGTTTCGAGCTGAGCTTTAAATGCCATCAGAAATATATCCTCTTCAGGAAAACACACACGAAACCTGGCATATTCAACACTGTTCTGCGAGTCATTAAGGTTCACAAATATTGCCTTACAGTTTTACCGACTATGGCAACACGTGGTAGCAACAGTTACCAGAAACTGCGGGTATTCTAACGGAAAGGGAGCGATATTTTTTGCCAATCCGGCTTAGTTACAGCGAATAAAGCCTAATTCTGAACCACTGAATACTCCTCCACCAATGAAATGAGACCCCTGCACAAAGTGCTGATTTTTTTTCTTTTTTATGTTGACCATTCCCTCCCAGTCTCTGCCTCCATCAGCCAAACCATTCATAAGATTCGCCTTTCCCTCCCTGTCAGGTGCTGTGCGACCTTCGATAGAGGTCAGAAAACCTTTCACTGTCCATCCCGAGAAAAGGATAAACTATAACGTCACACAGGGGACACGTGGACAGATTTTTCCCCTATAGATGACAGAGAGGATAAAGAAAATGTACATGGCCATTTCATCTGAGTATGCACCTATATCATAGCCTCATCTTCCCGTCATCAGCAGGGTCATGTCAGGGGCCTGCCTCTGTCCGTGGTGCTGAAAAGCATGACAGCTGTAGTGCTGTCTAAACAGGGAAATCACATCATTTTCAATACATTGTCAAATTTCTTTCACAGTACCAGTGAGCTCAGTGGTGACATGCAGCCTTTATATTTCCTCAGTCAAAAGTTTATTGCTCCACATTGTTGAACTTGGTTCCCTGGCTCAGGGATCATCACTGTATTTCAAAAGGGAACTACAGCCCCTCAGTCTCTGATCCATCCTGTGGCCCACCCCCACATCATCCCTCCACCACCCACTGCCCACCTACTCAACGATCTGTCTCTCCTTCATTTATTTAACCACTCACTCTGCTTTCATTAGAACCACCTTATTCAGAAAGCTTACACAACATTTCCAAATTGTTCTAAATTCACCTCAAAACAAATCATTTGTTGAACAAGCAAAGTGGAGTTGCTGTTGACTGCCTTCACAACCTCCCTGAACTTGAGGGAATTATCAGCAAGGGGTACTTTTGGCGCTACATCAGTGCTTCAGCAGGGTGCTGATGAGGTCCCTTGAACTGCCCTCTCATGGTACACTAATCATAACAGTGAAGTTACATCAATGTCACATGATTGTAAAGACACAATTGTATCCTCCTGTTTTCTTTATTTAAATGCAATTTTACAGAAGCCACTTAAATATTTGTTGTTAAAAACATAAGAAGTGCTCTTTTATGGTAATTGGTCTATTGACATAAATAATATATTCCACAGCTTTCCAGCCCTCTTAAGCAGTTATCTTGTCAAACCCCATCAAGTCTCCTCTTCTTCTTCTTCTTCTTCAGCTTTGCTGCACAGGCATGTTTTGTGTTTATGAAATTTAATAGCATGGATATAATTAAAAATTTTTAACTTAACATATGATACTCAGTTATTGAGAAGTAACATGTCTTTACTACAAGCAATAGTCTAACATTTTCTCCTTATCAAATAAACTACCAACTATATTCGCCCTTACACGCAGAACCAGGAAGTAAAAACTTCCTGTATATCTAACAGGTGCTTTTTTTTTTAATTGCAACTTTTAATGATGCTCTAACTCAGTTCATAGTTTTGCATTTATCTTTAAATAGCACATTTTATAATTACAATGCCAGTCAAAAAGCATGCAGTTCCATCTGTGAAATTTTAGTAAAAAAGAAGTATTTACTGAGTTCATGTTTCCCATGGCTCCTAATTATTGGGGAAAGGGATTGGAAGAGGTATAGATGCAGTATATGGATTGTATTTTAGGATAAAAACAGCAATAATATTAAAAAGGTTGCTTTCACACAATATGGCTAATTCAATAACTACAAATTTTACAACTACTAATTTAATACTTAAAGTGTTGCTATGGTGATTGTCTTGTGGACCTCAAACAGTAGTCCTTATGTTTTAAGGTAGTAGGGTTATTTGACATATGTTTTGCCTGTATAATGTGAAAAAGAGCCCAGGGTCATGTGGTCAAATAACTTGCAAGAAAATCCTAAATCTTAAAGTATCCCACTGACAATGGAGAAAACGACATACCTACATTCCCAGAATCGTTGTTTATTCTATAAATTCAAAACTTACTAAATACTGCCACTAATGGAAATAGCCATGTAGAGGCATACATGTTTGTTTGTTTTTTAGGTCAAATGTTCTGGAGTTTTTTTTCCCCCCTTTAAATTTTTTACAGCTTCCATGAACCCCTTCAATGTCATTTCCCATTGAGAAACAGAGACACGCCAGCGTGTCCAATCACAGGATAATGATTCATGGCTCTACGCAGTGTATCAGCCCCCATCCCCAGACTCCCACGTAGCCAGCCACCATCGACTGTTCATTCAGAAATTTCTTTTTCGCCCCGCTCTCCCTCTCCGTGTCCTTCCGCTGGGACCGTGCGGGTTCGCTGTCCGTGGTGCTGAAAGCCCCAAACGACTGTCCATGGTGCCGAAACACCCGAACCAATAACCACCAGGTAGGCTAAGTCTTTGTCTGCGCTCTGCTCTTAGTAGTGTTTTCCACAGTGTGCAAACAGCCGTGATCTTTATATACTCCGATGTATGATTGCCTACTTAAATCTGTTTACCGAATTTAATATATTTGCACATATCTGTCTGTCACCACGGCTGCAGTGTTTTAGGCTGACTGGGGTGGGGAAACCTTTCATTTGCAATATGCGGCTACTTTAAAGCTAAAATGCAAATTGTGTAAAACGTTGCAAAAACGACGCGATGATCTTGAACGCAGCTCGGAGTACTACAGTAAGACTGACTACAGTTACTTTCATTTTTTCATCCTCTTCTCCTCTCTTGTCTCGCGATAGAGCGGCGGAGTGGTTTGACGGGCAGTCGAGGTTGCAGCAGGCAGAGGGAGACGGTGGAAGGTAAAGCAGGGAGGCAGCATCATGGCGGACAGAGACAGTGGCAGTGACCACGGAGGGCCCACCGCAGGCCCCGGCTCGCTGCCTCCGGGTGCAATGGGCGCCATGTCCCGGCTGCAGCACGACACGGAGGAGCTCGCCTCCAAGCGCGTCGACATCCAGAACAAGCGCTTCTACCTTGACGTGAAGCAGAATGTTAAAGGCCGTTTCCTAAAGATAGCCGAGGTCGGGGCTGGGGGAAACAAGAGCCGCCTCACTCTCTCCATGTCTGTTGCCGTGGAGTTCCGCGATTATCTCGGGGACTTTATCGAACATTACGCCCAGCTGGGCCCGACAAACCCGGACATGGTGCAGGATGAGCCCCGGCGGGCGCTCAAGAGCGAATTCCTGGTGCGGGAAAATCGGAAATATTACATGGATCTGAAAGAGAACCAGAGGGGGCGGTTCCTGAGGATCCGACAGACCGTTAATCGGGGGCCCGGATTGGGAAGCGCGCAAGGCCAGACCATCGCTCTGCCGGCGCAGGGTCTCATCGAGTTCCGCGACGCTTTAGCTAAACTCATCGACGACTACGGCGTGGACGAGGAGCCGGCGGAGCTCCCGGAGGGCACCTCGCTGACAGTCGACAACAAGCGCTTCTTCTTTGACGTGGGCTCCAATAAGTACGGGGTGTTCATGCGGGTGAGTGAGGTGAAGCCCACGTATCGGAACTCCATTACGGTTCCCTGCAAAGTGTGGTCCAAATTCGGTAACACCTTCTGTAAATACGCGGAGGAGATGAGGAAGATCCAGGAGAGGAGTAGAGAGAAAAGGGCCTCGGAACTGCTACCTGAGGGCCCGCACGGCGGAGACGACGGAGACGATGACTGACGCGGATTTTAGGAGAGCTGACATGAAACAACCAAGACAACATTGAACTCTAAGAGAAAACCAGACTTTTAACTGTAAAATAGAAAGAGAATTTACAAGGGAATCACCCCACACACACAACCTCCACAGACATGGCAGCACCTCTGCTGTCTCCTCGCTCATTTTACTGGATGTCACCCCACTTACCACCCATGTAACAGTAAGCCGCTGCTATCAAGGATTGAACTGTAAGAAATGAACCGTTTCCTACTTGATTTAAGTGACAATGAACAGAGTGTTTATATCTCTATTGATGACAGATTTTGCACACATCAAAGCTATTTCAAAAAAAAAATGTTTAAGTGTTTTAAAACTGGTAATATACTGAGATTTAATCAAAATAAAACCAGAGGTCTATAGTATAAAGTCTTCATGGAGAACAAATATTTGACATCAGCACAAAGAGAATATATTATGGACTTTATTAAACCAAAATCTGAATCCAGATGTATAGTTTATTATAAAGGTATGCAGAATAAATATGACAGTGCTCTATGAATTGCAGAACGCAGGACTACAGGCCTGTAAACACCTGTCAGCATGCGTGGAGGCTCATGTTTTGAAAATAAGTTGGCAAAGTAGGCTGTAGTCTCTAATTTGGCCTAAATGTAGTCGGCTAACGGAAACATATTTCTCATGCCATTATGGAAAAGGTTGAGACACAAACCTAAATAGCCTATGTGCGCCTCAAATAAATGGGATAAATCTATCTCTGAGCTACTCTATTGAATATCAACCCTCTTGCACCATGTCCACATAAACGTAAATGAAAAAAGTGCTAACTTAGATGTACTAACTATGATTTTGTGAATCAGCTGTAAAAAAATTCCTTATTAAGATGCCCACGTTTTCTGTGGGTTTTTTTCTTTACTTTGTTGTTTTTTTTCCTCTAGGTGGTGGGGGATGCAAAAGGATAAAAAAGGTCCATATGTGGGAGCGCAAGGCGCAGAAACTAACAAAAAAAAAAAGACGCGTCAGCGCGCGGCGAGGCAACACATCCTCTCTGACGTCATTACGACCCGTGCCTTATACACTCCACTCGTTTACGTGTTCTCACGTGGATGGTCTGTGACCTCGACCGCTGTACGTTTTCATTTACGAGTGCTGTTATGTAGGCAGAAATATATACTCACCAGGACTGTGGGATTCACACCCCTGCAGTGCATGGAGCATGCGTGGCAACACCAAAAGTAAAGCTGAAAGGCTGCCGGGAGCTGGGGGCCCAGTTGCGGTTGTGGGTAGAAAGTGCTGGGGTGGCCTGTTGGGGGCCCATTGTGCTGTTGCAACATTGGAGCCCAGAATCCCTAGCAGCACCCCTGGCTCGATAGCCTCTCACTGATTGGTGTCTCCCAGGATCTCACCGAGTGTGAGTGCAAGTGTGGAGATTAAGCTGGAAATGTTACGGGTGGCTTTGTGCACCATATGCACCATGATGTTAAGAACAAACATGAAAATTTAAAAACAGCAACATCAAAAAACAAACAAAACAAAACAAAAAACCTAAAAAACTAAATCAGGAGTGGCTGGATGAGGCTATTTGTCAGAGCTGAGATGGATGCTGTTAAAGAGCTAGGCAGTCAGCCAGCCAGCCAGGCGGGCCAGCCGGCCGGTCCCATGCAGTCAGTATGAGTGCAGTCCAGTGGATGTAGAGGCCTATCAGTGCAGGGCTGAGGCAGTGTCTATCTCTTTATGGTGCTATAGCCCCTTGATTGCTCCTTGGGGGCCTCGCCGCTCAGAATATGTCACTTTTGCATTGTTATTCTGATGCTTCTTCTTTTTTTTTCTTTCCTCCACGTGTCCAAAACGTGTCAGGTTTCCCCTCCCAGCCAGAGACGAAGCCACTGACTAGTGTAGGACATTTTATGTGTGCAATATTGCATACGTGCCAATTGTGGCATTGTATCACCTGTATAAACTATTAAAAGATGAAAAAAATGTATAGGCTATGTGAACAGTAGATATTTGAAAGCATGATGATGAAGTGGATGCATCTGCATTATATTTCCAAAATGTGAAGACTTTTCTTCTCGAAGTGAAAAAAGTCAGACTTGTAGTGAGGTATTTTTTTTTCCTGTCACTTTCTGTAAACCAGTAGGCTGCCTTGTCTGTCTCTCGGTGCACGTAGACTAGTTCTGGTATTTTACGTCCTCTCTATGGAGTCAGCCCAGAGAAAAATCCCGTTCCCCTCCAAACACACAACACAGACCGTCAACAACCTCTCACTGTCTCCATGTCGGCCCCACTGCGGTGGCCTACATTAAGTTTGAATAGTATCTTGGGGCTTGAGTCCAGGGGTGGCTGACACACACACACACACACACACACACACACACTCCCCCCATTGAGGCCTCTTGTTGCTATCTGAGTGTTTGGGAGGCCTCTGAAGTGTTTTGAATTGTGTCTAGAACTGCACAAGGCCTCCTGTCATTAGAAGAAAGGAAACTGTGTATTTGGAGCCTGAGTGCGAGCCCTCTCTCACCTGGGACTGCTGGACAGGTGAACTACAGTTTGACTTCGGCTTTTCTGTGGTTTCACTTGAGCTAGGCGATAGTGATCGGCCGCGGCAGAGCCAAAGGACAGAGGAGTTTGTTGTTGTTTTCATAGCAAGGATCACAGTCCTCTGATGTGGGCAGACTCTCATCGCAGTCTCACTCCTCTTTCCCAGCTCGGCTTTACAGTGTCAAAAAAAAAAAAAAAGCCACTGGCTCGTTGTCTGTGCAGTATTCATCATTGAAGACATGTTGTCCATTCCTTGATTTTGGCTCAGCTGACCTTCAGACCTACACTAAGGTTCTGCTTAATTCTCAATTTCTTTCAAGGGTTAATACAACTGAGCCTGGTCTCAGTCCCTGTCAGAGTGGCATTCTACCTAGCTGACGTGAAAGGAACACTTTAGAGGCCTCAGCTGGATAAAAGTGGCTAATGCACTTACAACCGGGGCCTACCGTACATGTAGGAGAGCTGAGGCTATACCGAAGCAGAAGACCCTGGAGCACACCTGGGCTCAAAAGGTATCACAAGTTGAATCGGTACTTTTAAAAGCTGATTTGTGTTTGATTGGTTGCGTCTGTTATGACAGGAAAAGAAAAAAATGTTCCAGAAAATCCCATCTGTTCCACACACACGGGACTTTTTTTCTTTTGGCCTGCGTTTGTCTCAGAGTGACAGTGAAAGGCCTGATGAAGCCTGGCACTGCACTGTAAGGGCTTACCAGCAGCAGCAGCAGCCTAACACAACCTTCTGACCTGGCTGTAAACAGATTGAGTTAGGACCTTTCTCTTTGTGTTTTGGAGAAGAACAGGAAATCTCTTTCACCTCCTGCAGAGATGATTATATTTCCTCACACTGCCCTCGCTACAAAAAGCTCATTTTCATCGAATGCACGTATGAGCCACCTATGACTATGTGTCCAGAGAAGCACATCTGAGGTCAACTCAAGTTCATCTTGAGGTCAACATGAGTCTGAAGTCTCTCTTGTGATCCAGTACTTATTCCCCCAAGTGTTCTAGCTTTAGCTTGATCAAATTTAGGCCTCCAGGAGGCCTCTGCTACATGTTAAGACTGGAAATACGACGCTTCCTTTCTCTTTTTCTCTCTAGTGGCCAAATATGAGGAGAGCCTGAACATGCTCATAGAGTTCACTTTGTGAATGCCTCACTCTGTGAAAACGCACACATTGTTTGTTTGTTTCTCAAAAGATTTACAGACATGTTGTTTTGTTATCGTCAGGTGCTACTAGGTCAACTGCGCTTTTAGCACCGAATGATCCCGTCGTGAAACGTGGCTCGTCCATTTTCGGGTCTCAGCTCTCTCTGAGACCCGAAAATGGTTACAGAGGAAGTGGCTTACTTCCGGCGTGGCCGAACCTGATTTCGCGAGAGCTTACCCGGTGTCACAGTGACCTTGCAGCCGTGTTGTGCCCACATTTACGCAGTCATCCATGTCTAGGACTCAAATGCAGAATAGAAGGCGGATGTTGTTCGCCTTGTTTTCTGTGTCAGCAGCAGGACGTGTGCTGTCCTCGGCAGCTCTGGCCAGGTTGGGTGTACATGAGTGATGGTGCTCTGCACATGTTAGCATTGATGAGGCTCTCATTTTGATTTTTCTCTGCAGCAGCAGCCATCATAGCGATCCCTATAATCATGATGTTAACCAACCTTTTGTCTGCAGTATTGTCAGATTTGATTTAAAGTGCATCTTTTTTGTTGCTTAGCCTACAGATAACCAGACCATTCCCTGTTGGACTGAGGAAAAGCTAAATTGTAGATACAACTCGAAAAGTGCAGCAGTTTCCTGATACTTGTTGCATGCACCTCCATGTCAAATTGCTAGGATGGCTCCAGCTGTAGGTGGGAATTGCTCATGTTGCCGTGTACGCGATGGTTTAACAGAAAACTTCCACAAAGGAAACGCGGCTGGCGGCTCGTGCCTCCACCAAACTATACAAGTACTAACTGATAAAAGAAAAAAAAAAGAAAGGATAAAAAAAACAAAACAGACTGAACTTCCGTTAAGGTGTTGGAAACAACCAAATGTGCTCTGTTTTTGGTTTCCAGTGTTGTAGTCTTTCATTGGCCATTTGGAGTTTCTGGTTAATCACACAACCAATCGCAGCCTCTGGTCAAAGCCAAGCACTAAATGACTCATTACGAAACTACCGACAGAGGAGCTCATTCAGCACGTCTTCTGTTTGCACACGCGCCGAGTAGTAGGGTCCACCATGTTTGCAGACTGTCAAAGCTACTGTTGTGTATAGTTCTAAAGACGTCCTTGAAGCTGTTCTGAAGATGTTGGGTTTATGGATCCTGGATTTTAAGGGGGTGGGGTCAATGCACAATGAACATATCCCATGTCACCGTTTGGTCTCAATCCCTTTACCATCCCCATAAGAGATAATATGTTGTATCTTTTGAAAATATTTTATCTGTGGCGTGTGTGTGTGTGTGTGTGTATATATATATACATATATATATATGGTTTGTTATATATGATGATCCTTTGAGAAAAATATAACATGTAAACAGGAAAAACATTGCTGTTTTTTTCCTTTGTATTTTATACTTAACAGAAAGCATTGAATAAAAATGGATAAATACTTGCACTTTAGATATACTAAGAAAAATAAAAATCTGCATATTATTTTTGATAGGGATCTCACATTTAAAGAGAATAAATTACAGGCTTTGTGACTATTGCTGGACAGAGATGTACTGAGTTCTACTTATTGAAGTATATTTTGTCTGTGGCAGAAGGTTTACTAAAGTAAATTGCATGATAAAGTAGTGCTACACCGATACTGTTTATTTTTTTTTGTTTTTCTTTTTTTAGTTGGTAAAAATGTCTGAAAACTGTGATAACAACCCTCTTGTATCATGTTTAACCTCTCCTCACCCATTCTAGGATATTTCTTACTGAAATATGGCCTTTCCTGACTATATGACGATGGTGCTTACTTTGGCTTTGACATCAAGCTCATCCTATACATCTCGACATCATCATCATAACTCGCGTCCTTACATTTCTTTCTGTTATGTACTCTCACTACCTTATTAAATTTCTGTTGATGGCAACAAAAAAAAAGGTGTGCTGTTTTGTACATTGCTGTTTGTTTTAATGTTGAGGGAGCTTTGTTGTCTGAAAAATGACTAATGGCGCAATAAAATGTCATTCCACATGTCCTCGTCTCTGCACAGCTGTCTTAACTCTACAATGGTCCATTTTTAGCAGGCCTGGGCTCCATAGATCCCAACCAGCAGGAATCACCAAGTGAATTCAACAGAATATTACAATAACTAGCTTTTTTTTCCTTTCTTTAAAGGAAATCTACCCTGTTCCGCTGCACAACGATAAAGACAACATACACAGATCAGTCGCAACATTAAATCCACCTGCCTAACCTCACATCAGCCCCTTTAGCTCTACCCAAAGGGGCTCTGACCCATTCTGTCGGGACACTGGATGTCTGGAGGTGTCCTGGCAGGGTGGTGCCACCATCAGTCAGGCTCGTTTATGCACATCCTGCCAGTGTGTGATCAGATTGGGATCAGGCAGAGTCAACACCTTTGACTCTTTGTTGTGTTTTCTAGCTTTTCCTGTGCTGTATTTGCAGTGTGTTGGGGTGCTTGGTCCTGGTGTAGCCATAAAGGTGTTATGTACCAAGAGTTACATCCACACGAACGCAAAGTTTTACCAACAGAGCATCGCAATGCAGCAAGATGATCGATGTTATTCACTTTACCTGTCAGTGATCTTAATGATGTGAATGACTGGCATGTACTACTGCACCTAGAAAAAAAAACCTGAATATCTTGAAAAAGTCATTTTTGTAATTTAATTAAAAAAGATACTTTCATATATTCGATAATCATTACATGTGACATGAAAGATTTTAAGCCTTGTTGTGGTCTTAATCTTTATTAAATCCAGTATCTCTAGTTATAATAATATTCAAACAGTATATATACCGTGTATCTCTCAGTCTAGTTCAGTGCACGCAACCGCAGTCATGGGGAAGACTGCTGACGTGACAGCTGTCCAGATGATGATCATTGACACCCTCTGTAAGGAGACCGGTTGTTCACAGAGTGCTGTATTGAAGCACATTAGTGGAAAGTAGACTGAAAGGGAAAAGTGTGGTAGGAAAAGGTGCATATTCAACAGGAATCACTGCAGCTTTAGGAGGACTGTCAAGAAAAGCCCACTCAAGAACTTGGGAGAGCTTCACAAGGAGTGGACTGAGGCTGGCATCAGTGATTCAGGAGCCATCGCACACGGACATCTTCAGGTAAGGGGCAACAACTGTCGCACAGGAGTGTAGTGTAAAACTGTTTTTTTTACATTTTGCTATTACTTATCCCAGATAAGGTGGGCAAAGAGAGCAGGGGAATAACACGCACCAAAGTCCAGCCATGAGACTTGCTGCTAGGGGCATTTTTAATCCATGTGATTAAACCACCGTGTCCACCAAAAAGATCACATTTTACCCGGCACTCCAGAGCTCTGCTTTAGAATTTCATGTGGAAAATCATTCAGTAAGTGGAGCAGCAGCTCGTGGAGGACAGTATTAACTACCATGTTGTCATCCAGGTGAGGTCATCAAAGTAATTAAACTAATGGCACCCTCACATTAATTTCCCAACTATGCTGTTTTCCTAAAGGGAGTTTAAAGTTACTTTAAGTTATGATTTATGATTAAATTGTTTCTGCAAAATGCAACAACACAATCATTTAGACTGGATGTTAGTATGCCTTATTTTCACTGTATGATTCTGTTTGTCACCAAGTACAAAATCTCCTGGGAAAATGAAGACAAAGGTACCGCTTTTATTTTCCCCGGCAGCCGAAGAGGTGGAAAAACGAGAGTAACGTGGAAACTTTACTTGGCAAAAAGAAAATCCTCCTCCGATCCCTCTCCTTGGATGATGCAAAGAAGGCAAAGCAGGAGAGAGTCAGAAACTGAAACACACACAAAAAAAAGTGAACTTTGAAAGCTTGAGATTTGGTTTCAAAGGAGACATTTGGTTGGCATTATTTCTGCAGGATCAGTAAGAAATACCTGACTTCTTAGGCTTAAGATA
Organism: Pterophyllum scalare; assembly: GCA_024447675.2. Classification (NCBI taxonomy): domain Eukaryota; kingdom Metazoa; phylum Chordata; class Actinopteri; order Cichliformes; family Cichlidae; genus Pterophyllum; species Pterophyllum scalare. Next base: position 44,055 of record JAMQGT020011843.1, read on the forward strand.
TCCCGTCTTTGTCACAAAGCTGGAGAGGTTTAAAACATGAAGGGTTGTGGCTAAATTGGCTAAATTCTGTTGTTTTCACTAATTGTAGTAGGCATGTTTCAGGAGGCATGTTTCAGGAGACTGCTGTAAACAGAAGTTTCAGAAAGTGGCACATAAAAGGTTGGATTTCATTCTGCAGTTAGGTAAACACACGGGCAAATAGCACAGCAGTGATAAACACCATTTTGAAGGTTATATATTAAAGTTCTCAGACTATATTTGTGCATATATCTGTGTTACATCAAACCAACACAGTTACACTTTAAGAGGAAATGAAGCATGAGTTCATCTACTGATTCTAGCATTTGGCACCATTATAAGCTGGTTGGGGTTATTTTAAAAGCTAAGGAGACACATATTGTACTCACCTTCACCTTTAAACACAATTACAGCAGCACAAAAAAATTATTCCACAAAATCTGATGATATGTACACTCTCAAAACAGCATTTAAAGGCAACTCTTGGTCTCAGCTGAGTGATCCACAGACTGGGATGATGGGGGTGAAGACTACAGGTGTGAAAACGAACACAATTTGTGGGTATTGAGTTAGACAAAACCTAGCTGCTGACAATAGCTAGCTTCTACCAGCATACCACACCCCTCAGGAATTGCAGGCTGAGTTGCAGTGTGTGCGTGTAATGCAGTATGTGTGTGTAATGCAGGCTTCGGGATTTGTCAGTGAACAAGAATGCAGTGGGAAAAAATTATCTCTGCACTGACTTGGGTTAATCATGAGAACAGCACCTGCAGTTGATGCCAGGTGAGTCCTGTAAAATAGATAAAGCAATAAAAACACAGAATGAAATATTATAATTACACATATTTTTCTTTTTAGCTTTTACTTCAAAAAAGAAGAAGAAGAAGTGATAAGTCCACGATGGATACATTTTGTGATATAAAAAAAAGCACAGGCACTTTGATATAATGAAATTAATTTTATGGGGCACTAAAATCAAACGTTGTTAGTCCTGTTGGTGCCACATTTTTCGACTGTGAGAAGTTCAAAATATCTGCCGTGAAAAAGTCTGCAGACTAAGCCGACTCCTCATTGGGATTCACAGAGGAAACTCAAGATAAACTGACAGACTCCTCACTCTTTGTCAACCTTAAAAAAAATGTTGTTTAAAAGTAATAAAATAACGCTTATTTTTTGCAACGTGTTGCTTCCATATGGTGTCTGTATGGTACATTTATTCACAAATTCCGGCAGCTTTAGCATGGCTTTCAGCGGCTCCAGATTTGTTGTTTATGTCACAATTTCGCGTTTGGTAAAAACTGGAATACTTTGTGAGTCTTTATGAGAGCAGAACTCATAACCAGAGGCATTTAAAAAAGTGTGTATGGTAGAACTGACTTACCAGTCACATTTAGGGTTAAAACACTTACTGTAGGCCAGGTTTCCATCGCGGACCGCCATCCAGGCAGATGACACGCAGCAACGCACCAGTTACGCATGCGTCCTTCAGGCGCGGTCCAAACGGACTTATTAACAGTATAACGGGCATAACTAGCCATCCATGGTGTCTGCAAATGTTGGTGTCCACATGCGAGTATAAACCCGGCCTTAAGCAGACGCAGCTACTGCAAATTCAGCAACATTACAGCTACAATTAATAATGCAAAACTCTCTTCGACGGGCGCACTGTGGCACCGGTGATGGTTATACTCTGGACAGTATGGTGGCATACCAACCTAATCTTCATAACTGAATCCTCTCCACCATAAACACAAAGAAAAGTAAAACTAAGGTGAATACTTGTGACTAATACGTGGACAACTACAGGATATTCATTCCTTCCTGGTAAAATCTTAAATGAAGCATATTAAATTATTATAGTGTCTAGTTAAATTCAATTAAATATTTATCTTATTTTTTTCTTTTTCAAACGAAAGAAAAAAGCCCACTTTTAACTCATTTACCTGCAGCAGTCTCAGCTGTGAGACTTTATGGTGCTGCACCAGACATTATAGGTTATTTGCTCCATAATTAAAATAGCTCACACATAACTGTGACTATTTGACACAAGTAATCTGTAGCTAAGCTTCTATAGGGACACATTTATGATGTTGTGACAGAATGTGTGCAAATAACAGATCAAATTTAATTAAAACTTGAATCACAACCCCCAGTCAAAAATATGCACTCACTGGCCACTTCATTAGGTTCAACTTTTTTTGTGCACAAGGTAACAACTCAATGCATTTAGGGATGTTTATTTGGAGCATCAGAATGAGGAAGTAAGGTGATTAAAGTGAGTTTGAATGTGGCATGGTTGTTGGTACCAGGCGGGCTGATCTGAGTATTTCAGAAACTCTGTTTACAGAGAATAATTCAAAAAAGAGAAAATATCCAGTGAGCAGCAGTTCTTTGGGAGAAAAATTCCTTGTTGATGCCAGAGGTCAGAGGAGAATGGCCAAATTGTGTTGAGCTGATGGGATGGCAACAGTAAATCAAATAACCACTCATTACACCCAAGGTATGCAGAAGTGCATCTCTGAATGCACAACACTTCAGAGCTTGAAGCAGATGAGCTACAGCACACTGGGTCTCATGTTAACTAAGAACATGAAACTGAGGCTACAATTCAAAGAAAATTGGACAACAGAAGATTGGAAAATGTTGCCTGGTCTCATGAGTTTTGATTTCTGCTGGAATATTCAGATGGTAGAGTTGGAATTTGGCATAAACAACATGAAAGCATGGGTCCATCCTGCCTTGTATCAGCTGTTCAGGCTGCTGCTGGTGATGTAATGGTGTGGGGGATATTTTCTTGGCACACTTTGGGTCTCTTAATACCAACTGAGCATTGTTTAACTATCACAGCCTACCAGAGCATTGCTGCTGACCATGCCCATCCCTTTCTGACCATCTTCTTGTGGCTGCTTCCAGCAGGATAGTGTGCCATGTTACAAAGCTCAAATCATCTCAAACTGTTTTCTTGAACATGAAAATGAGTTCAATATACTCAGAAAAAGAAGGGGGGTGGGTCAAACCTAAAAACAAGTGCCCAATGAGTGGTCACTATACTTGTGCTCCGGGATGTGCAACTGACAATTTAACTGCAGGCAACACATTATAGCAGCAAAAACTGTGTGTAGTTCTAAACAGAAGCTGTTTAAAAACAGTTACAGTAATAGTGACGTCAGAAGAATATCAAAGATGTCAGTGGTGCACAAATTAGAAAACTTGTTAACTTTTTAAGCTTTTCTTTTTTTAGTCTTGACAATCTTATAAATTACAACCACAATCAATCTGTATAAAAGCTTACTTTATGAAGCACAGACTAAATATTCAGTAAATATGTCCTTTACATAGTATGAGCATCCTGTCAAAAAAGTTCAGATATACAAACAAAACAAACAAAAAGACCCAATGCTGACATCAAAGTGCCGAAGTTGTCATTTTTTTTCCTTAAATAAAACATAACAATCAACTATTTTTTTTTCCACAATCCTATATTACAGCACAGGCCTAACCTAGAACATTGGGAAACAATGGTTAGCACAACAGCCAAAGTGACTATAAGGGGAAGTCTCCCTGTAAGAAAGCAGGTATTTATCCTAACAATACAGCTTTAGAAAATGTACTTCCTCTCTGAAAACTCAGCTCTGTTTCAGCATTTTGGTCTGTACAAGAATCAGGTTCCAGGATTCCAGCTGTGATTCCATGTTTCCAGCCAAGTCCCAAAAGGATCTCAGATCCCATCAGTCATTATTAATACAATATAAGTAGCAGCAGAAGCGCTGTGTCCAGAGCCAAAGATATAATTGTTCATACTGTCAATATCCGCAACCCTGGTTATGTCTACATGCTTCTGTGCCACAGTGTGTTTGAGTGAGGGGGCGCTGAACTCACTGATCTACAGTTGTGTCATTACATAAGGAAATTATACAGAAAGAGAAAGTGTGTGTGTTTGGGAGGATTCAGGATCGATTAAGGTGCTCACAGACAGCAGTACCACCACATCTCCTCTTTTCCACAACCTTACACAAGTCCTCCTTCCTGGAGAATCTGGCTCATTATGTTGTTTTCCTTGGTTTAATGTGTGCTGGATGTCCATTTTGCCCGTTCTTGGCTGGCAGAGGTGGTCGTACTAAGAAAACCAAATCGGTCTCTTCTAAGAAAACAAGCCTTCTCCTCCATCAGCTCCTTCTCACCCATGTGGAGGGTGTTTTGATGGCTACTTTGCTGGTGGAGTTGTTTTGCTGCCGTTCCCCTCTCCTTTCCTGTCAGCCTACTTGACTTTAGCCCACTAAGCTAGAGCAGTCCTGCTGCTATGCTCTGCTGTCAGCCAGGGCCCGTTTTCCCAAAAACATCTTCAACTAATGGTAAGCATGGCAACAGAAAGTAAAATTTCCAATATTGTAACAGGCCAAAAGAAGCTGTAATAGGTCCACGTAGCATGTTATAAATCAGAGCAGAGATCAGTTAAGACTTTGAGTTATAAATATATCTTTTGTTACAAGGTTGAAGGCTGCCTTTGTCCTTAAGATGCTTTTGAGAGACCTGGGCCTGATTGTGCTGGCAGTGTTATTCAGCAGAAGGCCATTGGATTGTTTCTCACCAAACATGCTCAACAAATTCTTTATATAAATAACATGACCCTTCTATATTTATTTCTTCCTGTCGCCTACAAGTTCAAATTCTTAACTGGAACCACTTTAAAAAGCATGCCAATGTGCACGCGCACGCGTGTGCACACACCAGTCCACCCACACTTTCCTGTTCGGCCCTTCACTTCTTCAGTGTTCAGAAACCTCATGCCTAACCATATATTGTTACATATGAGTTCTAACAGCTCAGTTTACTCAGTCATGATACAGAAAGAGCAGTAAGTGGAGAAAACAGAACATGGCACAGTGCTTTTTTCCCCTACTTCTTTTACCCCCAGAAACACACAGAGTTAAATACAGGTTAGTATTTGGGGGAAGCGGCAGCTCAAAAATCACAGGAACATATGTGTGATCTCTGACAAGTAACAGTATTCTTTAAATCCCTCAACAACTAGTGCTGAGGTGCCCTTGAGTAAGGCACTCAACCTCCAGTTCCTCCAGTGCAGCAGCTCAGTGAACAGTTTAAACTATGGTTCCTCTTGGCAGCTCCTGCTCACATGTGAATGTATGTAAATGTGTGAATGTTTAGAAGGAAACCCATCCTCGGGTGGATAATGGTTAAATAAATAAATAAATATGCTATACAAGAATTTGATCCTTCTGAGTTCTTATGAGAGTTTCTCCAACTCCGAGACAGATATGTTGTATCTTCACACACCACTCTCCACCCATATTATAGGTCCATACAGCACACATACCTGTGAGTGGCCGAGTGTGTAAACGCAAATTGAAATAAAGCCAAAATGCTACAGTAGTACCATCTGTACTATGTTCATCTCAATCACTGTTTGAGTCCCAGGATGTGGAGCCAGGTAAAGGAAAACCAGTCTGTGTCTGTTCAGTCTTATATTGACAGGTTATAAACTACTTCTTCTCACAACTAAATAACACATTTCAACTAAAGACAACTCTTCACTCTGAGTTTAAAAATTAATACTGATGATGCTGCCATAAATAGTGATCACAGTTATGATCATTTTAATGTGCAATAACAGAAGTTAAAAGAACTGAGGCTAGGCAGGGTCACTTATGGGGTATATTATCTATTGCTCGTTGACAGGAACTTATCATCAGGGTTGATAAATTCTGGGAAGGACATAATGGCTTACTGAAGAATGGAGGAGCCCAATAAATAAAATTCTAACAACAAATCCAAGTAGGACTTGTAGGATTAAACTAGTTTGGCTTGAAGAGATGCTGCTTTGAGGGCTGTAGCATTTGGTTTTCTTTCCTCAGCTCCTCTTTCCTGGGACAGTGCATCCAGTGGCCTTCCCATTCAGGCCGCCATGGGCCTGACTGATGGACGGAGAGGACTGCGTCTTACGGAGGTGGCACTCGCGGCCAGCCAGACCACCCTCCATGATCAAGCCGCCCATCACGCTGGCCTCAATCTTCTCAAGGTCATCCGTCTCTGCGCGTATTTTAGCCTGCAGGAGGCTGATGTATGTCTCATAACGAGTCTTCTGCTCAGACAGGGCCATGGAGGAAGGAGAGATGGGTTTTTAAAAACAGAAAGACCAAAGGACAATTAATCATAAGTCAAAATGAAGAGACTAATAATACAATTTTTGCCAAAAACAAGTTTTAATACCAAAGGTAAATAAAGTAACACTCCACTCTAAAAATAGAATAGTATGTGAAGAGAAAACAGTAGACGCTGGTCTTTTGTCACAATTCTTGGTCTCTCAGCTGTTTATCTGCTTAAAAAGGAAAATTAAAAACAAATTAACAAAAGAACCACAAAGAATTTACCTCATACGTGAGGTAGTGCTCTTTGAGTCGGTACTCCTCCCACTCTCGGCTTTTTGGGTCAGCTGAGGGCAGATTTTTCCGGTGTTCTTCCAGCTCCAGGCTCATCTGCTTCAGCTTGCTCTCGTGACTCAGCAGCTGCTCCTCCTGCACCAATCGCAGCGCAAACAAAAGCCAGAGACGAAAGCAGCCAATCAGATATAAGCAGACACAAATAGCATATGTAAAATGTGTATGCTGCTGAAAAAGACTGTGTGCTATATACAAGTGTAACTAGATGCTGAATGTTGTATTGACATTGGTGTATAATGTTTCCTTCAGATGTAAGAGAAGGCCGGAGAGTATAATAGCAGCCAGTGTTTGTAGTGTTTCTAATGCACGCCGTCATCTGTGTGTGTGCTTGAGTGTGAACCTGGTTTAGTCGGGTGGATGAGGATGGCAGGATGGGCCGACAGAATTTCTTCATTGAGCCAATGGCAGCAGGGAAGGCTGGGGCGGAAAACAGCGCCGCCACCAGGTTAATTCGGAAAATCCAAGACATCATCTCCTCCTCACTCCTGGAGAGCGAGAAACGGAGACAGAGAAAGAGAAAAAGCAAGAAAGTGGGCCAACGCAGAGAACAATAAAATACTTGATTTATGTTTTTATGGTTGTATGTTTAATTTTAGCAGCAAACAATGACAGCAGCTGACCAATTAAAATCATAGCCAACATCCAACTAGTGATACTATACACCTACAACCCCAATTCCAATGAAGTTGGGACATTGTGTAAAACATAAATAAAAACAGAATACGATGATGTGCAAATCCTTTTCAACCTATATTCAACTGAATACACTACAAAGACAAGATGTTCAAATGGATTAACTTTGTATTTTTGCAAATATTCACTCATTCTGAATTAGAGGTCTGCAACACGTTCCAAAAGAGTTGGCACAGGGACAACAAAAGACTGGGAAAGTTGAGGAATGCTCAAAAACACCTGTTTGGAACAATCCACAGGTGAACAGGTTAATTGGAAACAGGTGAGTGTCATGATTCTGTATAAAGGGAGCATCCCCCAAAGGCTCAGTTGTTCACAAGCGAGCATTGGGTGACGTTCACCACTTTGTGAACAAACGCGTGAGCAAATCGTCCAACAGTTTAAGAACGTTTCTCAATGTACAATTGCAAGGAATTTATGGATTTCATCATCTACCGTCCATAATATCATCAAAAGATTCACAGAATCTGGAGAAATCTCTGCAAGTAAGCGGCAAGGCCGAAAACCAATGCTGAATGCCAGTGACCTTCGATCCCTCAGGCGGCACTGCAGTAAAAACCGTCATCATTCTGTCAAGGATATTACCGCATGGGCTCAGGAACACTTCAGAAAACCATTGTCAGTGAACACAGTTTGTTGCTCTATCTACAAGTGCAAGTTAAAACTACCATGCAAAGCAAAAGCCATATATCAACAATACCCAGAAACGCCGCCGGCTTCTCTGGGCCCGAGCTCATCTGAGTTGGACTGACGCAAAGTGGAAAAGTGTCCTGTGGTCTGACGAGTCCACATTTCAAATTGGTTTTGGAAATCATGGACGTCGTGTTCTCTGGGCCAAAGAGGAAAAGGACTGTCCAGATTGTTATCAGTGCAAAGTTCAAAAGCCAGCATCTCTGACGGTATGGGCGTGTATTGGTGCCCATGGCATTGGTAACTTGCACATCGGTGAAGGCACCATTAATGCTGAAAGGTGCATACAGGTTTTGGAGCAACATATGCTGCCATCCAAGCAACGTCTTTTTCAGTGACGTCCCTGCTTATTTCAGCAAGACAATGCCAAGCCACACTGTGCACGTGTTACAACAGCATGACTTTGTAGTAAAAGAGCGCAGGAACTAGACCTGTCTCCCATTGAAAATGTGTGGCACATTGTGAAGCACAAAATATGACAACTCAGACCCCGGACTGTTGAGCAACTTAAGTTGTACATCAAGCAAGAATGGGAAAGAATTCCACCCACAAAGCTTCAACAATTAGTGTTCTCAGTTCCCAAACGCTTATTGAGTGTTGTTAAAAGGAAAGGTGATGTAACGCAGTGGTAAACATGCCCCTGTCCCAACTCTATTGGAACGTGTTGCAGGCCTCAAATTCAAAATGAGTGAATATTTGCAAAAAAACCCAAAGTTTATCCGTTTGAACATTAAATATCTTGTCTTTTTAGTGTATTTAATTAAATATAGGTTGAAAAGGATTTGCAAATCATCATATTCTGTTTTTATTTTTTTACACAACATCCCAACTGCATTAGAATTGTGGTTGTACATTCATGATTGAAACACTTTAAATTTAAAAAAATATCTCAAATCAAAATGACAAACCCAATAGTCAGCATTCAGCACGATATTAGTTTCAGTGTTTTGAGGCACAGTATTAGATAGCGCTAGCAGAAAGGACTATATAGGTGGATCTTGTAAAGGGTGTCTTCCTAGTGTGTCAATCAGAACACTCAGCAGCCAATCAAGTGCAGTTGTGTACTTTAATTATGATCCTGCAGCAGCTATGTTGCTGCTACATTGCTGCCTGGTCTGGTGCATGTTCGGTAGGTCGGTCTTTCCAACACACATTGAATCTCAATATGAGAGAAAGTTGCTTTCAGTAGCAGAACATTAGTCATCATTCCTTTTTTAGTGTCTTCGTGATACCTCCTTTCAGTTATTATACAAATTTCATTTGTAAACTACTGTCCAAACTCTGTGAAGTGAAGGGCTATATACATCTAATCAGTATCACGAGCCACCATACTGCCTTTCGTCTACACTTGCGTATTCTCTTAAAAAATTCATTTTGAAGCAGACATAACAAGGTTTCATAATTATTCATAATAAATAATATAAAAATTAAAAACTGAAAAAAAGGTGTAAATTTCCCAAACTTAAAATGTTACTGTGTTTAAGGATGTTGATTTATAATTATATTTTCTTTGTTAATTTAGCTTGAGTTACTTACGGTGCCTGCAGCAGAAAGACTCTCCAGTCTGAAGTTTTGAGCTTCAGTACGTTGGCCCTTTTGCTGTAGTCGGTGGCACGAGTAGCTAAAGCGTGGTGGATCCGCACTGCGTTCTTCAGGTCCACCTCTGAAATGTCAGTATCTGGCTTGTACTCATCCTGGGTAAGTAACAAGAATTAACAAATAAAAGCTTTTAATTGCAAACTGTTGCACGGATCAGTGGTGTCCAAATCTCTACATTAAGGTTATCACCAGTTTCATGCTACCACCTGAAATTAAAAAATATTACTCGTGACAGATACAGAAACTAATTCATTTAACCTCACCTGCTGTCAGTACAGCTTTCCTACCAGCAGGGGGGGACAAACACATTTGCACAGACCATCCTCATTTCCTCTCTTAATGCTTTTTCTATCTCACTCCCTCTCCAACACGCACACAGCACAGAAGCTCACAGCATCCAACACTGCTGTCACTGCGGTGGTGGATGTGTTTCTATAGTAACAGAGCAGAGGACGAGATGCAGTACCTTCTGGAGATATAAGATCATCCCCTTCAGAACCGCATAGAACTTCTTCCATCCACGGCGACCCCTCGGGGCTGGGAGAAAAAACATAAAGAGAGCTCTTCCTTCATGTATTTTTTTAACTAATCACAAAGGACTGGTTAACTTGAGTCAAATTGTGCGAGCATGTGTAAGTGCCCTCACTGCGTTTGCCGTCCATGTCAGCATGGCTTTTGCGGGTCAGCACACCATGCTTGTAGGTGACAGCATTTAAGAGAATGGGAATGGCGATGAAAGGGTTACTGCCATCCGTTACCCTAGCAACACGTTTACTCCCGCCCTCACATTGCTCCTCCACCAGTTCTGACAGACTCTTCCTCAGCTCCTCCTCCTCACTGCACCCGTGTGCGTGCACACAGGCACAAAGACACACACACACACACACACATATTAAGATGAGGTGCATGTATTCAAGTGTACTTACTTCGAAAAACTTGCATACTCCAAATACTTATCCTTTTGATGAGCACTGAACACATACTCACACTGCCCACTCAAGCTTCTCGTTCTTGATCGAGTTATACAAAACCTGTGCAGGCAACAAAAGAGGAAGAACTTGTAAACATTTTCTATTTTTAGATCACAGCATTGGAATGAGAATGCAAACTTTATTCTGTGGCTGAGAAAAAATGAATAAATAAAAATCAAGCTGTGCTATTTCAGATGGAGAGCTGTACCTTTAATAAATCTTTGGGAAAGTCTTTCCCATTGTTGAGGCCTTCTAGATTACTGAGAAACTGCTGACAGGACATCTTCTTCCCAATGTTCTGAGGGGAGGCGAACACACCAAGAGACAGAGAGAAATGGGCAAACAGAGCAATTAGATTCTTTCCACCCAGTTTTAGTCACTCCAATGTCAATGCAGATTTGATTCTGTCCACTGGGTGGCAATGTTATACTGCTGAAGTCCTATGGCTATGGTAGCTTGCCTGTATTAGAACATATCAAGCACACCACCAGTGTTTTGACCCCTAATCATGATGCCTCATTAGAAGGAAAATCAGAGGGAGGTGTTTCTAACCCAAATAGGCACAAATGTGGAAATAAAACTGATCTGAATTTCGATTTATACATTCCTTCAGGGAGGCCACATAACAGACAAGACAACCCAGTTCCTTTATCCAGTGAAGTCAGAAATTACTCAGAATGTAATCTGACAGGGAGCAGAAAATGTTTTATTCTCTGTTTACTGGTAAAGTCCAGTTTATGGTCATAAAAAGCTAATAGCGTAATAAACACCTGCACTGAATGATCACTGATGACATAAATATTAGCCTAAATTGAGTATTTCTAACATTTAAGCATCAGAATACTTCTGTCTCACTGAATGAAATTTGTGTGTGCAGGGTTCCATTTAATACACACATTTTAAAAGTGTCTGTGACTTGCATTTTTATTGTCAACTGACAACAGGAGGAGCATTTGTCAGATGGGAGTGTTAGTATTGTAAGTATACTTACCACCTGTGGGGTCAGAGAGAGACCAGGGGACCAGATATGGTTAGCAGGGATGGATTTGAAAAGGAGGAAAAGGAATTGAAAAGAGAGAGGATTTTAATTAGAAGAGGGATTTTCAGTAAAATTACTATTAGCAGGAGGTTGTGGGAAAGCAAAGCAAAAGACCTATGATGGATCATGTTATGCAAACCACAGTGCTCCTGTTTTTAGAAGTGAACAGATGAGACTACTGGAGGAAAGGAGAGACAGAAACAGGTCAGAAAGTAGGCCGGGGAGGGGAGAGAGAGAGCTGAGAGAAAAGCGCAGACAGACAAGGGGAAGAACAAGAAATGCACTGAAAAGAAGATGTAGATGAAGACATGGCATTGCTGACAAAGGACTATGTTTACACTTTGCTACAGTCATGTGAGGAGAGACCTCACAGAGAGAGGCAAAAGACCTGACAACATGCCACCCATGGCCATCACCGGACACTCCATAGAACTGCAATATATGTCTGGCAATTTTCCAGGCGTTTGAAGCTACAAATGTATACATCAATGCTCGAAAGAAGAAAGAAACTATGGGAATAACTTGCACATTTTGGGCATGCCTGATCCACATACACCACTCACACCAGTCACTAAAAACAATCAAGTCCCTCCCAGAGTTCCACCTTGGCTATGTTTCTATCTTGCAGAGGGTCCCCCAGTACAGTTAAATATATCTTTGATCTGGATGGGTCAATAATTCTGCCATTGGGAGGTGAAGGACAAGAAATTTTTCATTGTCAAAGCAAACATGAAAGCAAACTAGCCAACGTCAGCTAGTTTATCTAACTTTGATTCATCCATCATTAGGGTCAGGGTCACTGTAGTCAGCGTTCTAGGGCAGCAGCAACAAACTAGCAATATTTTAGTTAGCGTTCCTTGTTCTGGAGGGACTGGTGCATCAGACTGAACAACGAGGAGACATTTTGTCTAAGCAAAGCTGGTAAAAATAACAAGCAGGCAGCAAAAGAAAACCTTGTTTTCCCTCCCTGGTGGGCCTTTCTACACTGATGTGAAGTCACATGAAAATTGATTTGGAAGAATAAAGGGGAGCCAGTAAGTCAGAGAAATGCAATACATACGTGTCCATGTAGATCTGTGTTGAGCAGCATGAGGGCGCAAGTTAATGTGTGGGCTCCATCTGTAAAGGGACAGTATACATGACTGACGTCAGCTAAATCTCATACCACTTCCTTCATTAGACAGAAATGACAAGCATACATCTGCAGTGCTGCATAAACATGATGTCCATGTTGCTGCTAATAGTCTACATGCTCAAATAATCTGAGCCGATGATATAAAAGAACGTGTTATGGTTACATTTTAATAATCAAATAGCACCAGCTTTGTCACTGCAATACAATACTGCATTCAAGTTTAGACAACTGTTCTCTACATGGACACCAACGACAGACATTTTTTAAATTTTTTTTTACATTTTGTCATTTTGTACTTTTTTCACTTTCTCCTTAATTCCTCCTATAATATTGTTACTCCTGACTGTCTTTATCATCACCCTCACAACTCTGACCTTCGGAGGTGGGTGTCTGTGGGTTGCAATGGCAGTAGCGCCTGGAGAAATGGACAAGGACCCGCTCTCTCTCCTGGGTTTCTCCCATCAATGGAAAGGCCTTTAAGAAGTTCCTGCCACACATTAACAACCTTATGAAACACTTTTCTCAGAAAAGAGCTGTAACAGTCAAGCTTGCTCTTTAAAACTTGGCCCATGCTGGTATAGCGCAGTATAGTACTGGTTCGTCTTCTGAACTGCAAACAAATCAGTCAAAATCAATACATTTCATCGATTGTAGTCCCACTTTCATACTGTACAATGTGATATGGAACATTAATGCAAAGCTAAACTATAAATGTGTTGATTGATTTGTCAACTGACGGAAAAAATAATTAGCCTTTTGGTAATCAAAAAAAGCTTCTTTTTTTTAATCTCAGATCTGAGCGTTTTCTATATGGTGATGAAATATCCAAACATTTTTCAGCCGTCACTATGGCTAAAGTTAGTATGAAGACCTAGAATATACAAACATCCCAACATTACCAAAATGAATGCAGGACGTCACTTTTCATCAGCATTATTCACTCAACTGAAAGTCCTGCACTGAAGGCAGCAGTTTGAGACAGCAACATGTCAGATACAAGACCGTGATGTACTCTGCAGTTGTCAGCTACACAAGCTAACTGTACTCAACACGACAGTTTGATCAGCACAAAGCTAATGTGCTGTGAAGAGGAAATGTGAAGGATACACACACACACACCTATGTGCATGCACTAATAGATCTACCATCACACACTCATCACCTGCCAGTGCTGAGTGGGCATTACCTCAGGGCTCGGTCCAGGGACAAGCCAGAGAAATCAAAGAAGCTCAGGTACTCTGATGCCACCATCTGGCTGAACTCATTACTGCAGGGAGACAGAGCACATTAGCAAACCAAATAAATCAAATTAAATTTTAAAAAAAGTAAAAATAAAATATATAAAGGTAGAAAAAAATGTGGAACAGAGGAGGCATGAATGTTATATAAATGTTTTTGTAAAGCAGACTGTGTCAGGGGATGCTCATATTTTATAATCTTAAGCATATTCTCAAGTGTTTGATCACGTTTGTTATCCTTTTTCTTTTTTAAATGACCATTGTCTTTGTGTCTGATTGATATGGAGCACTTGTAGCAAGCCCACAAACTTCCCTATATCAGCCACTGTGTTGGTGTGTTTGTGTTACTCTCTGCATGCGCGCTCACTTCTTTCCCAGGTGTCTGGCCACATCGCAGCGTTTGAAGCCCTCGAGGTGATAGAGGCGCTTGGCCAGCCTCTTCGCAGCCTCACAGTCGGCTCGGCAGCCATTGGCCAGAGTATCAGTGCTCCCGTGTTCCAGACTGCCCAAATCACACTCCTCTGAGTCAGACAGCACGTCTGTGAGGTTGGCATCACTGAGGATGAGAACATGCACACATGTAAAAACAAATACAAACGCACAGTCGCACACACAAGCAGGTAGCCAGGGTAATGAATGGAACACATGTCCAGACGCCCACTCACTTACAGCTCAACAGAAAAAGCTCAACTGCTAAGCATAAAATTCAATTATATAAACATATGCTTATATACACACAAACACAGTCAAATGAGGTTCAAATGACTTGTTATGGCAGTGACCCACTTTCACTGTCACTTAATGTCCTACTTTGATGCAGTGGATATGATGGCTGGTTATAAAGCTGAAGCAGATTTCACCTGCCCCAATCTCCTCTAAAAAGCCCCACTAATCTCAGACTGTGGACCACTAAGATAATTAGAATTAAAGGGCTATAACATAAAAAAAAATTAAAAACCTCAATTCTAACCATTTTACCCTTCTAATTTGGGAAATATAGCTGGGAAGTTAGTAAAGTAAGCTTTTAAGAAGTGGCAGCTGTCCCCAAATATCCAAATTAACTAGTCAAATGTCCACTACATCCTCCTTTGTTTATCGGTAGAAGGCCAGCAGTGAATGAGTCTGTGTGTGAGAATGAAATAAGGTGTTTATGCCAAAGTCAGAATGCACTCAGTCACCCCTGCAGCAGTAATAAAGGTGAAGACAAGATAACATGAGAGTCCAAATAGTTAAGAACACAACTGAATGTGTTGTTTTCAAAGCAAAACAATAACTTGCATAGGCTGGATCGATGACAGATCTCCAACACTGTGTACCATGGTAACAATGCATGGTAATGTTTCAAACATAAATGCATTAATAGTTGCTGGAATACACCATAAAACAATCTATTCTGGCTGCTTCTGAAAACAGCATCCATCCAGGTTCTTTTCTATTTCACTGGACTGGACTGAGTTACTCAGTTAAGCTTACTAAACAGATTAAAAACCAATACATATATATAAAAATTATACTCTCAGCCAGTGCAAGCCTCAGTAGGGGGATGTAGAACCACTGCAGGGAATGCATGTTAAACAGCTGCATGAACATCATTCATGCTCTGATCCTAGCAAGGCTATCTTACTAACACAAATTTCCTGTTTATATGAATAAAAGTCAACTTCACTCAATTTATTAGTAGTTCCAGAGGTGTTGTTCATGATCGATATAAATGGAAAACGTTTTACAGGGGTGGTGGGGCATAAACGCTTTTAGCCTAGTGATTTAGCGCTGCACATTAAATTGGGGGAAGTAAAAACCTTTAACCTTTATATAACCAGGAAATGGAGCTCTTAAGATTTAGAATCTCTTTTGGAAGAGTTTCCTGGCCAAGATAGAAACATTAACCTATGATTAACCTAACATATTTTTGATTGCAGAGAAACCAGGGCTCACAGAGAACATGCAAACTGAACAGAGAAGGGCCGTGCACACTGCTTCTCCATCATGTTGCCACAAAATGATAAAAACTGACACAGCAGTGGCTGAGATGTTCTGACTTCTTAATCACTAGTATGGGTCATGCTTTAGAAAAACATAAAATTATACATTTTGCATAATACAACTTAAAAAGCATCTTTCATCAGACCCTCCCTCTCTAGGAAACGCAGACATCTTTCAAATACTGCACCTCCAGTTTGTAAAACAGGCTCTTCTGTTGCTAAGCTTAACCCAGAGGACATCACCAGGTTTCTGAGACTTGAAAATTAGTCACAGAAGACACTACACAACTTTTAAGAAGTACTGGGTTTCTTGCTACAATTGGTCACCTTTAATAAATAAGGCCATCACTGCAGGCTATGATGATAGCTACTGGGGCTGAAGGAATGTTTAATAGCCTGTTTATTCAAACAAAGGCCTCACAAATTCTGTAGTTGTTAAATTGCTGTCGAGAGAGCACAGAGAATCAATGCAGAGTATTAATTATCATCCTGCTTATGCATTTATGACTTACTGTGGCAGCTTGACTGATGTTGAGATGTACTGGATTGCACTGCACACTTTGCAAATTGCTACACACACCAGACTCAATTAGTAGGAAGCTGTTCAGGCTTTTTACTGGCATTTTAACAATCAGTGAGGATTGTTTTTGATTCCAAGTCATTTCTGTGACTTGTGTAGATAGAACCTTGACATGTCTTCACATATTAGATTTACATGTCTGTAATGCATTTTTTCCCCCATCCAGACCCCATAGACACAGCATTTGTGAAAAGGAGCATAACATTTACTTTCATATATGCTAAAACAAGCAAATGTAAATTATACACCACTCTCATATTTACTAGCAGTCTAATGACAAATGAGATACACGCATTCACCTCCGTCAGTCTCAGCAGCATTTCTTCATTTCCTGCCTGTGTCTGCATCCCTGATGCACCGCCAGCAGTCTCACCAGATGATTCAGATGTCTTTGCATAATCTGATCAGCCCAATTTCATTACCCTCGCAAATTCAATACATTACGCGCTGCTGTCGTAAAGGATTAGCTGGTTACTATGGATACAGCGGAAGCTAAGCGTCCCATGCTAGAGGAAGAAGAATGACAGTGGACAAAAATCAAAAGCTACAGGCGAATGCACAAATACACAAATGAATATTTTCCACAGCTAAGAGTCAGTCCCCTGACTCACGCGCTGTTTAGCTGACTGTGTGCTACACCCATACAGCTCAGCACCACAAAGGGCTCTGATTTCCCTGCTCCAGGCAAGGATCCACTTTCATGTCTTGGCTAATTCATTAATCTCATAGAATCATCATCTGGCCCTTGACCTGCTGGGACCAATTTGTTTTGGTAACAGCTATTACCCCCATAAACATAGTACCCAAAGTCACAGAATACATAAACTTCTCCACCACCAGGAGATGGGTCATGCAAACTCCTCCGACTTATCGTAGCAAAGCATCACTTCCAAGAATGACAACAAGATTGCAGATAGGGCAAAAAAACAGTCATTGACAGGGTGCCCAGGCTCAGCCTTGGGGACAGGGTGGGGAGTTTCCGGGAAGAGCAAAACTAACTGCTCTTTGAAGTGGAAAAGGAGCCATCAGATCTGGTTTAGGGATGTGATTAAATGCTTCCTGTACAGTTACCCCAGGACACATCCCAGTTGGGGGGGGGGTAGAGTAAAGCCAGGTACTTATCAATAGACAGCTTTCACCCTAAGCCCTGTAGTTACTTCAGACACGAACAATTAGTTCAAGAAAATTAACTCATAACAATACACACATATGCTGATGAGAACCATAATACAGTGAGTCTGTGGTAGACCATTAAACCAACATCTAGCCTGGTGTTTGCAGTGAATGTGCTTTCGCTTGTCTGACCATATTAATTCACTGCATTCAGAAAGACCTCATAAATCATTCAAAACTCATATCAGTCATGGGGCTAAATTGCTAAAATGATGCTGGGCTCCCTCCCATGCATCGGTCTCTGATGCACACAAACACAAAATACTACTGAGAGAGACACAATATTAAGTGTCAGATATCTAGTGCAGCCCTTTTGTGAAAAAGATGCTCAGTTACTGAGGGCCAGGTCGCACACAGTAAAGCTATTAGTCTATCTGAAGGCACAATTCTGTATCCCCAGGCCACTCTTATTCAGTCACTGTGACCGCCACTCAGTCTGCGGTGTGTGTGTGTGACTGTTTCAGACTCAGAGAGCATGATAGGGCATGCCTGTGACTCACATGCTAATCGCTTTAGCTGTGCACTGCCCCTGCCAACAGCTACAAGGTGTGTCTGCGCAAGGTGAGTGTGTGTGTGAGGGAGGGAAGAAGGGGAGGGTCCTAAAGGCATCTTGCATGAGTGTAATCAACAATTATGGGATTAACCAAATTATGAAATTCTGTTATTTGACAGGCTCTTCCGTTCATTTTCATATAGCCTACACTCATCTATGGGCAAACTGATGTATAGTAGGAAAGGAAGGAGCTGAGCTTCATGCGTGGTTATGCGAGTGTGTCAGTCAGGTCATCTGCTCCAGCTTTTAGGTGCAATTTTGTCAGAAAGTGAAAAAGAATTTTTTTAAAAGAAATACAAACAAAGGCACCTCTGTAAATAAAAACTGACTCATTAACATTAGTTTAGTGGACTGATGACAGCAGACAACTGTTCACTAATAAACAAAACAGAATCACACACATTGCTGATATTTGTTGTTTTCTTGTGAGTATAACACTAGCGGCTGCTACAGTAAATAAGCCATACTGATTTTATAAGAAACAAACAGTTGAGAGGAATCAGGAGGGTCTGTAACAACAAACTATTTAATACAGCCACTGGAAGTGAAACCAACAATAACTGATTAACACATGCCACTTGATCAGGTGGCATATGTGATTTTCCAGCACTTAATAAGATTTTTGGTTTCGTTTTTTTTTTTTAAACTTTTCTTCCTTTCCTATGATTGTAAACTCAACAACCTTAACTTCCAGCAACTTGTGATCGACATCTGTCACATTCGATGAATTAAACGAATTGACTGAACACAAATAACTGATTTATTTTTAGTTGCAGCCTTTCCCACGACATCAAATAATGTACCTAGCAACATCAGACATTAAAAAATAAGTCCAGTAATTGTTTTACTTAAAAAAAAATTAATAGTAAACCCACTCCAGCACATCGTCAGGTACGTGTCAGATTAGATTAAAAATACCGTTTGCGGGTTTTTTGGTATCATAAATAAGCCTTTCTATGAATATTATTCTAGTATCATGGGGATTCTTCGTCAGGGTAAACTTACACCACAGCTACCTCACTATTTCCATTTTGCCACGCAGCAAAATTGTTAATGTTCCCACCCATTTGGAAATCAATGCTCAAAACGGGTATACAGAAATAAAGTCAAACTTACAGGAGCTGCAATAAAAAGTCGAAGTGAACATCATATTCCTCTTTCCACATCTCGGATCTCGGAAATCAGCGGTTAAAGGCGCGCTACGGTCCGACCGCCTCATCATCCAGTAGTCGGTGAACTCTGCATCGGCCCGGTTTGGTCATTTAACTTTAAGCCAAGGCAGATTTCTTCAGCCGCGGGCAAGTTTTATATAATCGCAACCTATTAGGAGATGATCAGTGACAATGTAGCGTTATTCCACCACAGTGCGTGTGTGTTTGAAAGGCTTTCCTTGAAGTTTCTTGGTTGATCTGAAAGCTCCACAGAGGGGAGGATGTTGGGGCGGAGCGACAGACTGGACAGACTGTGTCTGATGAATAGCGCTGTTCCAAGTGGTGGCTTTACAATGGCCCTGTGTGTCCCAGCCAACACAACTTCCTCTGCATTAACGGGCCGAGAGCCAGCAGATCAGTCCAACACCAGCTGGACGTCCTGTATTCTTGAAGTTCATTAAGTAGCCAGCAATACATGCTCCATGATTTTTTTTTTTTTTTATTATGTCTCAACATCCACGTATGACAACGAGAGTAAAGCCACCTAATCTTGATATGACAAAAACTGGTGGACCCTATTTTTCAAGAGTTTACCACTGAATAGACAGAAGATGCCAGGCTATCTGTAAGGTACAATGAGGCATTTAGCTAAAAATATATACAGATATAATTTTTAAAAAAAAGAGATGACTGACTGATGGTTACTGTGTTTTCATGTAAATATAAGGCTCAGCCAAAAATAACCAATCATGTAATGGTTATCTTTATATAATCATGTAAAGCACACAAAACCACAGAATATATTAGTACATCTACTAGCTTCCTCTTTCTAATCTGATGGAAAGAAGAAGCATAGACAACGAAAAGACAAAAAGTGCCAAACTTTATTAGGTATGCCTGTTCAACTGCTTGTTAACGCATCTAAACAGCCAATCACATGGCAGCATTTCAGTGCATTTAGACATGTAGACCTGGTCAAGATGACCTACTGAAGTTCAAACTGACTATCAGTAGATGTAATGGTGTGGGGACAATGAGCCCAGTGTGCTCAAATGGCCTCCACAGTCACTGGATCTCAAGCCAATAGTCCACCTCTGGGATGTGGTGGAGCATCATGGATGCATAGCTGACAAATCTGCAGCAGCTGTGTGATGCTATTACACTAATACGGACCAAAATCTCTGAGGAATGTTTCCAGCATCTTGTTGAATCAATGCAGTGAAGAATTAAGGCACCTCTGAAGGCAAAAGGGGGTCCGATGTAATAGTAGTTAAGTGTACATAATAATGTTTGGTGAGTGTATGTATTATATGTATTAAAGTTACAAACAACAACAGTGATCAGAGTACGGTTTTTACACAGCTAGTCTTAAGTCTATGCTTTTTTGGACAAACTTACAATGACTCATGGATAACCTTTGACATTCACAAACAATCAACACAGACAGCAGAATTTATAAATCTGTTGTAGCACATATGTGATGTTCTCATAGCAGCCAGCAGCACATGGGAAAAACTGACTCAGGTTTTCAGAAGTTAGCCGGAAGAGGTTATATAAGAGAAATGCTTCTTAAAAATATGTCGCCAATTAAAATGAGCTCTTCTGTGCTCAAAAAAGACCTTTGAGCTCTGCCTGCAATATTGCAGTTAAAAATTAACTCAATACATAAAAACCCTTATGAAACAATTTATTACAACAATAGTCTTGTTTCAGTCCACGTGTCCAAAACAGAAAGGTACAGCGTCACTGGAACTTTATTCGTTCTTTTTAAACATTTGCATTTGATAATTCTTGGTTGGAATTTGTTGACCTTTCCAAGACACACAACAATAATTCTTAGATGAAACACTTTGTCTCACAAAGTGAACATGTGAAAAACATGACAGACTAAATTTGTCACTCATTTATATCTTTATAAAATACAGCTAAATAATGCTAATTTTACATGACACCAAGAAATACTTCCATCAGGAATAACAATAAAAGTAAAAATAAAAAAAAAAAAAATGAAGTAAATACTCTCATTCATCCACACACACACACACACACATAGAAACACACAGGACCCAAAAACCACCTACTCAGCTGCAAACAATGGACAATGGTGACCTCTTTTGGCTGGGTGAGACTAATTATGTTCAGGTGTGGGCCTGTTTAGTAAAACACCAAACACAGCAGCTTGATCTGACAGCAGCTAGAGATTAACATCTGCCCTAAAATCAGCAACAGTTTGAGCAGTGCATGCCAAGAATTGGACACAAATGTTTCATATACTGTAGTGTGCCTTCACTTCTCTTAACACATATATGAAGTGCTGACAAGACGCTTCACAAGAGAGAAACCCATGGTTAGAAAGACATAATTCAGCCAACACAGTCACTGCTACAGTAAGACTGTGGGATGTGTCATAAAACATAGAGTCAAGCTATAAATAGCCAGGGATAAATATGCTGGTGCTGAAATGATTCAGTTATTGCGTGTGTCTGTGGTGAGAGGGTGAAAAAGAGAATTTGTTCGCCAACCCTTTGTGTATACATCTATTTTTGTGTATGTAGGACTGTGTATGTCCATATCACTGCCTGAGCGTGAGCCAGGAGAGGATAATCTGCAGGATGTTTCAGCAGTGCTATAGAACCTCGCTAAGGGTTTTATTCCCAAAGTGACATCCTTAAACGTCTCTGTGTGTGTGTGAGAGAGAGAAAGAAAGATTAAGAATATGAAAGATGGATATAAAGAACTCCCATATCTCAGTCACCGAGTGAGTTAGAATGTGCGGGCATTAAACACAGTTTTTGTTTATGCATGCTTCTAGCCCACATGTCTTTTATGTGTATGTGTGTTTCTTCACTCAACACTGTGTATGAAAGAGATTAGTCCACACAGCAGAGCTGCTTCTCTGATATGGAAACAAACAGCCAGGCTTTTATCTGCTCTTCTTGATCTGGTAGGCTTATGAGCCAGCAGGAGGAATACATATACACATATAAGCACATATATTCATGCAAATGTTCAGTTAAAGATGCAGCACATATCTATATATGCTGAGACACCTGCTCTTTTTTTCTTAAGTATTTCACTGCATGTGTTCATTTTTAGAGCATGGATGTGTCAGTGTAGTTTGCATTATCAGATAATCAGCCTGCAGCTAGTTGGCTCCACTGGGTAGATATAGCCTGCTTTGTAGTAAGCTGGAGGACAGACTGACTGACAGAGACTGTGCTTTCATGGCGGTTTTAGACTCTCCGATGGATTAAGGTTAAGCCTCACTGATGGTCCCCACAGAGCACAGAGGAACACAACTCAACATGTGAAGTAACAGTGACTAAGTAACCAAAAAAGATGTGACTGACTGTCTGATCCAATGACTGACAAGCTGAAAAACTACACAAATGTACTGGCTCAAAGCTAAAAGGCAGGTTTGCTGACTAAGAGCACTGTCACTTCTTATTTGCATGTACTGGTTGGCATGTTTACAATATCGCCCATACTTTTTCCATATCTCTGTGGCCAGCTGCCCAGTTCACTACGTTCATTCACTGATGTCAGAATAGACAGTAATAGTGGAGAGACTATCTACAGGGAGGGTTTGGCTTACATTGTACATGCTTCCCTTAGGCAGTATTATTAGAAAGCATTGCATCAATTTTCATTGTTATGCAGATGATACTCAACTTTATCTATCCATGAAGCCAGATGATACACATCAATTAGTTAAACTGCAGGAATGTCTTAAAGACATAAAGGCCTGGATGACCTCTAATTTCCTGCTTCTAAATTCAGATAAAACTGAAGTTCTTGTACTCGGCCCCACAAATCTTAGAAGCATGGTGTCAAACCAGATACTTACTCTGGATGGCATTACTTTGGCCTCCAGTAACACTGTGAGAAATCTTGGAGTCATTTTTGACCAGGATATGTCAAAGCACATATTAAAAAAAATATGTAGGACCGCTTTTTTACATTTGCGCAATATTTATAAAATTAGAAACATCCTTTCTCAGACTGATGCTGAAAAGTTAATTATCATCATTAATTAATAATCATTATTATCAGGCTGTCCTAAAAGCTCCCTGAAAAGCCTGCAGCTGATTCAAAATGCTGCAGGTAGAGTAGTGACAGGGACTAGAAAGAGAGAGCATATTTCTCCCATATTGGCTTCTCTTCATTGGCTCCCTGTTAAATCTAGAGTAGAATTTTATCTTATCTCAAAGACCTTATAGCTCCATATCACCCCAATAGAGCACTTTGTTCTCAGACTGCTGACTTACTTGTGGTTCCTAGGATACTTAAAAGTAGAATGGGAGGCAGAGCCTTCAGCTTTCAGGTCCCTCTTCTGTGGAACCAGCTCCCAGCTTGGATTCGGGAGACAGACACCCTCTCTATTTTCAAGATTAGACTTAAAACTTTCCTTTTTGATCAAGCTTATAGTTAGGGCTGGATCAGGTGACCCTGAACCACCCCTTAGCTATGATGCTATAGGCCTAGGCTGCTGAGGGGGGTCCCATAATGCACTGTTTCTTCTCATTCACCTTATTTACTTGTTTATACTTCACTCTGTATTTAATCATTATTATTAATCTCAGCCTCTCTTCCACAGCATGTCTTTTGTCCTGTCTCTCTCCCCTCAGCCCCAACCAGTCGCAGCAGATGACTGCCCCTCCCTGAGCCTGGTTCTGCTGGAGGTTTCTTCCTGTTAAAAGGGAGTTTTTCCTTCCCACCATTGCCAAGTGCTTGCTCATAGGGGTCATTTTGACTGTTGGGTTTTCTCCATGTTATTTACCCACAATACAAAGCACCTTGAGGCAACTGTTTGTTGTGATTTGGTGCTATATAAATAAAACTGAATTGAATTTAAGTAAGATTAGGTTTCTTCTCTCCACCTAGAGTATCATCAAAGCTCCTGTTATGAAAGTTGAAGTCTGAATTTGTACAGTGTGAAAATTGCAAAGGAGAGAACAAATTTGGGGACTTTTAACTGTTTTTCTCAGTTTGGCCTGGTATACCACACCTACAGTGGTGTGAAAAAGTGTTTGCCCCCTTCCTCATTTCCTGTTTTTTTTGCATGTTTGTCACACTTAAGTGTTTCAGAACATCAAACCAATTTAAACAATAGTCAAGGACAACACAAGTAAACACAAAATGCAATTTGTAAATGAAGGTGTTTATTATTAAAAGGTGAAAAAAAAAATCCAAACCATCATGGCCCTGTGTGAAAAAGTGATTGCCCCCTAAACCTAATAACTGGTTGGGCCACGCTTCGCAGCAACAACTGCAACCAAGCGTTTGCGATAACTTGCAATGAGGCTTTTACAGCGTTCTGGAGGAATTTTGGCCCACTCATCTTTGCAGAATTGTCCTAATTCAGTTACATTAGAGGGTTTTCGAGCATGAACGGCCTTTTTAAGGTCATACCACAACATCTCAATAGGATTCAGGTCAGGACTTTGGCTAGGCCACTCCAAAGTCTTCATTTTGTTTTTCTTCAGCCATTCAGTGGTGGACTTGCTGGTGTGTTTAGGATCATTGTCCTGCTGCAGAACCCAAGTTCGTTTCAGCTTGAGTGCACAAACAGATGGTCGGACATTCTCCTTCAGGATCTCTTGGTAGACAGCAGAATTCATAGTTCCATTTATCACAGCAAGTCTTCCAGGTCCTGATGCAGCAAAACAGCCCCAGACCATCACACTACCACCACCATATTTTACTGTTGGTATAATGTTCTTTTTCTGAAATGCAGTGTTCCTTTTACGCCAGATGTAATGGGACACACACCTTCCAAAGAGTTCCACTTTTGTCTCATCGGTCCACAGAATGTTTTCCCAAAAGTCTTGGGGATCATCAAGATGTGTTTTGGAAAAATTGAGATGAGCTTTAATGATCTTTTTGCTCAGCAGTGGTTTTCTCCTTGGAACTCTGCCATGCAGGCCATTTTTGCCCAGTCTTTTTCTGATGGTGGAGGCATGAACGCTGACCTTAACTGAGCAAGTGAGGCCTGCAGTTCTTTGGACGTTGTTGTGGGGTCTTTTGTGACCTCTTGGATGAGTCGTCGCTGCGCTCTTGGGGTAATTTTGAGCGGCCGGCCACTCCTGGGAAGGTTTACCATTGTTCCATGTCTTCGCCATTTGTGGATAATGGCTCTCACTGTGGTTCGCTGGATTCCCAAAGCTTTGGAAATGGCTTTATAACCCTTTCCAGACTGATATATCTCAATTACTTTCTTTCTCAATTGTTCCTGAATTTCTTTGGATCTCGGCATGAGGTGTAGCTTTTAAGGATCTTCTGGTGGACCTTACTGTGTCAGGCAGCTCCTATTTAAGTGATGTCTTGATTGAGAACAGGTGTGGCAATAATCAGGCCTGGGTGTGGCTAGAGAAATTGAACTCAGGTGTGAAAAACCACAGTTGTAGTATGTTTTAACAAGGGGGGCAATCACTTTTTCACACAGGGCCATGATGGTTTGGATTTTTTTTCACCTTTAATAATAAACACCTTCATTTACAAATTGCATTTTGTGTTTACTTGTGTTGTCCTTGACTATCGTTTAAATTGGTTTGATGTTCCGAAACACATAAGTGTGACAAACATGCAAAAAAACAGGAAATGAGGAAGGGGGCAAACACTTTTTCACACCACTGTAAGTAAGCAAAAAATAAGCCATTAAATGACAGAAAATGTCATGTACGGCTGTGTGGCAGGCAGGAAGGAGGACCCCAATGCAGGATACAGAAGCCAAGGAAGTCAGATTATGTAGCCTTTATTTGGCATGAGCAATACAAAACCAGGGGGCAAATACAGCAAAACAGAAAGAAAACCAAACTGGAAATCCCAAAACTAAGAAAACACATGGGCAGGACACAGCAGGGGCGCTAATGACGACGACACAACAACAGGCAGAAAACTCACAGGACTTAAATACACAGGAGGGCTAATGAGGTAGGTGGAAACAGGTGGGAACACAGGTGACACTAAAAACACTGACGAGACCAGGGTAAACAAAACTAAACACAAAGCATGGGGAACACAGGACTGTCAAAATAAAACAGGAAGTGACCAGACCACAAACACGCAGACTTGACACGGGGAAACACAAGGGACCAGAAATAAACAGGAATACAAAAGAGAACACAAAACACTGGGCCACCAGCCCAGGACGATGACAGAAAATGTGTTTGTTTGTTTTTTTATTATTTGCTTCCCATTTAATAACAAAGAAGCACCTATTTTTTTTACTATTTACTATATACTTTTTTTTGCCATTTTATTACCATCTTGACACTTTGAATCATTTACCATTCATTTTATATATGGATGGTTTATTAAATAATATAATAATAGAGAGGTAAACAATTTGCAAGTTTTTAATAGGTCATTAGGCAATAATTTTTCTGGTCCAGTCTACTTAAGATCAAATTGGGCTTTATGTGGCACACAAAATGCAATGATTCTGACACCTCTGCACTAGGGCTTCAAGGTTTGCCAGCCAGTTGGATCAGTTTGAATATCTGTTTTGAGTGTTGCAATACATGAAAACAATGGTTTAAGATCAGATTAGTATTATAAATAACTGAAGCAAAGCATGGAGTAACACCCTCTCAGTTTCATTCACAAAGAGAATGTTAGACATGTGTACATCTGATTTATGACTCAGTAACAGTTTCTGCAGCATTTTGAGACACATATGCCGATCCAACTGCTTCACACTGCATGCCAATGTGTTTTTCTGCAAAGACACACCACTCTGCCTCTTCGGCTGTATTATCATTTACATTCACTCACTATCACAAGAGACAGAAACATCTGTGCTCTGCAGCAATGTTTAGAGGTACATGTCTTGGAAGGCAGCTACCTCTGTTCATAAAGACTAATTTACCTAAATAGTCACAAATTGATGGCTCAAATCTGTCAGCTGTTTTGGATGAATGTTTTCCATCATTCCTGTTTACACTGGACATTTCTAATGTCCAGAGAATGTATCCTAAAGACTTGGTGACTTTCATATTTGTAATATCATAACATGTTCATATTTGTGGTTTTGAGTGAAACGTATGGACGCATTTACAAGAATCTCATAAACACATTTATAACCACCTAATTGTTTAATTTTCCATTTGTCACAATATTAGAATTTTAATTCCGAATTTGTCCAGGCAAAATAAAAAAAGGGACAATGATAAATGTTTACAGCTGCACTTGCATAACGTCTTCTGCTGTAGATATATTGAAAACATAGTATAGACTTTTCCACTTGTCCAGGGAGTGTAACTCTGTTTATAGTGACAGTCATAGCTTAGTAAAGCACATTTCATTATGGTGTACAGTATAAACAACAGCAAGTTTGGGGAAACATAACAGAAAAATAAAACTTACTTCTGAGCTTTGTTTTCTTGTAAACAATGTTATGTTTTTATAAGTCTGATAATCTTTTTGGTCCTTGAATATAATTTAAAATTGACTGCATGTACTGTCTTGTAAATACAACAGCTACTTGATTCTGAAAACAAGGTCACCTGTAAGTTACTGACCCCTGTATGAGGAAGTATCTATTTCACTTTGAGCAGTTTATCTATAA
This sequence comes from Pterophyllum scalare, assembly GCA_024447675.2. NCBI lineage: Eukaryota > Metazoa > Chordata > Actinopteri > Cichliformes > Cichlidae > Pterophyllum > Pterophyllum scalare. The sequence continues at coordinate 71,904 of JAMQGT020011843.1, forward strand.
ATGTAACACAACTCAGCATTGAAAATCATCATTTAGTCAGTATTGTTGTGAACTCACTGTTGGAGGGTTTTATTTCCACTTCTCATGAATTAGTTTAAGAATCACTTAATATGGCAGACATTTTGACAGTTTGCTGGTCTCGAGCATTCTGGTGTCTCTTAATACAGTGCCAAGAAGGAAAAACATTAGCAATGCTCTCAGAGAAGCAACTGTTGCTGCCCTATCTGGAAAGTGTTTTCAAATAATTTAAGTCCACCATTCTACAGTGAGAAAAATTATTCACAGGTGGAAATCATTCAAGACATTTGCCAGTGTTCCCAGAAGTCCGAGCAAAGGTCAGACCGTGCAGTGCTCAGAGGAATGGGCTTCAGTTAGCATGTTAAATGTTAAAGGTCATAACAGGATGACTGGGAAAAAGAATGAACAAGTATGGCTTGTTTGGAAGGGCTGTCAGAAGAAAATCTCTTCTCTATGAAAAAGAACATGGCAGCACAGCTTAGGTATTCAGAGCTGCATCTGAACAAATCGCAAGAGTTCTGGAACAATGTCCTTTGGACAGATGAGACCAACGTGGAGAAATCTGTCCATAATGCAGAGCACTACATTTGGCAAAAAACAAACACAGCATATCAGTTCAAAGTCCAGGCCTCAACCTGACTGAAATCTTGTGGCGGGACTGTAAGACAGCTGTGCATAAATTAATGCCTGCAAACCTCCATGATCTAAAGCAACACTGTATAGAAGAGTGGGCCTAAATTCCTCCAAAATAATGTGAGAGACTGATAAAGTCAGACAGAAAACAATTACTTCAAGTTACTTCTGCTAAATATGGTTCTACAAGCTACTGAATCATGGGATGTAGTTAGTTTTACACAGTGGTTTTGCATTTTGGCTTAGCTGAAATGGGGAAATATGTCATTTTGTTGTTCATCTGAGGTTGTATTTACCTAATTTTAAGACTTACTAAGGCCCAGATGCTTTTTATATCTCCTGATATGTAAAACTGACAGTGTACTATCCTGTACCATGACTGTACATGCGCTAACTGAAAATCGCTGTAATCATTGTCACACAGCATAACACAGCATAGCTACAGACTTTTTTTCAGTACATAGCAGAGGTATAACATCCAAAGTCACAGTGGAAAATGCAGTGCAACCCCCCCCCCCCCCACACACACACGGACGAATACATGGCAGTAACACCACAGACTGTCTATAAAAGATAGTGTAGCATCCCAGTCTGAAAAGTGAAGCCAGCAGAGGTTTCTTCAACTCACTTTCTTTCTAATCACCAGTAGGAGGCGCCTCCTCTGTTTGTAATGCAAGTCAGATTATATAGAAGTCTTGTGGAAAATAATCTTCCTGCGCTCTTGAGCTATGATGTCAAAAAGATAAATCATAACTTTTACATCTTATTGAATACAATATGATGCTCATTTTTATAAATTATGGGCCAAGCAGTGTATGTTTTAGAATGGGCCTATTGTGAATGACAAGTTACTACAATATGAGTGTGTGGTGTCCCTTGGTTTCTCAGTCAGTTCCCCTTCATACTCATGAAATCCAATTAAAAAAAAACAAACAAACAAGAAAGCATCAAACAAAATGCTTAGCGTGAGACTTCAAGATGGGACGTCACTAATCTATGGCTGACATCATTGTGGCTATGTCCATCTGTTATATACAGTCTATGAGTAGCACCAAAATTGAAACTATTTAAAAAAAAATCTGAGCATTCTTATGACAAAAATTCTGGAAATGGGCCAACCAGATGATTTAAAAAAAAAATGTCTGCCAAGCTGACTGACTTGCTGTTTTTTATTCTTGGCTCTGCAGCTGCTCTGTCCTGCAGTGAAAAAGAATTGTTGTCCATGATCTCCAAGGTGCCAAAATGTGTAACTGTGACAATTCTCTGGCTACCCACAAGACAAAAAGGAACTAGGCAGACAAGAAGAATGAAACAAGACACTGCAGGGGAAATGGAGGAGTATGGGTGTGTGTGTGTGTGTGTGTGTGTGTGTGTGTGTGTGTGTGTGTGTGTGTGTGTGTGTGTGTGTGTGTGTGTGTGTGTGTTAGCTCCAAGAGGAGAAAAAGTGAGATGAGATGGATCAAGTGGAGAAATGAATCAAGAGGCAGGAGGTGACATGGTGGAAACAAAGACACTGAATGACAGAGAAGAAGAAATGAAACACAAAGAAAAGTATTTAACATGGAAGGATTCAAAAGTACTAGCTTTTTATTGTTTGGCACTGACAAGGCCTCTGAATCACAAAATGCTTGTAAGATATGAATTTTAAGTTTTAAGTCTTGAACAGTAACCATACAAGAAAAAAAAAGTTCATTACCACTGTGGTGTTTTCTTTGCTTTTCATTTTTTTATGTACAATCCTCCTAGAGAATATTAAAAGACAAACTCCACTTGCACTGGAATTCCCAATGCTTTTAAAGGCTCCCTTTTTAATAGACTGAAAAACAACATCTGAATGGACATCAAGGACTAAATAATTGGATATTGTTAGCATACTTAAACTTTCCCTTTAAGACTGACTAGCAGATGTATCCACTCTAGATTTAAGTGCTCAAATGTCTGGCAAGCTGGCTAGCATGGAGCAATAATCACCCACTTACACACATACACACTCACATTCACTCTAAGACCCTGCTGGGCCAAGTAAGAGCTGAAGACGATGATGTCATGACATAAACAATAGCTCATTCAGCTTGGTGCTGGTGGTCAGGAAGCAAAACTGTGCCTAAAGTACAACATCTGTAGACTGGGGAGAGAGAGAGGAGGAAAGAAGAGCAGAACTGACAACCAAAATCTTTCATTCATCACCAGGAGAGTCTGAGAGCAAATCCCAGCACTTAGCTGATCAGATAATGTCAGAGGTCTGTGCATCTATCTGGAATTCCAGTATGTTTATAACTCAAGAAACTGTGCGGTGGGGGTGGCTGGTGAACAAGCCACAGGGAGCCATGCACACACCAGCCAGGCAGACTTATACCCATAGTTCAAGTTACATGTTTTCCCCATATGGTTCCTGTTACTGCTTCCTCTTTCATCAGCTCTGCATTGTCTCCTTCAACACTTTTTACTGCTATTAAGGTAATTAAATGGAAGAAAGTCATGTCAGATGTTGCTGTGTCCCCACAATCCCCAGTGGTCTGTGCAACTACTGGTCTGATAAGGTTTGCTGACCAATAGTGCCAGTTTGGTTCTGCATATAATTTGCTTTTCCAAGTAGAGCCTTCAACCTTCTGCTGAAAATTCAGAATATATTGACAGACTGATACTAAAAGTTGTCTTTTTTCAGATGAACAGGCAAGACAAAGTTCCCACCTGAACCCCTCACGATGAGAACATTTTTCTGTACAATAACTTCAGCATTTTCATTGAAGCCATGCAACATTTTACCTTCATATTATGAAAATAGATTTAGTAAATGGGGGGTGAATGGTAATTTGGCACTTGTTAATTAGCATTTTTTTCCCCAGCATTTTTGATGCTTCTTAAGTACAGGACAATTTTCAGGGCTGGAAAACACATTGTCATTTTCCCAAAATAATGTCCAGTCTTTTTTTAACTTTTTTTTTTTTGCCTTGATCTTTATATTTTCAATATTTGGTTCAGTTTTTTGTGTTTCTTGAAATACCTGAAAAAAATTACTGGCCATTATTTTAGGAAGGTGTTGATATTTAAGCTTAGGTAAAAACTGCAACCAAATCAAATTTACTCACTCCAAGTGTCACAGTCTAAAGGCTAAATTTGTGCTTTTGTTTAGCATAATTTTCTCTGCAACCAACTTTGAGCATCAATATCACAGAATATGTCATAGTTTCAATTGCAAACCTCCACCAAGTTCATGTCTGTGCCATAGAGAGGTACCCTGGCTGTTTGATCTGTTTTCTGATGATGACATAAGACGTCATCATCTTTGTGAACCAACATGTAGGGTTCTAAGCCAAACTATTATTGGTCAAAATGTCCAAAAATGTTTTCTTCTGTTGAGAACCAAACTGGTTCTCTTTTGGTTGGAAAAGCTACAAGAGTTTGTGAGTTGGAGTTGTGTTCACACAAGTCATTCATTATGCTGAAAGGTTACCATGGATCTTATCTAGTGTAGCTTTCTCATAGGAAACTACCAAATTGTGTTTCTGTTCAAATGGTTATCTGTCATGCATAAACCTTCTGTCTTTTGACAGTACTGAGGTTATCTCTCTCTACTGCATGCTTTAAGCAAAATGGTTGGAGAGAGCAGATACCCGAGCTACAATCTGAAAGTCTGGTGAATAAACTCTCTGTATGCATTTACTAAGGGCTCAGTCACAACCAGCTCCTCTCATTTAAAATGCAGCAATCCTGTTTTAACAGTCCCACTAGCTCCATAAAAATGTTAAGGCTACCCCTATACTGCAACTTTTTGTTTGCTCAGTGTGGCTTTAGCCTATTATGTGAATGCAGAAATGGCAGTGAATGCTGGAGTGTACAAAACTGTGAAATCATGAACACTGCATCAAGGTTATTTTACAGACTTTATGTCATTTGCATGTGTGAACAAATAACTGTCTTTTGAAAAGACAGGCTGCCTCATTCATTCCCAGCCAGCCCTCCCTGTCCCCTCTCTAAGGGCCAACAGCTGGGCCTCACTTGCCACGTACTGGTTAAGCTGAGGTCACATTAAGTTAATTGCACTTGAGTAAGACATCTGCACAAGGCTTGAACCACCACATACCCTGGAAGCTGTCATCAGTCATCTAAATATTCATCAAACTGTGTGTAATATTTGATAAAATACCCCATTTGCTATAATAAAAAAAACATCCCCATTTTATATATACAGTTGAACTGCATATTTCTCAGTGATTGTCTCATTTACGTTTGAACCAAATTCATCCCTTTAGAATAATTTAAAGAAGAGGGACTAAAGTAAAACTTACCTTACAGAGTTAGTCATGGCTCCCTGGCAATCTGTGTGATAGCCATTAGGGATGGCCCAGCGTCCACCCTGGCTCAGCACAAACTCTGACCTGCTCCCTGGTATGGTGGTCCTCAGAGGGCTTCCTCCTACTCCAGCCACTGCTCCAGCATTTTCCCCAGCTGTAAGTTCAGCCTCAGCCCCTTCTTGCTCCTGAACTGTAGCCAACTCCAGCTCCAGAGGTTCAGGACCCTGTAACAGTGCCCTCTGTTGGATGAGCGGTGTCAGTGGCGCCTCAAAGCTAACGCAGCTGTCTGTCTCGTCTGTGAGTGACAGCACATCCAGAGAGTCAAGGCTGCTGTAGCAGGTCCCACCCCGGAGCAGGGCAGACTCCACGATGCGCTCAAACGTGGAGCTGAAGCCATCTTTGTTGTCCACCTTACTTTTCTCTCTTTCCTCTTCCAACTCTCTCTCCTCTTCCTCCTCTTCTTCCTCATCCTGAACATCGACCTGCTCAACAATCTGTTCAAATGCCGAGCTGAAACTATCCTGATTTTCTCTGCCATCCCCTTCTTTGTGGATCTCTTCTTCTTCCTCCTCCTCTTCCTCCACTTCTGTGTCAGCCTGTTCTACAGTTGTCTCAAAATTAGAGCTGAAAGTGTCCAAGTGTGTTTGTGTCGCCCCCTCTTCTCCTCCCTCATCCTCCTCAACTGCTTCATCTTCATCGTCATTCCCAGCTATACCGTTTTCCAATCTGTGCCAACAGGAAGAAAAGAAAATATGTCACCTAAGCACATGAAAATGGATAAACATGCAAAAAAAAGATCTGAGGAGTGAACCAAAACCAAGATGAAAAGCACTGTGCTATTTACTACAATATGAACAGCTGGAAATTCATCTAACAAAGCATTACTATTTCATCCCTTTTCATTAAAAGAAAATGTTAACTGTACTTTGTTTTTTTTTCTGAGCATTTGTTGTTTCTCACATAACAATCTGCTAGTAAGGCACATTTTTCTGCTACATGTTGAGCTTTTTACAGACTGCTGTCCACTAATGTCTGTCTTTCTGGGACAGTTGGAGAACTGGGAACTGGTTGCTGGGTCCCTTAGCTCTTTAAATATTTTTCTGGTGTTTTTCTTCAGCTCATTTAGTTGGGGCTTGTTGACTATTTATTTTGTAAAATGTGAGTAAAGCACATTAGGCTAATTATGTACAAAGGGAACCACAGTGAGAAAACAATTTAACATCAAAAATATTCAAATTAGAAAACTCAAATAACATAGACACAGTCTCACTGACCAAAATATAAGATTAAGGAAGCTGTGTTTGTCTGTTGCTATATGATACGTTGTGTGTGCTTGCTTTGACACCTAAATGTGAAAAAATATGGTCAAAAATTATTCACAGAAAAGAGAAAGATAAATGCAATTCTGTGCACTAACCGGCCAGCTTGTTGAGAATTAGTTGACTCCTCTTCTGTGCATGGGTGAATTTCTTCATTTTCCTTCCCCTCCTCTCCTCTTTCATCTCCTCCAGCTCGTGTGTTGTCTCCACCCCTGTTAAGCTTTCCTCCATATTTTTAAATCCCCCCCCTCTCATCCCTACCCTGTTCCCCTCTGCCTCTCTTCCTGTCTGCTGATGCTCATCCTGGGCCCTGTCTTCCCTCTCTCCTTTCAACTCAGTATCTCCTCTATCACCTTTTATTTCCACTCCCCCTTCTCCTTCTCTATGTGTCTCCCCCTCCTCTCTTTCTTTGACCTCCTCTTCTTGTTTCCCTTCCTCTGTCTCTTCCTTCGCCCCAGCATCCAGCTTATCATCATCTGCCTTGTCGTGTGTCTCTTTGGGAGGGTCAGTGGTGGTGCTTGTACTGGGCTCCACTGGGTTCTCTGGTGGGGTGGGAGAGGGCAGAGCCTGCCCCTCCTGGGTCATGGTGCCCTTCCCTGAGGGGGAGGGGTGACTGTCCACTTGGTCAGAAGATGCAGATTAAATCCGCAATCCACAAAGTACCCTCTGCGGAGAAAAAGAAGGGGAGAACGGGAAAGGAAGACTACCATGAACCACAGCAGTTGCTAGATAATTTCTCAAATGAGAGTGACATCTGTGCTTTTCTCTGCAAGTCGCAGAGGTCACACTTAACAAAGCAGCAGCTGTGCATATGTGTGTTTTTAGGTGTGCAAGCCAGCGTTAGAGAAAGACATACAGTGTATGCCTGGAACAATATGTCCTCTGCAGCAGATGATCCCAAAACAGTTCTGAAAGGAGGGCGGTGAAAGGCAGAGGAACACAGGCAGGCACAGAGATTCTCAGCAGATTCCTTATAATACTAGCTCCTCTTGATCTCCATGGAGATGCCTGCCTTCACTGCACTTCACTCTGTGATGTCTAAGTCATCAGCGTTGATGACCCTAATCACAGCCCCTAAACCCTATGTTAGGGTTAGGGGCTAGAATGACTTTTTTTTTTCCCCTGATTGTCAAGACTTGGGAAAACAATAGTGTTAGGATCATCACTGTTGATGTCGTAAACTTTACTGGGTCAATGCATGACAGAAATCTCAATATGTATTGTAAAGGTCTGCTGTTACTCTGTTTTGCACAGTTGCTTGCAGCCAAGACCTCTGTTCATCTTCCTCTAACCTTTCTGAAGTTCAAGGGCAAATGCTAATGAACAGCTCTTAAATACAGTTCTGCAGAGCTAGTAAAATATGAATTAATGCTGCTATTGATGTATTTTTCTTTTATAAATATAAAAAGAGTAGACTTGGTGAGCATAAAAAATATAAACTGCTCAAAAAAATAAAGGGAACACTCAAATAACACATCCTAGATCTGAATGAATGAAATATTCTCATTGAATACTTTGTTCTGTACAAAGTTGAATGTGCTGACAACAAAATCACACAAAAATCATCAATGGAAATCAAATTTATCAACCAATGGAGGCCTGGATTTGGATTCACACACAAAATTGAAGTGGAAAAACACTCTACAGGCTGATCCAACTTGAATTAATGTCCTTAAAACAAGTCAAAATGAGGCTCAGTGTGTGTGGCCTCTACGTGCCTGTATGACCTCCCTACAATGCCTGGACATGCTCCTGATGAGGTGGCGGATGGTCTTCTGAGGGATCTCCTCCCAGACCTGGACTAAAGAATCCACCAACTCCTGGACAGTCTGTGGTGCATGCGTGGATGGAACGAGACATGATGTCCCAGATGTGCTCGATCGCATTGATGTGCCATCCTGGATGAGCTGCACTACCTGAGCCACTTGTGTGGGTTGTAGAGTCCGTCTCATGCTACCACGAGTGTAAAAGCACCACCAACATTCAAAAGTGACCAAAACATCAGCCAGAAAGCATAGGTACTGAGAAGTAGTCTGTGGTCCCCACCTGCAGAACCACTCCTTTCTTTAGTGTGTCTTGCTAATTCCCAATAATTTCCACCTGTTGTCTATTCCATTTACACAACAGCATGTGAAATTGATAGTCAATCAGTGTTGCTTCCTAAGTGGACAGTTTGATTTCACAGAAGTTTGATTTACTTGGAGTTATATTGTGTTGTTTAAGTGTTCCCTTTATTTTTTTGAGCAGTGTACATTTACATTGACAGACTGATACTAAAACATTTACATTTTCAGATGAATGGATGGTGTGAAATAGTGACTGAGAGAAAATTCAATAATTGACAAGTGATGAGTAGTTTCTTAGTCATTGTTAGGCAAAAATGCAAAGCTTGTTTGGTTCCAGCTTCTCGTGTTAGAGGCTTTATCATCTTTCTCCACTGTAAAGTTTACGCTTTTGATTGTTGGTTCCACAAAAAGTCAAGCAACTTTCAAGGTTCAGTCTTTAAAATACAAAGATTTAAACATGAACATCTATGACATGACAGTTGAATAAGCTTCATCAGCTGAGGGAGCTTGTGTGATAGTGTGAAAACTCTAGAACAGATGTTCGATTTGGCCAAATGCTTTTCCAAGCTGTTTCCAAGATCAAGAATATTGGATTTCCATGTATTTGCTACATTGTGCTATGTGTCAGTATCATAAAGAGGAGAGCCAGGAAGCAGCCCTGTCTGTCTGCTCCTGCTCTACTGCTTCTCTGCTTTGCTGAATCATCCACAGCTTGGGAATTGCAGCACAACTGCGGTAAAATATTTAGTGTGAATTCATAGCTTCTTCTGATGGCATGCAGCTGTAGGTAAGGGCCTTGTTAAGCTGAAATGAACATCCATATTTTTGCCATAAAAACTCAGGTTTCTCAGGGGAAAAATTCTCTGTCAAACTGTGCAAAAAAACTGAACCATGGTAGAGAGGACAAATTTATGGCAGGCTAGGACGTGAGCCAAATTTGTTGCAAGTGCTATGGCTTACCCCCTGAGTGTGAGGACACCACAGGCCCACTAACTGTTTCATCAGAGATGCAAAGGGATGATGCAAATTTATGCAGAGACACCCCCCCCCCACCCCTGAAAAAAAAATCATACAAATAACTTCCTTCTTATTGAAGTTGATCTTCGACTTCCAAGTTGTCGCACAAATACAAGTTAGAGCTCTGACTGTGGGAATGTTATTGTAGACACATTTAAAATTGCAAAAATGCAAAAATAGGAGTGCAACTTGCTTGTCACATTTCAGTCCGAAAAGGCAAAGCCAGTCTCGTGTTGCAGTAAGAAATGCAGGTAAACTTTTGAAAATACAACAAAACACAACACAGGCACAACCAGGCACCGTGTCTCTGCGACTGCAGTCTCCTCTAATCTTTATCCTCTCTCTGCTGCAATGATCTCAAAGGACTGACAGATTTCAGAACAAAATCTTTCTGAATACACCATCAGTCACTGGCACTCATTTTCTTTTGTTTTTTGGGGTTTTTTTTTTTGTCTTATTACATAGAAGGATTACGGAGATGGTTGGCATTGCTCATAAGTCGCCAGTTTCAGTGTGTTCCATCCATGAAAACATCCTAGTTTTTAAAAACAAGACATTTAAAATTGCATTATCACACACTGTGAAAAGTGCATCTCAAAAATTCATAATGAATCTGAAAGCTTCTTAGGCCTAACACATTTCTGGATAAGAATCTGCTGACTGTTCCCTAATATATGAGCTCAAATATTCCCAAACTCTGGTGCTCACACTTCTAATGGAGCTTTGTGGATTTCATATTCCACGAATATGTATGAGGCATATTTGAATGTATTTATGCTATTCCACAAAGTGGAATTTGCAAATATTATCATGCAGTGAAATGCACACACGCACATGCACAGACACACAAATAAAGCAATGAAACATTTCCATAAATGGAAATGGTGAACGGTTATGAAACCAGACACGATAAGTGGGAATTCTGTCTCTCCTTCTCTGTGTGTCTCTGGTGTCCTGTTTTTCTCCCACACTGTCTTCCTCATCTGTTCACCATTATGTTTTCTGCTATCTCACAGTCTTAACTCCGCACTCTCTGCCACTCATTTTGCAGTAATTGAGGTAAATGGGTCTTATCCAGAGGAGGTGAAAAAAGTAGGATAGTGGAAGTGAGCAGCACTATGAATCCGGCTCCTGAAAGAGAGAGCAGATGTGCTCAGACACCCCACATGGACGGATGAAGAAAACACAGCCAATGAGAGAGATAGTGTGTGTGTGTGTGTGTGTGTGTGTGGCTATCAGGATGGATGCACGCATTCCACTTTTGTCAGCAGAACACTGGGGCTCTTAAGCTTTATCAATATCCTTTAATTGTGATCAGACAACCTGCCAATCATGTGACCCACACGCAAACATGTGCACACACATCTGAAATCGTGCCATCACCTAGACGTGTAACCCACCGATCCAGTGAGAATGATGGATGAAAGGCCAAGTTGCCATTAAATAGCTCTTTTCTTCTCTCTTGTGCCTTTTATATCTCTGTATCTGTCTGCATATGTTTCATCTCTCTCTCTCTCTCTCTCTCTCTCTCTCTCTCTCTACACACACACACACACACACACACACACACTGCAAAGACTGCACATAGACACACACCACAGTGTGATTTTATTGATCCCTGAGACACAGAGCCGCAGTCCAATGGAAGTCTCTGGTGATAAGCATGACCGGTCACTATAAGCAGTAGAAAAGCAACACTACTGAGATAATAAGAGTGGAAAGGAAAACACAGAGAAGCTCTTACAGGAACATAAAGCTCACAGTGGTACTGAAGCTGCTGCTGCCTTAGATCCTCAAATTCAATATTTATTTAACTTTAATTGTACATGTGCTTACTTTTTATGAGAAGGGGAACTCTTTGTGACTGAAGACATGGCAAAATGCTGACACACACAAGATCACATTTAAATTCAATTTTTAAAAAACTCACTGATTTAATATCTAAACAATGTACTAACAATATTAATATAATCAATTCAATTTCAAAGAGGTATACACAGTATTGTTTGTATCTGCCTTTACTTGTCAAAAAAAATACATAATACAGAACAAGCAGCTAAATACACTGTTCAGATGACATGACAGCAAAGTTAGCAGTGCAGGAGGCAGAATTGGGAAATTGGATAAATATACTGAGTACTGGAAGTTTGTATGTTTTTCTGAATTCTCCTGTAGGTACTCTGTCCAAAGACATGCATGTTAGGTTAATGGTGAATGGTCATCTGTCTCTGTGTTAGCCCTGTGACAGACTAGTGGCCTGTCCAGGGTGTAACCTGTCTCTTGCCCTGTGATAGCTGGGATGACCTCTGGCTACCCTGCCTGAATCAAAAAGTGGATGGATGGATGGATGGATGGATGGATGGATGGATACTGACTAGTAAATTTTTGGGCTAATATTTGTGTCTTCTTTTTTGTTCTATTTCTCTAATTTAGTGGTCTTCCTTCTTTAGCACAACTGCTTAAGGACATGTCTGCCATTTCTGTGGTGTTGAGCCAGAGTAGAGAGTTGTACACAGATAACTGATAGACTGATATAATGGAAATTCTCATAAACCATGAATGTAGCACCATGGAAACTTTGTATTGTATAGATAAGTGCTGTCACGACCACAGACATTATAATATAAATAAAATACAACCATTTGTAGCAACAACAGGCAAAATAACAATGCAAAGTGCATGGGTCTCGAACTTTTCTCACCTTTGACGTGAGCGACTGAAGCTATACTGGTGATAGATATATGAATGAGTGGTAAATGTGCTACCTACAAAAAGGGGCCTGGAATGCCCTCTGGCAAACTGACCATTAACTGCAATGCAATTTGCAGAATCCCTTTATACGTAGGTGGGACTTAGGTCTTCATTCCTATGTCTCACTAATTTTTCAACAAGGTAGACAAGCTACCTTTTGTCTGACACGTCCACACATCATGGGTTGTCTATCCTAATTTTTTGCTAGGCATCCTTCATCTGATTCATTTGGTCCTACAACTTTCTGGCTATATAAAGACTATATCAAAAATGATCCCAAACATGGGATTTTCTTTATTGATTTTTGCATCAACAGAGTGTGTGCATGCAAGAGTAGTGTGAGGCTGTGCTGCACACACTTTGGCAAATATATCAGCAAACAGTGCTTGTTGGATTCACAGCGGTCGGCTGGAAAATGTTAACATGTAACTCAACCCTAGTGAGTAGACAGTCTGAAATAGTGCATGAACTCCCATTTGGACATTTTTGAATGATTGCAGTAACAGACGTTATGTGCAAGTCTAAAGCCAATGTCTTTAAACTATATAGCTTCCATTTTCTCAGACTTAACAGTCCTTCTCCAAAATCAAAGACATTATACAGTTAATTTCACAGGCCAACCTGAATTTAAGTGAAAAGTTGGATTCTTTTACTCATTTAATACATAAAACAGGATACTTTTGTGTCTATGAGCACAGCACTCTTCAAGTGGAGTTGCACCTTGGCCAAATTTCATTGGCAGTCACTGAATGTAATGTGATGCAGTAGAGAGGATTACCCAGGATTCCCTGGGAGTTTAACAAATGACAAGCGACACAATAGGAAAGAAAATCAGGATGCTGGTTTTCAATATGATGTAAGTGTTGTACTAGCCTTAACTTTATATTATAGAAACTGACCTTCTGCTCTATGAAGGCTTAATCATTTTAATCCATTAATCTCTGTCTAGCTATCTCTATCTAGTAAATCTTTTTGGAAGCACTGGTCTGCCTGCAGATACTTATGTTGGGCATCTCTGCACCACCTTTCACTGATTTTAAGTGCTGGAGCAGGCCATCAATTGATACTTTCAACTTGCCTGACCTCATTACATTTGCAGTGCTGGCCCTGTTCGTTTTATACAGAAGCATTTATATGCAACTCTTTTGTTTGTGCTGCGTGCCATCGTGAGTGTTTCTTACTAAAAGCCAGCACCACAACACTGTGAAGTGGTGTGAAGAACACAGTGGCAATGCTTCACCACAGTCACTGATATCAAGTTGGTTCCCCAAATTTTCTAAAATGTAAATTATACTATCAAACGAATAAACAGTTACTATAGATGTAACAAGAACAGTATAGTAGTTTTATTTTAGCTTTCAATAGAAAACCTACAATAGAGAGAGCACTAAGACCACCAGGACAGCCTTCTATGAGCTAATTAGTAATCAAAATTACTTTATGAAGCTGCCAGCTGAACACTGACGGATGATATCAGATCTGCATACTAAGAGAAGGGAAGGCAAACCTCCCCTGCTCTTCCCTCCCCCTCTCGTTTACTGTGAGTGAGACATGCTCAGAAAGACTGCAGTCCTATACTATAAATGACCTACTGACCCTGTTCATAATATGCAGCCTGGGTGCAGCACTGGCTCCACAGCCTATCCTCATGCACACACACAGCGGAGAGTCACCTTTCAAAAATGCTGTTGTGCTACAAGCACAGATGCAGAGAGGAAGAAAATAATGTCATCATTTCCTGCTTATAAGCTGAGGACGGGAAAACAGACAGGAAAATTTGGACTTGGAAGTAGTCCAGGGTTATTTTCCTAGCCTTGCTATTCTAGAAGTCACACCAGTATTACCACAGAGACCACAACTAGCTACACCAGCCCACTGGAGCGTAACAGTCAGCCAGCTCCCTGAAATCACCCCAATATGTCAGTTCTGTGCAGTCAAGGTCAAACTGTCCACTCAAATTTTGTCACTCTTAACTGCTTACATCTAAATAAATGGTCAAAATAATGTGGTGATTTATCATATTTTGGGCCTGTTCCCCTGGGTACTTTCATTTTCTCATACAAATTCGCTCATTGTGCACACACAAGCAAGCATAACAGACCTTTGTGACATGTGAATCATTTTGAAAACTGTAGTACAGTAGCACAGTACAGCTTGAAAATTATGGTGTAATTTCCTTTAATCTACTCTGTAATTTTCCTGAATTTAGGATGTAATTTTCAGTACTTAAAAATATGTAACAGTAGGTATAGGATTCTATTGCATAATATTGTTATAATAATAATAATACTGTTAACAAATTTTTAAGGAAAGAATAAAGAATTTATACTCATGGACTTTGGGGGCTGTATTACTGAATAGCCAAACCTCCCCATCTTACATTGTAATTACACACTATTTGTGTGTCTATAGTATGGGCAGAAACATGTGTCACTGGACAATGAATTTGAATTATTTATATTTGAATTTTTTAATATGAATCAATGCATTGAAGATCTGAATTGCAATTGCTCAACTTGAATATTTGCAGTAACCATATAAATATTAATTCCATAAATAAAATTGAATGTGTACATTTGAAACTGCACTGACTTTAAATTCAGTTTCAGAAATTTAATTTCAGTTCACTGAGACACACATCTGGGTCACAGAGGAAGAGCAATCATGCACCAATTTGCACAATGCTTTCAGCCAGTCGAGTATACATCTGTACAGCTGTGCATCAACATTGACATGTATAATTACAATAATAGAAGAGGAAGTTAAGCTACTCTGTAATACATCCCCTAAAAGTACTGTAATTACAGTGCAAGAAGGGTAAATATTGTTCGTCTTTTCCTCTAAAATACCATGAAGTTACTCACTACTAAAATTGTTTAGAGTATAATTAGTTTCTTATTTTCTTTAAAGCCTTAAACTGCTACCCTTACTCTACTGTACCTACTGGTAATTCAGAAGGTTTACACGGTAAGTGTTGGGAACAACCATAAGTCACAGGCTGTGCTATGAAGTGCTACCATAGCTTCCCATCATTTTTAAATCTCACTGTGTTTCATATGTTTAATATCCAAAAACAACAGCAGCCTAAAATATTTTGTTTTGTTTTTTCCACATCTGTTAATAAAGTCATTAGTGGTGATGATTTAAAAAGAAGAGAAAGACAACAAGAGATGATAGTTTGGTGTGGAGGTGCTGCTGTGTGTCAGGATGTCTGACACCTTGAGTATGAAATGAATACACTGGAGAGAGAGAGAGAGAGAGAGAGAGAGAGAGAGCAACAAGCAACACGTTTGCCTGGGAGGGCCCACATTTGTATCGGGGGAATGAATTACAATGGATCTAAGACTAGACATGTAAATGGCTATAAATTAAGATAATAACGACTTTGCTTTTGGGGATAAAAAAAATAAGCGGCTATCAAACACCTGTTTTAAAAAGAAGCCTCCCGCATGCTAAAGAAGCAGAGATACAGCAGGGCCTATAAACCATCAGCTCGGTCCAGCACTGCATCTGTAATATTCCTGTATTTAGAGCAAGTGTGATGTTCTTCAAGGTTTTTATTCTTTTCTCATGGTTACAGCACACCTTTGCCCTTGTACGTATAGGATACACATGAATTGAGAGGTTTTGCCCATTTTTTTCCTAACGTGCACCCCCAATGCACTTAAAAAGGCATAAACAAACACCAGACAGACGAGGGTTATTGTCTCTCTCCCAGTGTGTGTGTGTGTGTGTGTGTGTGAGTGTGTGTGTGTGTGTGTGTAGGAGAGAGAGAGAGTGAGAGACCACAGCGCGAGACAGCCATGTTCTCCCAGCCTCCTCGAGCCAGTAACCATGACAACAGAATGGCTGGGAGACACGGTTCAAGCTCAATTGAGGCCGGTGTCTTTCTTTTCCTCCAAAATAGTCCTTGGTCGCGTTTCAAGACCGACTTGTCCTCCTAAAGAGGAAGAGGAAACGCTTTTCTCTGCCTCTTCTCAGGGGACACAAGGAGAGAGAAACACACACATACACATACCTCCATAAAATCCCACGGCCCGCACGGTGCACGTCTCACAGCCCACATTAGCTCCTCAAAGTAGGCAAGCATTTTTAGCTTACACATTAGCAAGAAAAACAGGAAACCTTAAGGCAGCCTCTGTGAGAAATGCTCCTCCCGCTAATAAACTGAAAGGTTACCCGGCGTGGGCTTCGCTAGAACCGCCGGTTAAACAGACATTAAGCGCTAACGCAGTCGCACTGGGTTAATATCGCAACACTTTAAGCGTTTGTCTTAAAATTAACGCCTCCTGTCTTGACTCACCGGGAAAATGCGTCCGGTCGGATGCTGAAATTGGAGTTGTGTGGCGGCGGCGGTCCTCTCTCCCCCGTCTCCCTCCCTGCATCCACACACTGACAGACGGGCTCTTTTTTCTACCCCTTCCCAGCAGCCCCCCCTTCTCGCTCGTGCGACCGACGTTGACGTCCGACCGAAGCGGCTCGTGGTGTCGTCTCGCGCCTCCGCTCGGGCTGATAGTGGGGGGAGCGGGAGGTCCGGATTAATTCTGATGAATGGACTGGTAAACGGAGGCGTCCTCCCCGTCTCCTCCTCTGCGTGGAGCTCCTGCGCGTTTGACTGGCGGCTGAGAAAGTGTAAATCCGCTCCTCGGACCGCTCGGGAGCACCATCACTCTCCCGCGGTTAGAGCGCGGTGTGAACGAGACGTGTCTCGATGGCCTGTTGATAACAGACGCTACAGCCTGCAGTGAAGATTAGCGCTGGCAGTTTTGTTGACATAAGTGCTTCTTCTCTTTGACCACTGATGATAGCCGTCCAGTAAAAATCCCATCAGCTGGACCGACTGTGTTACAGCTGGCCTATAGAGTGCGCAAAGGTGACCAAGCGCTTCCCACACTGAGGTCCTCGGATCATGGGTGGGTTCCAGGATGCCCTCAGAAGGATGGGATTACTTCTCCCACCCCCTCCACCAGATATTAGACTTAGGAATGAATGGTGTAAATAGAAAAGTTTGGGAATTGACCAAAAAAAGGGAGCATGCAGATGATTTACAGGAATTCAGATAGTGTTGTCCAAGGTCTAAAGTCCTGCAGCTGTCATATCTTGGATGTTGCATTGGTCATGCTGAAGCTTGGTTTCAACAGGAATTCAACAGGATGCCTGAAAAAGGGAAAACACGACCTATGAGACAGTCAATAGCCTGCTTGACCTGCAGTGAACTATGTTATATGAAACAGCGCAGTGTCATTATGGCAAAATATAGCCTACTACACATAAAGTGAGCATCCTACTGTTCTTCTATCACACAACAGATGATGGAAATCTCTGCTTGCATTTTGAGCTGGACATTTAATATTTTATCATTAAGACACACTGCATTGACCTTTGACCTAGCTGTTAGTTTTGAGTGTTCAGCAAGTTGTTTTTAGGGTTACTGTTAATTATCAGTAACAGCAGGTCGAGAGCTTTCTGTTGATCTTTGTCAGTCCCTCTTTCTAATGGCGTTTTATGCTTCTATACTTTTTCAGTGAGAACTATGATTAAAGCTCATCCAGAAGAGCAATACCACCAATTAAAGACCAACAGTTCTTAGGAATAGCACTCAGGGTCAGATCAACACTTTCTGCAACACCTTAAGTTGTTAATAATGCTATGCACATGCTTTTTTTCTATATTAATATTTATATGCCTGTGCACATTTGCATTTGTCAAACTGAGAAATTGCCTGGGAGTCTAATTTTCTTTTTCAGACTGATAGACATGCCATGGTATAAATCTGTGATTGTGCTGTCAGACAGCTGATGATGCCTGCTCTGAGCCAGTGAGGATGCTGCCACATATGACCAATTGGATGTCAGAGGATTTAACACAAAATCTTATAATTCTAGGTCCTAGTAACAGGTAAGCATTTAATGTGAGCCATCATAATATAATGTAAATTAGCTTCTGTCCCCCCTCTGCCCTTGACAAAACAAAGAGGATATTTTCACCCTGTAATAGCATATGCCCAGCACCATTTTTCTCTCCTTTTTCTTTTACTTCGCAAGCATAGCTAAATCCAATCAGGAGCCAGCTCAAACCATCCGTGCTGCTTTTATACAGTGCACTGCTTTGAGGGTACCGTTATACTAAGGAACCTCAAGGTCACAAACAGAAGCACAGCAGTAGCACATATTAATACATATGGCTCTGCACTGATTGGTGCCAAAATCTCCCAGTGTTGTCTTCAGGAGTCTCTAGCACATCCTTTCAAACTGTATAACAGTGCCAAGTTTTAAAGTAACATCTGCATGGACTGAGCCTTCAGTAATCTCCCAGAGATCAATAGCACATTAGGAGGAGACTGAAGAAGGAAGGGAGTGAGGAAAAAGGGTGATGAAGAGGCAGAAGGAGAATTGAGTAGAAGAGAGAGATGCATAAAGGAAAAGAGACGATGTGGACAGAACAAAAGAACCTAGTGTGCGTTTGAAGACAAGGGGAGGAGAAGGTTAGAGAGATGAGGCCCACAGCAGGGCAGGTAGAGGAGGGGGTTATGCGAGGAGAAGGATGAGGAAAGGAGGAGAAGGGGTGGGGTAGATAGGTGGAGGGGGGATGACAAAGAGAGTTCAGAGGATGCACAGATGACCAGAAAGAAAGAGACATGAGACAGAGATGGAAATAGTTTGGGGGAAACCCACTGTAGACGCAATGTCAATCCTAATTACTAATTCATTAACCTGCCCAGCTCCCTTCCCCCTTTGTAGCCACACAAACACACACTTACACACCCACACATGCACTCAGCGCTCTCTGCTCGGTCCCTCCTCTATGTCCCACGAGAGGCAGACGGGTGGCTAGATGGAGAAATGAAGAGGTATGTCTGCAGCTAAGTGACATCTGCAGGGCCGTGATGGCGGCAACGTGTTGGGAGCTCTGGAAATCTCTGATGTGACAATGGGAGGGAGGCGGGGAGGTAACTGGTGAAGGGAAAAGCTAACAGCTTGCGTTTTGGTTTGTTGGAGAGGGTGGTCTCCTGTAATGGTGCATATGAGTGTGTTAATGTGCACGGCTGTGGTGTCAGAATATGTTTACGTGTTTGTTTCGTCATGCATGTACATGGATGCTCAAATGTGCAATCAGAAGGTGTGCTGGCATGTAAAGTGTGTGTGAGTGTGAGAGTGCGTGTGTCTGTGTGTGTTTGGGGGGAGATAAATCAATAAGCTAATGTTGGTCTGCTCAAGTAATAACGTTGTGGGTATAATCAAAGCAAGGGGGAGGTGCAAGAGAGACTGATGGTGTGTATGTGTCTTTAGCTCTTGCTGCATGACTCCTAGCTCTGTGTGTTTGTGTTTGTGTGTATGTGTGTGTGTGTATGTAGACCACTGAGGTACACATTGATGTTAGCTTCCACACACACCAGGACCTCCTACAGCATTCCTCCGCACATGCTCACATACACAACTCATTAGGAAGATGGAGATGCAAGCATGCACACACATGGACACAAATTCAGGCACCCTAGGGTACACACACACACACACACACATACACCCACATCAGAAGATGCAGTGCTGCTGACTTTGGTGGAATTAGATACAGAAATCTTCCAAACAAGCATTGATCCGAGAGTTTACAGCGCCGGCTCCGTCTGCCATGGCAGGCCAAACAACGGGGAGCTCTGTGAGACAGCTGGGGGAGCACTCTCTCACACACACACACACACACACACACACACACACACACACACACACACACACACAGGCTGAAGCCACTGTATGCACATATACAGCACACACACACACACACACACACACACACAGACACACATGCACCACAGTATGTGTGTGCACATGGTGTGGCTCTTTGATCACAGGACTTCATAGCACAGTGTGCTGGAGTGTAAAAGCATGTGTGCAGCTCTGATATCTGATATTAAATTAATATGTGTGTGTACACACAGATTCACAGCTAAGGATAAATGGGAAGTGTTATTTTGGAGCTGTTTCACTGAAGGCTTCCATGACAGTATGTTATAATAAAAAGTTTAAACAAAAATTCCTGTTTTCAGGAATGAAAATATATTTTTACAAGTGCTGCTGCTCAGTAATCATGAGCCTCACAGAACGTTTTAGTTAAATTTTATCTACATGCTGATTTCAATGTAAATCCACTATAAGAGACCCTTTTTGAGTAACAGTGAATCATGCTGAATCACAACCATCACGTGTGGCAAAGTGACCACATTTTAGCTGATTTTTTTTTTTTCTTGGTTCTTTGGCCTCAGTTTTGCAGTTCCTCAAAACTGCTGCACCAAAATGAAGAATGCCAAATTTAGCAACTAGCTGGCAAAAATAGGACAGAGATGGGAGTTGGTGTCGACCAAAACAGTGATAAAAGGTAAGTAGTATTGGGGCCTTCATTTGCCCTTTGAAAAATAGGCCTTTCAATTCTCTTAATGGATTTCAAACCATTTCTTCAATATTTTTCAATAAAAAATTATGGTGTACTTGTTGCCATTTGAAAAAAAGACCCCAAAAAACTAACAAAAAAGTTAAAAAAAAAAACAACACAAGGAGCAAGTGTTTGGTATAAATTTATTTAGACTTGGGACTAGAAATGCAGCAACTGGCAAATGTATTACGACTGGGGAACCATCGAGCAACACAAAGGCCTTTCACTGTAACATTTATCTTTGCAACAGATTCAGCAGCAGGAGAAGAAACAAAGAAGCCACGCACTTACCCCCTCATTGGACATCATTATTAAACTGCACGCCTTTGTGTTGGACTCCAGTGATTCCCTTGACTACCTCATCAGCATTCATTACCTCTGAAAAGGAGGGGGACACCGCATGTCAGCACTTGTGGTGTGTGTGTGTGTGTGTCTGTCTGTGCAAATGTCAGGGTATGTGTGTGTGTGTGTGTGTGTGTGTGTGGCTCTCATCTGGGTCATTATATCCACAGGCATGAAAAAGCAGGTTACATAGACACACTTTCCTGAGAGAGATGAGTGCAAATAGAGCTGGGCAAGGTCCTCATTTTTCAGCATCAGTCACTTCCACCTGTGACCACTTGTCCTCATAAGCTGAAGGATAAAAGTAAGGATAAAGATCCTGTGTGTGTGTGTGTGTGTGTGTGTGTGTGTGTGTGTGTGTGTGTGTGTGTGTGTGTGTGTGAATATTTCTCAGGAGAAATGACAGCAAAAAAATGTAACAGCACAAATTTCCATGTTTGTTTATGGACAAAGCTGATCTGTATTTATTTGGGTTCATGAGTGTGTGTGCATGTGTATGTGTGTTTGTGTGAGAGAGAGAGAGAGAGAGACAGCCAGACAGACAAACAAGGGAAGCACTGATGGCCCTGCCAACATGATGACAGAATGTGCCATGTGTGTCAGAGACACTTGGTGTGTGTTTGTGCATGCATGTGGGTGTCTATGAGTCTGCTGGGCAGCCAGGTCAACCGACAGACCAGTCACCATGGCAACAGTGCCACACTCTGCCCCTGTGTGTCAAGCTGTAAATAAGGAAGTCTTTGGAATCAGAAGACATCTGGACAGTCTCAGGATGGTGCAGGTTTCGTCCCATGATTACCCAGCATATTGCTTTTGAGACAAATGTTAACCGCCTGATAACAGAACTATGGCTTTTTTTTTTGTATGCAAAGAATTAAAGCCTTGTGAGTTTAAATACCTGAGTTCAGCCGTCCGAAGCAACAGACAGGGCACAACAGAGGTGAAGAAGAGCGTGCAGGCAAGGTGGAGTGGGTGGACATGAGTGTCAGGGGTGACAGAGGGATAGCAGCAAGACTGAAAGGGAAGGTTTGAAAGAGGGTAGTGAGGCCTGCTATGATGCTTGGTTTGGAGACAAAGTTGGAGTCAAAGGCGAGGCTGAGATGGTTTGGACAGTGGCTGGGGGAAAAGATGAAGACCACAGAGAAAACTGAAGGATGTCATGAAGGAAGACAGATGGTTGGTGTGACAGAAGAGGATGCTAGAGATAGAGTGAGATGGTGGCAGATAATCTGCTGTGGCAGGGAAGCAAACTGAAAACG
Organism: Pterophyllum scalare; assembly: GCA_024447675.2. Classification (NCBI taxonomy): domain Eukaryota; kingdom Metazoa; phylum Chordata; class Actinopteri; order Cichliformes; family Cichlidae; genus Pterophyllum; species Pterophyllum scalare. The sequence goes on from JAMQGT020011843.1 coordinate 94,031, forward strand.
AAGAAGAAAAGAGTTAAAAACTTAGTCCCAGCAGTGTGGCATCATTGTCGACTGGCTTAAAGTAGCAGTATTACCATACGTGGTGTGCAACATATTACAAGTGTATATTTCCACTCCCTTTTTACTATTCACCAGAGAACAAATGAGTATCAGTAGTGGGAGAGGTGTTTCAGATCATTTTAGTGTCTTTCCCTCTCACAGGTCCTGTCAGCAACGCATCTGCCTGTCAAAAATAGGTTCAGATGAACCCACTGCACACCACCCTGCATTCCCAACACCAAACAGCAGACTCACAGACTTAGTTTATAGCTTTTCAAAAATCATTCTGCAACAGCCAAAATGAGAGGGATTTACATTTGCCTGGTGATCAGAATCATGCATGGGTGGATGTGCAAATCAGTAGCTGTTGGCCAGCAGCACTATAAGGTAATGATGACATATGCAATTTGTGTTAAGAGTTTTTCTCTCCAAGGTAATTAGTGTTGCTTTTACTGTTATAAGCTGCCTCTTCGTGTTTATTCAGCCATACCATGTAATCAGCAAAGCAGCTCTGCCTATAATACTCATGCTTAAAATAGAGCTTCATTTTAATCCCTGTAAAGCCCGGTTACAGAAAGATGTATTTTTCTTTATTAAAATGTGGAACGTCAACCAGAATCTACAGTGGGAGCTTGTATTGCTGCATGTATATAAAAAAATGCAGCCTGTGTATGTAATAATGTTAAGTCTTTCTAACTCGTTTTTGAAAATGAAGCATTAAAAAAGTCAACATACAGCGTTGGCAGCACATTATGGCAAACACTCAGTGGTGCGTGCATCATTGCAGTTGGTTCTGTCAGTTAAATGAGGTTGGGGACTAAGGCAATATTTCTTTGCTGTCGGTTTACCCGCATGCATCTCTTATGTGAATCCATGCTTATGCACGTCCTCTGCGTCAGTCCGTGCATTAAACATGGAGCAGCTGAGGGAGACTGTGTTGCGATACTAAATGTTTTGCAATTAAAAATTAGCCTGATCATGTTGCAGGGATAAGCCCCCCCCCCCCCAACATGTACACATGATAGGAAATGTAAACTGCTGTTATCACATGAGATCCAAATTCTTGTAAAATAAAAAGTATAAGTAAAATAAAAATTGCATAGGGAAAACAGAACAAGACCGACTGTGCAGATGTGACCTGTGAGACTTGTTGACTGTCTTCTCCTATCTTAGCATGCACGTTCGATTTTATGGGTCAGAGGTCAGAGAAATGTTGTTAAGTGTCTAAAAGGTCCAGACCAACCTGCCAAGGATCCAGCCTAGTGTAAAAAAATAAGCTGCAGGCTGTTTATAATACACTGACCTCAATGTTTCTCATTTAAAGTAGTTCAAATATAAAAGTATTTGGGAATTTGCACCTCCAAAGTTTAACGTGAACAATTATTAAGTGTTTAACAGCATGTAGAACCGAGAAAAAAAGCAGTTTCGAATGCAGCATGATGAGGTAAGAATCCAGATTAGTGACAGCATGCATTCTCAGTCGTGTACTGTTATGTTTTCAAATGGGATTTTTATGTCTGAAAGTACAGTCGGACACAGACCCACACATTCAACACTATAAAATTTTTATCCAGTTATTCAAATTAACACATGCTAATAATTGCTAAACACAGAACTAGGGCCCTGGTTGGTAACCCAAACACCCCCAACTCAAAGGTGATTCATTTTAAACCAAACTCACAGTTTTTGGTTTAGTCTCTTTATTTCTCATCATAAAATAAAAAATGCCATGAGTTTTTGAATCTTCTTCTTTCGGCTGCTCCCTTCCAGGGTCGCCACAGTGGATCATGTGCCTCCATTTCACCCTATCACTAGCATCTTCCTCTGTTACACCAACCATCTGCATGTCCTCCTTCACTACATCCACAAATCTCCTCTGTGGTCTTCCTCTTTCTTCCTGCTTGGCAGCTTAAGCATCCTTTGTCCAACATATTCACAGGATTTGATTATAGTGAGGTACAATATACTATATTTATATTTTTCAAAAGTCCTACATAATAAGGATCAATGAACAATTGCATGTTCAACATATATTTTTGTAGTATAGTGTTCTCGTTTGATGATGCCTGATTAGGCTTTATTCTGAGCTGCACTCACTCGGTCCTTTCATTGACCTGTTGTTTCGCATTACTCCAGCAGAGGGTGCTGCTCATGCATCAACACCATTTAATGTGGGGCATGCCTGTTGCCCTCCCGGTGGTTTCAGACCAATGACTGTGGAAATACAGTCATTAATTTATTGTTATTAAGTGCGGGGACTTTACCCACTCTCCTTCGCCAAGAGTATCTACAGGTAAGAACGTGACAGATAAAGGAAGGAGAATGTTTTCCTTATTCCAGAACAGTTCCTAGTAATACAATAATTTCTGGTAATACAAATTGAAAGGCGTGGCCATTGATAAAGAGAAAGGACGTAAACTTACGAGGAAAAGAAGTATTAAAACAAGAAACAAGAGAGAGCGAGAAGGCAGTTATGAGTTATAGGAGGCAACACCTCCGACAATAAAATACAGTAAGGTAGACAAGGGGTTATTTAGGTTTATATTCAGACAAATTAAATATTAAAATGAACTTAGGCAAAACAATTACTGCATTTTTTGTAAGATATTGGTCACCATTAGAAGAAAGCCCTGTGTATTCATGTGTCGGTGTGTGGACCTTGAGCTTCCTAGCCAAACTGAGAGGTAAACTAACAGGTGTCTGGTATCACTTTCGTGGAGACCCAGCAGCATTATTGACCGATGACAGTTGCGGTTTCACTTTGCGCAATGCCGTAGTTTGGGGGACATTTGACTGAGCTGGCAATAAGGTGTTTTCACAGAAACAAAGCAAACAGTTTCCCTCTCTTTGTAATCATGCCTTACTTGGACATTTACAACTCAGATTAAAACTGTAGATAAACCTTTTTATATTAAAGTATTAAAGCATATATAAATCGTGATGGGAGTCACGTTTGTGTTTTGTGTGTCATACCACTCCTGTCACCTGTAACTGTTTTACTGTCAGTTTTCTGACTTTCTAACTTCCTAATTCTCAGTTTGAGGGAGTTAGAATTCCTAAATAAGTGACTTGAAATTTTCCTTTAACTAAACCTTATCTTGGTGGTACCTTAACAATGTTAAATAAATTCCATGAAAGAAATAATTGACAAATAAACAATTTTGTAATGAATTGGGTATTTCTTTCATGTTTTTCTTGTAGTTATTGCCAAATTACTGCATTTTACCTTGAAATATAACATGAAATTATAAAGGAATTACAGATCCATTTAATGAAGCCCTTTTTGTAACTTCTTTCTATTTGTGTTGGGTTTGCGGACCCCACCGTATAACAGAGGATATCTCACTGTAAGTATATATCAATTTATATCAAGTTCTAAACCAAAGCATACGAAGAGCAGTTCAATTTATTAATTACAGAAAAACATCACAGTGAGTTACATAAACCAGAAAAGTCCATCAAAATCATGAGACAGTCTCATCATCTACAAAATTACACACCTGAACACTGGAATGATATATATATAGCTATAATTACTCATAGGTATGTGACTAACATTTGCACTATGTAGCTAATCTTATCAGATAACCACAACTGGGCCGAGCGAATGCACAACAGCGACTGTCTGCGTGATAATGGTGTCAACAACCTGTTGACGGAAAACCCCTTGTGGAAATACTAAAAAATAACCAGATTCCTTCCTGTGCATGTGCTGTTGTGACTGGAAAAAAAAAATTCCTTCCTGTGATTGATTGTTTCACGCAAAGCCAGCAGAGCTTCCTTAAGGAGAAAGGAGGAAAGTCGGAGGGTAAATGCAGCTATGCAGACTCTCTCAGCCACATAAGATTTAAAAAGTGAATGTAGGGAAAAGGACACACAGAGAATCACCCCTCTTTTTCCATGATGCCACATGGGTAAAATTCAGAGCCTGTCAGGGGAAATTAAATTCCTCATGTCCTTGAACATAACTAAACCTCACAGGAGAGCAGATTAGAAATTTCAGGCTATGAAGTCATTAATAGTAGTGGATACACTGTATATGTAAATCTGTGTACTCGATATTGTGACCCAGCTGCTGTTAGTTTATCTTTCTGTGTTATTGTGGTAATATAAATAGGAAGGAGGAAGCAATGGAAAGAGGAGGTGAAGAAGGGAGGGGAGAAAAATGAGTGCATTGATGTCAGTCCGTCCCACTTTTATTCAAGTACATATGCAGCTGAGCTGAGTCGAGCCTACATACCGCCGCTGCTGATGACTGATCTGATCCCACACATACACACACAAAGGCGCTCTCTGACGGCCTGTCGCGTCACACACTCATCATAACACTCGCTCACAGAGGCGCTCAGAGTCAGACCAGAGCTGGGAGATGTTACAAGCTGGCAGCCACTGAGTAAGTCCGCTTTCCCTCCTCTTCACTCCTCTTTCATTCTCCTTTTTCTTGCTTGATTGCCATTCTCCAGCCCGTCTAAGTTAGTTTATCTCCCGCACTCTGCTCTGTCGCTGTGAAATGGCTAGTGTTTTCTCAGACTGAGAGACCCTTTCAAACTTTTCTCTCAGTATGCCGTGCACATGCCTTTCTGCTTTTCTTCCTTTCTTCCCCCTGCATGTGCAGCGGCAGAGGCAAACCCCAGGTTTATTTGCATGTTGGCGCGGAGCCAGAGCCCGACCCTTTACCTTTACACAGGAATAATTTTGACTTTCTGTGATATTTTTTTCTCTGAAGCATCTGCGCGAGTTGTTATTGTCTTTGATAAATCTCAGTCTGAATACTACTTTTGTCCTGCTGTACCCATATTCACACAGTTCATTGTCGGAGGTGTGATGCAGGTGTAACACTGTTCGTGAATAAAAAAGCTGAAGCAATTTGCCACAGAGCAGGATGTTTGCTATGAAGTCAGGTTGGACTTATTTGTCTTGCTCTCAATCACAGAGTCTCAAAGGGCTTTAAAGCACCTCCCATTCCATCTACATAGGCAAGAACATGGATCACAAAGACCTCACGGGGGGAGAAAGTACTGAAAGAGATTATGAGGATTGCTGCACTGAGCTAATGAATGAATGGAGACTGGTTTCAGGACTGACACAAAACTAAACCATCCAGTTTAGTATGTTTAGTGAGATTCTGGGACCTGTGGGTAACAGGGCCAAACCAGATTGGCTGTTTTCTACTGTTTCGATTAGGATTTAGAGGATTTAGAGGACTTAAACGGGTCCTCTGTGGAGCACACGTGGCCACACCTAACCTAAATGCCAACTTTTATCAGCAATTACTGGATTGCTCTCATGTGCTCATTGGTCAGCTGTTATCAGCCACACAAATCCTATTGGCTCTCGCTCAGCAAAACAGTATCTCACATTTTTTAAACCACACAAGGTTTTTTTGGGGGGGGGTAGGATTTTGCTTCTGAGGACTTCCTGAGTAATTTATAGCTAACTGGGCTGACATGCATGTTGATAAGGTTCTGGAAAAAAATTATGTGGTGTGTGTGTGTGTGTGTGTGTGTGTGTGTGTGTGTAATATTCAACTCTTTCTCCATCTGTCTGTTACTCACAGATAGTGTGGAGTCATTAGCACCCCACCCTGTATATGTGTGTATGCATGTGTGTGAGTGTGTTGACATACAGAGCCTGCCCCTGTTTGCCTGTCAGTGTTTGAAAGTGCAGCAGCATTCTCATTGCAACACTCTGGCACACACACACACACATTGCACTTGGCATTGTGACTTATTTGCTTAGCATCTATTGTGTTCTGCCAGCCAGAGCTGCACTGAGTGAAGGGGAACAAAACAATACAGTAGATTTAATCTCTCTCTCTCTCTCTTTAAAACCCACAACAGCAGCATTTACTGCCCAGCTGATTCAGACACTCTGCACCTCTACCTCTAGAGAGCCCAGCACGCTCCTGCTGCAGCCCAGAAAAACAACACTTTGCAAACAACACTCACGTGACCTCCAGCAGCTAAGACTGTACCTGACCCCACATTCTTCAAAGAAAGGGGAACCTGAGTCTGAACAGAGCAGGAAAAGAAGCGATCACATCCCGCTGCTGAAACACGACCCACAGGACTGAGAGAAGGAGGGCCTGACAATCATCTTTGGTGCCCGGGAAACAGAAGCAGGATGCTGGCTGCAATCCTTCGGGATATGTGGGTGGAACCGGAGGTGCTGGAGGCCCTCAGCGAGGAGCAGAAAAGGATCCTCTTCCTCAAGATGAGGCAGGAGCAGGTACGCCGCTGGAAAGAGCGCGAGGAGAAAGAGGAGAGGAAAGAACGAGACAACAACACCAGGCCAAAAAAAGGTACAGCACTGGTTGTTCTGCTGTAGGTATACTTGTTCAGCCTATGGGAATGCATACAACTCATATTAATATGAATTATGAGTTCAATTAGAGAGCAAGGCTATTGTAGTTAACCAAAACTAAAGACAAAAAAAAAAAAAACTACCTGTAAAAACATTTTTACTTAACTGAAATTAAAAATAAAAGCTGGTTGAAACATTATTGTTTACTTATAAAATTAACTCTTAGAATGTACAGTGCCTGTATTTAGTTTTAGTCTTCATCATTTTGGTTAAATGTAGCATTAAAAGCTTTGTTTTGGACGATTATTGAGACTATTGAGAATGTCCAGTTTTCACAAAGTGAAGGGCATGGTTTGTACTGTAGTCGGCCTACATAGTATACATTTCATACATACTTCTCACTAAATACCCCACAGAATACAGAGAAAATAAAACTAGCATTAAAATTAATAAAGCCAAACTAAAATGAAATATTTTTAAAGAATAAAAACATAAACTGAAAGAAGAAGACCAATTCAAAGCTAAATGAAACCAAACTAAACTGAAAACAAATGAAAAACAAAATAAAAACTAGCTAGCTCTGTCAATTTGTAGGCTAACAGGCTTAAAATACTTTATACGTGGATATAATTACTGGATATACTTGGATGTATTTATTTAATATCTGTTAAAAAAAGGGCTGCAGATGTCAGCTGGTTAGTTTAACTTTAAGCAGGAAGACAAGAAATAGGGGAAATAAGCTAGCTTAGCTTTTCCTGTTTGTTTCTCTCATTACAAGTTTTAGCTTGCTAATTTAACCTGCATAAAACTAAACCAAAAAAAAGTTGCAGCTTTGCAAAGTTTATGCTTGAACTGTTTATTAGCTTGTTTACAGCAGCAGAGTTAGCTTTTCCTACTTTTTTCTTGTCCTTAAAGCATATTAAGCTAGGCCAGGCTGCTGGCTTTAGCTAGCTGATGTTAAGATTTTTTGTTCTTCTTTTCTGTTCTAAAGTTTGATAACCCGCTTATCTCAAATTTCAAATAATTGTTTTAGTTTGCATTTAAATATTTAATTAAAAAAACATTTAATTAGAAAAATGTCTTTGCTGTAAATATAGTTCATTGCAATTACTATTTGTTCATTATATTTAGTATCTTGCTGCTAACACTTTTTGGGAGCTACAGAAGTGCTTGAAATCTAAATTCTCAGTACACATGAGCAGTGAAACAAGTGTTTGGTATAAAACCCTCTCTGGTTACCAATCTGACTAATGTGTTTAAATTACACTCAAAGAAATCCAGTTTACCATCAGCCTTATTGTCCTGTCTTACTCATTTCACCCAGCCTTCCTTCAATTAACATGCCATTCAAAGTCACTGAGCTTCAGCCGGTTCACCCAGACAATGGGTGTGTGTGTATGTGTGTGTTTGATGGACAGCTCTCTCACCACTGGTTGAATCATTCTGTTGGCTGAGAGTTGAATAGGACTGAGGAGGCTGTGTGGTTCTGGGGTGTCACCGCGCCTTAAAGCACAATATTAAGTTCCTCTTTGTTCACCCAATCTCTGCTTGTCACCTGAGAGGTGGCAGAGTGTGTGCTGTTTGCACGTTACACTGCATAAAATCCAGTCTGGCATCTTTCCGTCTTTGTTCACTGTTCTGCGGACGGGAAAAACAAGCCTTTACATGTGGTGTGCAAACAGGTCTTTAAACATCACACAAATGCATGATTAAATGGTGCACCTGTGTGTGAAGATTTCTATTATGTGCTGGATTTCTGGTTAATTTGTGGGTGTGGTGATAATAAAGACAGGCAGCTCAGGTCTGTAAACCTCACAGCTGTAACTTAGTGAGGTGACTATACCTGTGAACACTGAAGGTGTGTTGGGTTTTTTCCTACCACATCACAGTGAGGCATTTGCACAATTTACGTCTATGTGCTGTGTGACGAAATATGAACGCAAGCCGTTCAGCTAAACATAAATGGAAACATAGCTGCCAGTATTAGCTGTAAATGTGTATTATTGGCATTTTCAAGCCACACCCCACTCAGTGATGTCATGGCAGGTGTTTGATCTTCATCAGACACTGTGCTGTCATGGAATCGAGTTATCAGCCATCAGGACAGGGGAATTATTTTTGAATGCAATGTCACAATGAGGTAATCACTAAAAATAGGCAGGTTTCCAGGAAGTGAATGCAACATTATGCCATTCATTCATAACTATGAATTATGAATGAGCAAATTCATGATTATTGCAACATTAGATTCTTTAATAAAGTTATCTATGAGCATTACAACATGTAAGGTATCTCAAAGTGAAATTGAAGGGGGGCATTTAACTACACTGAAGGGAGGGTTACTGTTACCCCCCTGCCCTTCAAGTCCAATAAATTCCCTTTTTTTTAAAACTTTTTTAACTATTTTGCTGTGGGACACAATTAAATAATTACAGGGGGAATAAAATGCTGACCAGACACAGAAACTGGGTTAAAAATGTACTGAGGACAGACGGAGCTAATCAGATAAAGCGTTAGAGGGCAAAGTTTAGGGTTGGATCATGAGGCTTCTCAAGACCAACACTTATAGGACAGCACCACCTTCTGGCTGATAGCCACAATAACAGTTTCTTAGAGGAGGACTTCATTCAGAAACAGGCTGAGTGTTTCTTTCTGCCTGCAATGAGAATATATTTTATATTTCATATATTTACCCATTTTGTTTTTGTCTTTCATTTTCTTCCCAGCTTCCAGTAAACGCGTGAGCTGGCTCCTCGGGCGGGATGGCGACGTGAGCGTCAGTATAATCGGCGAGGTGGATGAACTGAGATCCTCCAGACTCCTTCAGAACCTCATGAACGACAGGTAGAAATGCATCATATGAAGGAGTACCTTAAAAATATTATGTATAATGTCACTAGCCTTGGCTTTTTGATGCTGACGTGATTGGAAAGGATAAAAGTAAACTATAACACCATCTGTTGCCAAGCTTTTTTTTGTTTTCTTATGTTTTTTTTTAACTGGTTTAATTGGTTAGATCAAATTTTCCAAAACAAATCTTTAACATGTCTTTTTTCTTTCATATCACAAAAAAGAATAAGACCCTATTTCTAACAGATTTTAATTAATTTTGCTTTGCCAATCACTTCATCCACCACTGCACTGTGCTTTTAACCAAACACAGAAGAGCAGCCACATATATATCTCTAATTATGTTTGATCAGATCAACGGAGAACTAAATAGCTTTGGTCAGCTGGCCAACTCCTCGTCCCATCTTGATTATAGAAGTTATTTGTCAAATGACTGACTGGTGGATCCATTCAAGGGTTGCCATCTCAGGGACTAAAACTGATGTCTTTGTCTTCCAGACTCCACTCTGATAATACGACTAGGATCCAGACAGTGGACTTGCTGCCAGGAAGAGAGGACAAGCAGCTGAGCCTTAAAGAAGACATCCAGCTATCTCTCACACATGTAAGTTCACGTGCTTGTAGTGGGTTTGAAGTAAGGAGAGGATTCGAGTTTTAACATCAAGTCATGTCGCGCTCGCACGCAGGATAACAAAGCCTCACCGAATGACCAGTCATCCGAGGAGGACTCCTGCAGCGCTGATGATGACCTGAAGGACACAGCTGAGGACAGCGACAGTGAATCAGGCAGCAGCTCGGACAACCTCAGCGACTGGGCTCCGAGCTACAGGCCCCATTTTAGTAGCCATGGAAACCGGCCACTCAGAGCCCCGCTGGCGGACACAGAGAGGACCAGCCTCCAGGATAGAGGTGAGGAAAGAGGAGAGGACAGAGGAGGGATTTATGTGTGTTTGTGTTAATCACAGATTCTAACTGCTTATAATTTAAGATTAATAAACATAAAGTGGGTCTGAATAGAACTTGTAGCTATTTGTTTTCAGAACACAGAAACGGTATATTAAAAGAATCAATCAGTTAAGAGTGCTGCAGGCATGAGTCCTTAAATCCACTGGTGAAAAAACGTTAAGATGTTTAACTAAAATAAAAGCACTTTGTACATATACACTATTATAAGTATATAAAGTTAAATGTAAAAAAACAAAAGTAAAAATGATCAACTTTATTGATCACACACAGGAGAATTGTGAACAGTAACAAAAGGACAGGAGCAGTACTTAAAATAATAGGATACATACATACTCACCTAGTTCAGTGTTACAGTACATACTGATTATGGCATTACCATGACTTGCGTGACTTATATGTATTAAGCTGATCATTGTTCTAAAGGAACAATTCACCCCAGCGTCACACTTCTATGTGTTATGCAGATTGTTTTGGAGATGTGTAGTAAAGGCGGCCTTCTAATGATACCAGATAGTGCTTGAAACTACAACTCTCATCAAGTCGAGTGTAGAAAAGAAATAGTTCCTGCATGCAACACGTCGCACCTTTTTGAGTAACCTAGTCATGATATGTATAAAGAGACATTGCTGGCAAGTGCCATTTCAGTCCACTGTATTAAAGAGAAAGGCAGACATCTCTGCAGGTAATGTCTCCAAAACTGAGCAACTCAAACCAAAACATGTCCATTTGATTTTGAGGTCTGTGGCTTTACGTAGTAGTTCATTGTCGGTGATAAGTTACCACCTCAGCTACAATACAACCAGCTGCATCCCAAAACATGTCAGTGATTGCAACCTGTTGTTCATTTCTTAGAAACTGTGTGCTACAAAGAGAAGACAGAGGGCAGAGGTCGTGTGGAGCAGCTCAGGAAGAAATTCACAGATAATCATCACAACACATCAGCCGCCTGTAAGAAACCGCCCATACCCGCCAAACCTGCTCATCTGCAGAAGTGAAGCTCACCGTTGACCCATTAGGACTCCATGTGTATCCTGCTACACGCGACCCCGAAGAGCCTACTCTACAGAGTGTAATGAGCCCTGTGCAGAAATAACAACTTCGTTGTACAGCAGCAGCCGAGGCTGAGACTAAATACACTGAAAGCAAAGGATTCTTACTTGAACCCGAGTGGTGAACAAAAATCCACTTGATTAGACCTTATCTCAAGGTCCGAGCTACAGATAGAGAAACGTCTGGGGGTGGAGTGAGAGAAAGACTTGAAAGCTTTTGGACTGAAGTCAACCTGAATGATAAAACTAAGCAGCTTTGATGTTGAGTTGAAATTCAAGTTCAGATGCGCTCACACAGTGTCTGTGATTGACAGGTCGACACAGAGCAAGATGTCTAGAGGCACACATACACATACACACAGACTATTAACTGTAGGTGAAAACACTGTGTTTTTATTACTGGCATGTCATAAGCAGGACTGCTATAAGTAAAAACAAGTGATAAATCATATTAATGTTTTTCTTTACTGATTCTAAGGTGGAAACTGTATTAAACATAGTCCATGTAATGTGTTGTTATAGTGGTTTTAATGGTGCTAACATATTGTTACAAGATTCTCCTTCAGCATTTTACCTGACATGAGAGTTTTGGGTATAGAAGGAATGATTAACATGACTTTTTGTTTGTTATTTTGGACATAGCGTGTGTTACTATGTAATGGCCACTCTGGTGCACTGGATTTGAAAAGAAACTGTAACTATGACATTCAAAGGAACTGACTTACAGCTCTTGTTAATAGCTAGCAAGCATGCTAACTAGCACAATGTCTTTAGGGTCATGTTGGTCTCTAAGTGGATCCACCACTCCTGTTTCAGGGGTATACTGAAAAGGAATGACATTTGATAGAAGTGTTCATCTTCATTAGATGGTGAATTCTGTCTTTTCTGTTTTTCTCTGAGGCCATCATAAAGTCTTTTAGTAAACTCTCATGAAAACTGCCATAAAATTTGCTTTAGATATTCCTGCTCCCTACAGGATGCTTTAGAGTGAAGGCTAGTGTCTAAACATTAGCATCATTAACATAAGCAAGTTAGCATGCTAATGTTAGCATCCAGCTCAAAGCGCTGCTCCGCAGACTTTAGAAGGGCAAAAGAAATTTTTGAGTTTAACAAAAAACTGTAAGTTGTAATATTTTATTTACCTTCTACTTAAATGGTTGGTCTCAGAAACACCATTTCTCATCACTAAATATACATTTGCTTGTTTGTTTGTTTTTTGTTTTTCAGCTCCCTGTCAGATCTATTGACCAAATTTTTATATGTGGTATAGCTGACCAGCTGTGGAAGCCACATATCTGCACTTAATTTGATATTTGGACCCAAAGACGTGAGCAAACGTCTCCATACTTAGCATCTACACTTAATTCTTGATTTGGGGTCTTTGTGCTTTTCCAGTCCAGTCTTCAGTAAGTGAAACATATGATCAGTTGAGGTCAGTAAAGAGGGCATAATCAGGTGATGGACTTGGCAGGGGGGCAAAAAATCCACATTTTGGCCCTAAAACACTGCTATGTTTAAGTTGCACCGTCAGTCAAATTAGAGGGACTGTGTGTAAAAATAACTTATGTTTCTATGTTGGTCAGGCAAATTGGATGTGAGCGCCCTCCACTGCTTTGACTCAGCACTTTAACCTCATGGTCATTGCTTCACTTCTTTTCCACTGCGCTGGAGTACAGATGTAAAACAATGAAAAGCATCTCCTTGGACAAACATTTATGGGCTCTGCTGCAGCTTTACAGGACATTAGGAGGAAGACGCTGCAGAGAAGACCAAATCAAAAATCACACCCACAGTACTTTATTTTTAATGTTTGCATTGTTTGAGCTGTAGTTACTACCTAACTATTTGGTCACATGTTCCTTTTACTTGGTCACCAATTAATTCCTAAAACTCTACTCCTGCTGACACTTTGTGTTTTACCTTCTGGTACCGTATGTTTCCTAAATGAGTTTATGCCTGTTGTCAGCTCCAACTGAAAGAGTTTTCTTGCCTCTAACAAAGTTGTGTCTGTTCATAGTGTGCATGTAGGGGTAGGTGGGGCTGCCGCAGACGACACAGAGAAGCTGTAGATAGCGGTCACTTACACAATGATTATCTATTCATTGGGGTCTATCAGAAAACAGCCCATCAGAGATCAAACGGAGGGAACAGAAAGCTGATTAACATGTGGTTTAGACTGAGACAGAGGGCGAGACGCTAGGGGAGACAGAGCAAATGAGAGTCTGGTCACGGGAAGCACAACGTCACAGTCAACTCAGTAAACCTTCTCGCATTCCTTCACCGCTTCCACACCCTCAGCCTGTGTGTGTGCGTGTGTGTGTGTGTGAGTGAAGAGTGTGTGATCGTCTGTCCAGCCGTATATCTTGAATCATGTGACTCTACACAAGCAGTCATGCACACAGCGTGAAAAGTGCCACTATATATAGTAGGACAGTGTTGGGTTTCCCAGTAAAGCATTGTGGGAGCCTGTTCACCTTTGTTCCTTGAGAAAGCTCATCTTGTTATGTTTCTATACGCTGGTGTGTTCAGAGTGGGCTGCTTCTCCTGATTATTTTCTACCCAGCTTGAAAGGTGAAATTAGGACACACGCAGCATGTCATGTGTTGACTGTGTGACAGTAAACAACATATAGCATCTGAGCGCCTTTTAGGCAAGCTGTCTTCTAGCCTGTTCTCTGAATCGGGTCATTGTGGGGAGATAGAATAAATAAGAATATCAGACAGATAACACCTGGGGCTTTTTGACAAGAATGCAACGGTTGTCTCATTTATAACCTAAGGGTTGCTTACATAATGTGTAAAAATTCTTGTTAGTTGACTATTTCCAAGTTTTGTAAAATGAAGGCTTTTTTCAGGCCTCTAAAAACACTTGTTTGCACTTAAACATGATCAGCCCTACTCTTATTTTAATACATTACCCAGCCTAAGCCCTAAGTCACGCCTTCAAACATGACACCTCCAGTTTGTAATGATAAAAAGCTAGTCTCTCATGGCATCATTTGAAACTATACAAATCCTGAAAACTCCATCCATCAATTTTGTTATATGCTTATCCAACTTAGGGTCGTGGGTAGCTGACTGGAGCTTATCCCAGCTGCCACTGGGCAAAGGGTTTGGTACATCCTGAACAGGTTGACTCACTAAATGTGTAAGACTAAAATGTTTTAAATCCAGGAAACTTGGAAAAAGAAATGCTGAACACACTGCACTAGAATATGGTTCTGGGGATAGCAATGTTACACTGTCTTTTTTGCTGGTCTAGCCATAGAGCATACAAAACATGAACGTTGATTCTTGGTCAGAAAAATAAAGGCCACTGGTTATAGTTGTGGTTGCAAAAAGACAAGCAGTCTTATAGAAGTCTATAGAAAAACGACTTTCTGTCTTCACCTCTAAACACTTTGCTGATGAGTTCAGGTTTCATTTCAGGTCATTAAGTCTATTTTGAAAACCTTGGCATACCATGTTTCGAAATAGAGGATTATCCGTGGTTTGCTCATTGGCTAATGACTTGTGTTCAACAACGTGATAGCCAATGAGCAAGTGGGTTCACAGTCAGACCCGTCCCTCCTCGTCACATTCATTCTTTTGAAACCAAAATGGCAGAAACACTGATCTTGAGGCTTCAGAACGGGACTTCAGAAACCAGTGGGTGACAGCATGGTAGCCATGTCCATTGTTTATACTGTATATACCAGCACTTTGGTCCAGTCTAACAACTACTGGATGGTTTACATTGATGTCAGCCTCTGAGGTTTTTAAAAAAATTTTAAGGCTGCGTCCACACATACATGGGTATTTTGGTAAATGCAGCCTTTCCTTTGCATTTTGGGCTTTCTTCGACACGTAAACAGTATTTTGGATCACTGAAACCTGAAGCGTTTGAAAAACTCCTGCTATGGTGAAGATTTTTAAAAACTCAGTTCCTGCATTGACATGTGGACAAGGAAAACAGAGATATTTGTCTGGCAACATCAATCTCCTTTTTTATCTCCTTTTTTGACATCAGGCTGCGTGCCATGTTATTGTTTGTGTGATTTTTGATTGGCCAGCATTTCTTCACAGTTAGGGTTATATCACCACCTGTTGCTTTTGGCATGCTCTTGACAGCACTTAAAATTGTTTTTTTGCATTTTCATGTGGACAATTTTTTTAATCAAAATGAACTCTGAAAAATCCCTGTTTTAAAAAATACAGCTGGATGCAGCCTAAGCGTCTTCTTCATCGGGTCAAAAATTACTTGCAGTTTCACAGGCAGCCAGCAGGACACCATAGCAGAAGCCCTGTGGAGCTTTAGCATTCATGGAGTAAAAAAAAAATTCTGGTAATTTTTTATTCTTTTTTTTTGATAGAAGACATCAAGATAGTCCGTAAATAGAATCTATTTTTATGTTCCATTTTTAGCCATAGTAAAGTATATTTCTATACATGCCAATTTGTGGGCCTAGTGGGCCCTACAGGTACTGCATGTGGGCTATGAGGGGTCATTTAAATTGCCATAAAATTTTGATTACATAATTATAATCAAACATATTCAAGACTAATTAAAGTAAGCCATTTAGGCAATTTCAGTTAGGGGTAAATTGAGGGACACTACATGCTCATAGACTAGCAACTTGTAAACATGTAAACCCAGCTTTATCACTCCTTTTTGACTCTAATGGGGCCCAAAATTTACAAAATGAGCATCATGTTGTATTCACTAAGGCTTGAAACTAGCAACTGAAACCATAAAACTATCAGGAAGCTGTTGGAAGCCAGGGGTTTGTTACAACCAGACATCTGCTTACAATCAAAGGAGGTGACCCCTGCTGGACATTATAAAAATGCAGATTTAAGACACTCACTTTTCAGACCTGAAAACTACATCCATCTTCTATATACAGTCTTTTAGTTGGTTTGTTGTAATAATTTATTTATTAATAATTTACTGAAATTCACAGGGCCTGTCACAACAATCACATTGCTCTGGTCAAGACTGGTAGCTGTCCTAAAAATTCGGAATTGTGCAAATTTAAAGGTCCAAAGGGAGTTCCAGCTCAATAATCTTTGGCAATAATCAATTGCACATCATGGGGTGGCGTGAAAACAAGCCATGATGAAATATCTCTGCAGGCAGACAGACTTTATCCCTGTGCTTTGCTTAGCTTCCTGGAACTGTCTTTTTGAAAATCAGCAGCAAGCTAAACATTAACAGAATTTTATGCACACGTTACCTCTGAGGATAGAAATTGAAGAATGATTTGAAAGATGTTTTCATTTGCTCCAGATTTTTTGGATATGTTTTGATTTGACTGATGGCAACCCATGTTGGATGTTTTTGAAGTTAAATGTGTCATTTAGTGGTTTCTCTGCCTGCTTATTTTCTACTGGTAGAACAAGACCATCCTGTGGCTGTTTTTAGAAGCTTGTGTTCTCTGAATCCACCTTTAACAGCTTTAAGGGTCAAAGGTCAAGAAAGCCCTTTGACCTCTACGTCACCAAAATATAACCTGAGGGAAGATGAGACAGAGCTTTTTGAGGATGTAAGAAGCCATTGTGTTTCTGTTTGGGAGATGCGTGTTTTTTATGTTTATAAAAGGGGAATGCAAATGGATAACAGAGGCATAATGACGAGTGATCTCAGAAAGATGATGTTTTCTGCAAAGCTGTTACACATTTCCTAACACTGGGGATACGGCCAATGGTTGAAGAAAAAAATATATTCACAATGAGACACAGTGTCTCAGAGCAAACACACTGGCCAAAATTTCAGAGGACTTGCTCATGAGCGAGGGTCCGCCCAGCTCCAGCACAGGTTGCCTCGGGCTGGCAGGTTGCTCCACTGCAGTGTGAGTGTGTGTGTGTGTCTGTGTATGTGTGTGTGAAGAGTTTTTCCTCCAGAACGGGCAGGGCCGCTGGTGCTAACATATGTAGGCTCCACAGGGGGTCTGTGACGGCACACACCGTCTATCTGGACAATGCATCCATCATTAACCTCCCTGCATCTCTGTCTCGCTGCATTTCAGTCAGCCTCCATCACTGCGCTCGCTGGATCTCGCACTCATCTCTCCCTCTGTCTTTGTTTGGCCCCACGTTATCTTCATCCCCTGCTGTCCATCTCCCTCATCCTCCTCCCTGCGTATCCCTCGCTTTCTCTATTCTCTCCCCCTGTGGCCTGCTTTTCATCTCTCCCTCTTACCCCCCCCTCCTCCCCCTTCTCTCTCTTTTGCCCTTCACCATACCCCACCACCACCACCACCACCACCACCACACACACACACACACACACACACACTCCTCTCCCCTTCACCCGCTCCCTGGATCCGCTTTCCACCCCCTCCTACTCCTCTTCCTCCACCTCCCCCAACTCTCTCTCTCTCTCACAGCCCTCCTCCTCTGTCCTCCGTTCAATGCCCCCACCCTCCCCCTCCTCCCTTTTTGCTCCTGCCATCTTGCAGGCCAGTGGAGCCAGACTGCAGGCGTTCAGGGAGTCACTGGACCTGCTGGGCAGCGGGTGACACAGATTTCCGGTGTGTGTGTATGTGTGTGTATGTGTGTGTGCATGTGTGACGAGATCGGGAGGAGGAGTGGGGTGGTGGTGGTGGTGGGGGATTAAGCTCCAAATCACTAGAAAGGCACTAAAGGGGGGGGGAGAAAAAGCTGCAGATCCAAGAATTTGAAATTCCCCCTTTGTCTGGGAGATGAAGAAACACTAGACTGTGGACTCAAAACTAAAAGACTGTGTGTTTCTCATTCAGTGGGAGCGTTGTAATTGCATGATGTTGGAGCTCACTGCTTTTCTCCATGAGTTGGCAGTGTCCTGCGTTGGCTGGCGTGCAGTGCTTTCCCTCTCTCACTGTCTCTCTCTCTCTCTCTCTCTCCTGCTTGACAAACACACGCGCACACATACACACACACAGACGCGCACAAACCCCCTCCCGCCCCCACCCCCGCAGATGCACGCACGACACACACACACACACACACACACACACACACACACACACACACACACACACACAGTCCCTCTGCGATCCCCCCTGACTGAAGGCTCACAGGAAGTGCAGCCGTGGCCCAATTATAGCGTGACACCTCGGGCCGGCCGTTGCTATGGTTACGTCTTCCCTGCGGTCCCCTGGAGTGTGGCGCCGAGGAAGAAGGTCTTATCACATCAGCCATCGTTACGGCAACAAGCAAAAACCCACCCTGTAGCCTCGGCCCAGCTGGCCGTGTATTCGGCTTGAAATCTGCCCGTGTGTCTGTACGTGAGATTTATATACGTGTGGGAGAAAAAAGGGGAAAATGTGGGCGAGGAAGAGCCGAATATTTGTGATTGTGTGTCAGGTTAGGTGTGCTCAAGTGCACGCACTGGACTTGCCAAGGCAGCGTGTAGGTGTGTTTGTGTGTCTGTGGGGTTGTGATAAGGCTCTCAGCCACACCATTAGGTGACTCATAATCCACACACAACCTCGCACACACAGGAGCACATGTGTGCGCAAGCAGAAACAAGGTTGCAAACGGACACATACGCCCTATTACAAATGACGCGCGCGCGCGCACACACACACAAAGATGTAGCATAGAGCTCGTAGACAAGCGCACATGGCAAATTTCTTTTATTTCAAAAGGGCAAACAGCGCTATACAGTACAAGTTGCACACGAAATAATTTAGCCGAGGCCAAACTCATTCATTTCTTACTGATGCAGTGACGTCAGAACAACAGAAACAAAACTCCCCTCATCAGAAACAAAACATTTGGCTCCTCTTTATGTTTGAAGCACAATACATCCAAACTGGAAAGCAACGTAAAAAAAAAAAAAAAAAGAAAGAAAAGAAAGAAAAAAGAAAAAAAGAAGACATAATGTTTTCCAGATATTTACAGTCTATTTACAGAATTTTTGTCATCATCTGAATATTGACAAACATTGGTATCCTTCTCTCCTCTCCAATTCACTGATTGTCAAAATGGATGGGAACATGTGTGGACATTCTTGAACGGGAGCTGCAGCTCCTCACTACAACATCTTAATGTCTTTGAACCACAGTTCGAGCATGTTAACATGGTGTCCTGTGTGTGTTTTTGTTTTGTTTTTTTGTTAAATTGCAGCTCCTCAACAATCATCCAACTGGGAACCTCTGACAAATGCTGCCACCACAAGCATTACTATCCATCCAAAGCTCCATTGCTCCTCTCCTGTGCCAGACCCAAAGTAAAATCAGACCCCCTAAGATCAAACCCAGACACTCTGCTCTCAAATCCTGGCCCCCCGGGCTTCCTCTTCAGCTCCTCGCACTTCCTGTATTTACAGATCTGGTGTCCCCTCTTACGATTGCGGCAGCTGCTGCACTGTTCGCAGTTCGTCTGACGTCGGCAGGGTACGCATTCCCCACACCTCTTCCTCTTCCTTCTCCCTCCGCTGCTCCCACCCAGGGAGCTGGGAGAGCATCCTTCGGCCACCAGCCCCTCTATGCCCTCAGCTCCCATGGCCGTGCTTCTCCAATGACCTCCCCCCATCTGGAAGCCTGCCAGGGGGAAAAGAGCTGGGCTGAAGGGGAACCAGGCACCAAGGAAGGGCTGGAAGTCAGTGCTGCATGCAGAGGAGTCCTCTTCCTCCTCCTCAGGCCCAGACCCGCCTCCCTCTCCATCTCCCTTTCCGCTCTTTGCCTCTGCAGCCTCCCTTTTAGCTGGCTGGCTGCTCTGTGCACCCAGGCTGGCTTGCTCTGTGGTAGCAGGGGTGAGAGCCAGCAGCCCAGCGCGCATCAGCAGCTCTGCAGCATGGGCCAGGTGGAGCCCGCTGGGTGACTCCCACATGTCGGGCCAGGAGGGGGCCCGGCGAGGCTTAGTGTGCCCAGGCTGGGTGGCCCGCTGCTGAGATGAAGAGGGCTGCATCAGGCTTTTGACATCCACGGCCGTGGAAGGGGTGGAGATGTAATGGGAGAGGCTGTAGGGATGGCTAGAGCGCTTAAGGCTTGGTCTCAGTGGCTCATTGGGGATTTTAGCACTGCTGTGGGCCTGATCTGGGGAGGGAGGAGGGCCAGCGATGTCTACCGCGGTGGACATAGCTGGCTACGGGGAGTTGTCTGTCCTTGTGTGAGTATGCGTGCACGTGTGGGAGGAGAGGTGAGGGAGAAGGGGATTGAAGCCGATGCGAGGCTGACAACTGTCCTGCTGTTACTTCAGCCAAAATGGCAAGCCTTGGCCTGTGTCCCTATTCCCATTCTCTGCAGCAGTCTCAGAGTCCTGGAGAGCTAGAAATGAATAGGGGATGAAGAGAGGAAGGTTAAGAATAGAAATGTTGGGAGTGACAAATACAGAAAGAGAGTTAAGAGGACAGAAGGGCTGGAAGATATTTTGTCAGTCAGGGCTACTGAACACAGCCAGAGAATCAAGAGTGCAGAGATTCAGTGTTTAAAGACAAAAATCTAACATGTATGTACACAGGTTCAGAAATAAAACTCCCTGAATAGAGAGGAACACAGCCGTGTATCTGACACTGCATGCTTGCCAATGATTTCCGCATACAGGAGGCAGTATCCCTTTAAGAATTTCACGGTATATCAATGCAATCAATAACAGAGCGACAACAATATGCAAAGATATGCGCATATGCGCAGGTCAAATGTGGAGCGCGCTTTTCAAATACATTTTGACGACTGCTGTTATGTGTGCCAGCCAAAGCTTAAGCTCACCAGAGAAAGACTAAATAAGGGACGGTAAAAGGAAGAAAGAAAGAAAGAAAAAACAGGCTGTCTTTTGTCTGCTATCGACGACGAGGACCGAGGTGCGCAACGATGCGGTTGCTGTGGATAAAAAAAGACCAGGCTATATTCCGTGTCCACATTTGTAGGAAAACTACTCCGCTGATTAAACACGGGAGATACGCGTTATTACAAAATAAGCGAATCGCCCCTTTTGACGGATCGATCGGGAAACCAGATCGATCATTTCACCGTTATTAAGGTTACCTAAGAAGACGGCGCTCGACCGACGCCACGGCGAGCTGACCACAGTCCGAGTGGTCCCTGCGACACGGCGCTGCGCGCAGGAAAAGGCGACAATACAACACGGCGAAAATCAACAGGAAGTGTCGAGAAAAGCTCCCCGCTTACCTTACAAATATGGCCCAAACTCTCCTGTCAAAGATATGATGAAGTCATGAACTAATGGCGAGGTGATTGTAGCGTATATGGACGGCGGAGCTTGCCGATTCCTCCTCCACCTCTCCGTCCCGGAGGGTCTGCAAACACTCTGCACGGAATTTGGGGGCGTCGCTCAAAATGCGAAGTGGACTCTGCAGTCGAGGCTCTGGTCAGAGCGACCCCGTCAATGTCCACAGAAGCAGATCAACACACACCATTAGCCGGCAGTGTGGTGAATCAAGCGCATCAGGCAAATGCAGTCATTATTTGATGATTCCTAACAGCACAACTAGGAACCATATCAAAATTACATCTAGGACCACCAACCATTTACGCTGAATATTAGAAATTGTTATTAGTCTATACATATTTATAGCTACCCTATATTCTATAAATACAGCAGTGGATGTGGGGCTTCATTTATGCTTAATTAAGACCTGTGCAAACTAGTCAAAAACAGAGTTTGTTAGTAATTCATGTTTACCTTTCTATAAATATATGTACTAAATCATACTGGCTCTTTGCCGTGTGAAATGATCAGTAAAGCAGCTGAAACCCCCTCTATGGTTTCTGGGTACTTGTTTTAACATAAAAATCCCCGATAATAATAATAAAATTAATGATACAAAAAAAAATCCAGCAGAAGCAGAAACAAGAGTCAGACGTAAAATGTGTCTGAAGGAAAAACTTATTTTCTGCTGAGCGTTTTTATCCACACCGGAAGCCACTGCCACGACCTTTCATACATAAAGCACAATATTTTGGGGCTTTGGTGTCACATGCTGTGGATGCAAATGAACGGAAATACTTAGAAAACAAATAAAAACAATAAATGAACCACAAAATAAAATATTTTTTTAAGTTACCAAACACATTCACTTATGACAATAATAATAAAAAAGAAGATAAATTAGCCTGTTTAAAACTAACAGGTTTTACGGTGACGTCTCCCTGCTTTTAAGCACGTGAGCTGGCTGTCTGTTAAAGGTGACTCCTCACGCGGGGACGGTGGAGTCCACTCCACCTCTTCTGAGAGTCCTCCGTTGCATCTGGCTCGCAGCCAGATACCTCGTGCATGTGTGTGTGTGTCACTGTGGGAGCAGGGGCCCACCGTGTTCGCGTACACTGTCTGTCTGGCCTGGGCGATCCGTGTAAACACAGCGTCTTCTAGCGGTCACCGCAGATACTGCTCCGTCTTAAAATGGCCACTGGTGTCGGCGGACACTGCAGCACAGCAGCCCCCCTCGCTTCCTCCCGTCTCTCCCACACATCTCACAGCCCTGATCCCACTGCAGTCACCGCACAGAGCTGTTTACTCGTCAACCCCGTCCACGGTTAATCCGTAAACACTGCTGGCTGCAAACAGCCAGACTGGTTTAGTGACAGGCATGTGATCCTGAGTTGTGAAGGAAAGAGGGGGGGGGAGACACGCAAATGTGGAGGAGTTTGGTCTGAATTTGAATAAATGAAACTTGCAAATTGGGGTCACCCAATAAGTTTTTATTCACAGTGTACAGAACAATGAATCAAACCAGACACACCGCAGCCAGTAGAAAAATCGACCTGCTGAAATGGCAAAATATATTCTTAATGAGCGAGTGTTCACTGCTGAGCATTTTACACATTTAGCACAAGTTTCCCCTGAAAGCCACAGTAACTGCACTTCATTCAAGACAAACAAAACTTCCCATTCCCTCTGACTAAGCAGCAAAACAAAACAAAAAAAATCACATGTTAACATTCATGTAGGATGTGGGAGTTTTAGATTTAAACGTAAGGCCTATGCTTAATTTCACTCAAATGCTGGACTGACTGAACGACTCGCATTTCCACACCCAGAGGAGGCGACCGAAAGGACGCCAGACATGAAGGCACGATGCCCGCACGGGGAAATATTTCACCTTTATCAGGTCCAGTTAGAATTTTAAACAAACACCACATTAAGTAGGTTGCAATGTGAGCCGTAGTCATAATGCCACCATGTCGGACTGTTATCTGTCCTCACATGACCTTTGATTTTAAAGTCACACTGGGCAGAGTCAGAACAGGGAGGACTATGAAATTAAAGCTGTGTTTTTACACTTTCTGCTCTGGGTTGAAGGACGACACCCAGTTTGGATCGAATGTGTCAGCGTCACACTGTTAAGCATCAATCGGTGTGACGTGGCAATGAGAATGACTAATGATCGGGCCGGGTGCGCGAGGAGTCGGGGAGGGCCGTGTTCTCCGACAGGTCGGATTATGCGTCTTTCTTTTTGATGATGAGTGGTCCAACGTTGTCCCCGGTCTCCTCGTTGTGTTTAGTGTGGGAACCATCGCAGAAAGGGAACTGCAGAGAGGACAAAAGCAAGAGATACAAATTTAAAAATGAAAGACACAAAACAGCAGTCTGCAACAGATTAATTATGGGGGTTATATTAAAATCTAATGACTGCTGTTGCCTGCTCAGTCAGTGTCAGACTCCTATGAAGCCAGCATTCAGAGTGTGACTTTCAGTACAGGCCGGTCAGTGACATTAAAGCTGGAGACATCCTGTTATTGACTGGGATGTGACCAGCCCAACAGGCGTCCAAATCCTGACCTATAACTGCAGAAAGTTGAGGACTTTTGGACCTCCACTAATAAGATTACCTGTAAGCTTAGAAAGGTCAATAACAGGTACTTGACGTTTAAGCTGAGGGACATTTATCATTGCCTGGGGACCAACCTTCTTTGTCTTCCAGCAGCGGCAGTACACAGCCTTGGTACCGATGTCCTCCATGTCAAAGCTGTGGACCACTTTGGGGCTATCTTTGCTGATGGATGTGTTCACGAGGCCCTTTTTGCAGCTCCGCCTGTTCAGGTACTGGCTGACTAGGAAACCTCCAACAGCTGCAACCACTGCCACCGGCACAGCAACCAAAAAGTGCTCTGGAGAGACAAGCAACTGGTCATACCTGTCTTTTTAGGCAACATCCGGGGGACTGGGGTTTTACATTTTTGTTGGCCATCTTTGCGTCATTGTTTCAGCCTGGATAAACCCACCCTGGCACAGCCCTACACAGCATTAACTAGTGCCATTAACTGCTTCACAGCTTGGAGAGGGTTTATGCTGGAGTAGTTGAGGCCTGTGCTGAGAGAATTAACAAACAGGTATGTCGTTTTGACTACGGGGCACGAAATTTTTTCCAGGGCACAGAGGAGGATTATCTGGGAATCACATGATTGCAGAGCCGCAAGAGAAGAGAAACAGGGGCCCGGCTGTCAGACTTGATCAGCAACTTGTGTGATTAGCTGCCTCGCTGGAACGGCGGGTGGCCCGGACGCACAGACAAGTGTGTAGCCGTGATCACCGAACTGACTGACGGCTACAGTTGGGAAAATTACCCGCGTCCAACTGGGCTGGGTGAGCGGTTAGCTAGCTTAATGGCGCCAAGCCAGAAGGGGCTAAAGTTTCCAGTCTAACAGCTGTGTATATAAAATATTAATATAAGTCTTTACGTTAATATTACACGCAGCACTGCAGCGCAGTCCTGTTTACGGTTAACAAAAACAGCCCTACAAAATAGCATGCAATTAGCCGTCTTTAATACTTTACCTTTAGTCAACCTGAAACCCGAGCGTGGTAATTCGGATATTGGAGGCATTGGCATGGCAGGTAAACGTGACATTTTTTTTCCTTCCTTGGACGGTGTACTGTTTGCGATCGGTAGCAAGGTCAACCACGGGGCTTATCCAAACTCCGTCAGCTCCCACAGAGCACCGAGCCCGCTGCGTCACTGCGCAGCAACCAATCAAAGTCGAGGAGGAGCAAAGAGCGACAAAAAATAAAAGCTGTAACCACTCATTGCTACTTCCGGCTTCGCTTTTAGTGCCGTTTCATAAGTGGAACCGCAGCGATATGTTTAAAAAAAAAAACATCAGAAAATAGAAAATCTTACGTTTTAAGCACGAATTGTCTTCCTAAACATAGCAGAAATGCATTTCTTCTTTAAAATCTCCACCATCAGGTCCACAGTTTAAAAAACGATCCACTGCCTGCCAAATGTTCCCAACGGCGGATAACTATCTTGACCACTGCGAGCTTTGGTGAGTCCCATTTCCTTTACAAGTCTCTGGGTTATAAAAGCTTGGGAATTTTTGAACGTCAGAGCAACTTTGAGTCAAACCAAATCCTTCTAGGTTTAATTATATAACTGAACAGTATAAAGCTTTAACAGGAAAAGCTCTAAATTCTTCTGCTGCTACTTTGATATAAAGACTGAACTGGAGGGTCTCCCAACTTTGAATTACTTTAGATACCACCAGAGGGCGACAAATGACCTTTCATAAAGACTTGACTGGACTCCACCAAAAGCCTTCCAAGTTGTGTTTATTTAGCGGACATTTCCCAGAATTCTAAGGCTTCTGTGGAAATGAGTTAACCATGAAATGTAACTGTGAAAGCCTGAGGTAATGGCCAATCTCATCAATCCTGTTAGATTTCTGCAGAACTGGCTCTTCACTTGCATCCTGGCTTCAAATGTTGCTAAATGCCTTTTTCAAAAAGGGCTTGAGAATGAGAACACGGGAGTCAAGGGGTTTTATTACACAGTTTAATCAACACACAAAGCTCAATGAGCCTCTCAGGTAATTCAATATACAGAGGTTTTGTGCAAGAAGAGTGGGTTCTCCTCGCACCCAGAGCCCAAGCCAGTCCCATAGCCATTTAAGATGTTAGCCTCTAATTTAACAATAGCAAAAAAACAACAAAAAAAGATAAAAGCAACCTAAAGAATTATGGGGTGGGAAATAAAAACACAGGTTAAACTAAGAAAAAAATGAATTGCTTAAATACCTGGTCCAGAACCTCCACTTTTGTGAATAAAGAAAAGGTAGTGGTGGGGGTGACATGGGGTTACAGTTGTGCGTGCATGTGTGTCTGTGTATGTGTGTGTGTACAAAGGGGTGAGGGGAGATTGGGGAGGAGGAATGAGGAGCAGGAGGTGTGGGGAAAAATTCAAGTCCTTTCATAGAATCCAAAAGAAGACAAAAAATAGGCTGTGTGTATTATTTATTTCCATGTTACATAGCCTAGTATTTGTTGTATAAAACAGAGTGCCCTTTGACTACTTTCTTGAAATGTCACCCCTACAGATGGAAATTACTAGGATAACAAAACAAGAAAGGGTACAGAGTGTAAAAATCCCTCCATCTTACTGTCCCCTCCCCCCCCAAATTAAAAAAAAAGAAAAGAAAAAAGGGGAGATAAAAAAAACAAACAAGGTCCCTTCAAAGCTTGACAGGTGCTTAAAGGAATGCTTTTAGTGATGGTGGGTGAGGATGCGGGCGTGTAGGGGAAAACAACGGAGGTGGAGGATCGGCGACAGCCCAGCCTGTTCGGTGACAAATGGAGGAAATGGAGAGGAGGAGAAGGAGGTAGGAGAAGGGGGAGGAGGCGGTGAAAAAGGAGAGATGGATTTTACTGCTGCAAGTTGACAATATGTACACTAGAGGATGGGCAGGTGAGCTGAGAGGCGGGAGGCAAAGGGTAAGATAGAGAAAACAGACAGAGAGAGAGATAGAAGGTGGGGAGGTGGGGCAGAGGGAGTTTTACAGGTACTCTGGTGAAGGGGAGGCGTGGCTCAAAGAAAGCACTCCAATGGAAACCAACAAGATCTTGTTTAAACTTTTCATTTGTTTGTATGGTTTTTTTGTTTGTTTTCTCTTTACGTCTGAAGCTCCCCTAGCCTTTACGTCGTAGAGGTGGTTGGCCATATTTCTACCCCCAACACTACATTGCATACTTTTGTGTCCATTCCCGAGCTATTTTGTTGTACCTGTGAACAAGAAAGAGAGAGAGGAGCAGAGAGGTCAGTTTTAACCCAGCAAAGATCAACATGTTAAAACATCTAGGGAATCTGCACCACTGTCTTTTCTCTGAATGGCCACTGAATATGTTTCTGAAATATTTTAAACATGAGAAAGCGCGCATGCGCGCACACACACACAGAGGACAGCAGAATTAGTAGAACCTCTCCAAATTTTGAATCACACCATGTATGGCTGCATCACGTTTCTGTTGTGACGTCACTGCCAGGTTTGATTGCAACCACTAAAAACTTGCTTGGAGTTAGAACAATGCAACTGGCTGTATGCTGTGTCACTAAATGTGCGAGGCAAGTTTTTTTTTTTTTTTTTTTTGTCAGAATCAAGCTGGGTAGAGCCAATAAGGAGGGCAGAAAGTCAAAAGGGAATGGCACAGTGTCTAATCAGTTTTCAAAATAAAAGTCCTGTGCAAATCAGTTTGATCTGAAGCAGTCAAGAAAGAAAAAAGTAGGGGGAAAAAAGTGCATTTTATTTGGTGAAGTTTTGATTGTGTATTTAGCTGTTGGGAAAAATGTCATCAATGGAAATTGTGATTGAAACGAGTGGACTCCTGGTTATTAGAGAGGAATTTCACACAGCAGAAAATTCAGAAGTGTCTGATCATTTCAAAGGGGTGGTTGATAATTCCAAGGTGACACGGATTCTTTGTGTCCAAATGTTTGCATTCATTCATCACCCTCACAAATGGCTAATCATATGAAAAGCCTAAGATTCACTTGCACTAATATTAGACAGCCTTCTTGACTCAAGACTGCAAAAAAAAAACCACACACACACTGTATAAAAGTGAAGTTCTGTTATGAAGCCTTGAGTTGAGAATTCTTGCCATTGCTGTCTTAGTGTTTTGAAACCAGATGTGATAAATGATTGACATATCCGACTGTGAAACTGAAGGCACAGCACACTCGCTGTTCACTGTGTGAACATGCAACAGATATACGCAGCCAGAATCAACCCATGGACCAACAGTGGCTTTCATCAGAGGACAGACTGACCTACACTTGACCTAACTGTACGACAAGTGCTTCAGAATATCTAAAACCCCCCAAAAAACGGGTAACTCAGGCAAACCAGTAATGCTGCCAAGACATGTGAAAAACTATTAACACAAACTTACTTTTCCCTGTCAGTCTTGTAGATGCGGGCGATCTCGGGTACTAATGGGTCGTCCGGATTTGGGTCGCACAGCAGAGAGCAGATGGACAGGAGAACTGGAACAGACCACACAAAAGGTTAAGAGTTTTCACAGACACTGACATTTTCAGAGTTTGCATCACCTTCCTTTGGATGACCCTCAGATGACAGTATTTGTCATATCTATTGAACCGCTGATAATAAATATAATTGGTCCACAAAAACACTCACGCATGAGGGACACTATTTGTATGAAACCACTGAATTAACTGAAGGAGCATCTCTGACATTCACGGAGACAGTACTCTAGGTTAAATCAATGACCTGTGCCACAGAAATGTATCATTTGTGGGTAGCATTTTCATTTGTGTTCCTCTTTTACGCTAAATCTTAACATGCTGTTACAAAAGGCAGCAGCAGCTGATGGCCAGCAAGAAACATCTCCTACCTTTGGAGATGGTGAGAGCTGGAGACCACTGTGATCGCAGGATGTCAAGACAGATGCTGCCGTTGCTGTTGATATTTGGGTGGTAGATTCTTGTGGTAAATGCAACCTGAAAACAGAGGGGAGGGGATGTTGGTGGAAAGGGGCGGGAAAGAGGGTCAGACAGCAGGAAGCTGAATAACATGATGCTGTGGCATGCTTTAAGAGGGAACAGGAACTTGAGCGCCTCAGCGTTACTCTGTTTATGAAATGCTGCTTCTCTGTACGTTTTCGTGCTCACCTTTGGCGGTTTGAAGGGGTAGTCTGTGGGGAAGTGTATGGTCAAGAAGAAAACCCCGCTCTGGTAAGGACTGTCATTCTGAAGAAGAGAGAGAAACCCCAGTGTGTTAGTGGCTTCATTACAATTATGGCATAAAATAAACATGCAGGTGCAAAATTATAGTGAGCAGAGTGGTTTAAGGAGCACAACTGAGAGTCGGGGGCTAAGGAGTAAAAGCCTGTGTATGAATATGAATCCCCCAAAAATCAAAAGCAACAGTTAAAGCTGTGACTATGCGAGTACTTACAGGTCCCATTATTGTGGCTTGCCAGTGAAACACTGAAAGAAAGAAAGAAAGAAAAAAGCAGAAATTTGTTATGAAACACTGAGAACATGATGCGTGTCTGGGAAGTGTTAGAATAAATAATGCCACATGAAGTGTGCCTTGTTTATTTGTACAGTTGAGTAACAGGCTTTAAATAAATTGAGGACAAAGATGTTGGACACGGTCTTTTCTTAATTATAAATTATTACTTACTTGCAGCGCATGACTATTATTGACCTACCGCTTCAGAGAAAAATCAATATAGGAGATGTGATATATATATATATATTTTTTAAAGAGCGTGGATAACCACAAATACAAACCATCGTAATGTGACTTTATGAGCTCAAACCTATCCAATTCAAGCATCCTGTCTGAGGAGAAATGTTGCATTTAAAAAGAAAACCACAATAACTGTGTCACAAGAGACACAGTCTTGGTTTTTTTGATGCTGGATGGCAGGAAACGACGTGTACAGCGCAAAAAAAAAAAAAAAGTTCTGCTTCTGTTTTTTTTCCCAAGTGCAAAACCTATAAGTTATTGTGCATAAAATATTTCACCTCAAAGATGCACAATTATAGACTGCAGATCAAATCCCAGGACATGCTGCCTATGGGATAACCTGCTTTGATGGCTTAAAGTTTGACATTTTAATAACCCTCGGAAAAGGAGGGGGAAAAAAAACTTCCTCAGACATTTGATATTTGTGACAGCGTACAGACACATACAGACATGTCCTGCACGTGTTGTCCTCAGATAAAATCAAATGTGTTTATTTTTCCTGGAACCCTGGCACCTAAATGACACCACAAACACAAATATCCACATTCATGGCTTAGACTCCAATTTAACACATCTGGTTAATATTTCACCATTTAATTAAGCTTCATTTTTCAAGGGTTGAGAAATCTTGTAAACAATCAAGCATTTTTTTTTAAATAATAGTTTCAATAAACAATTAAGCAATAGATAAAATATGCTATAAAATCATGAAAACAGACAAATACATGCAGAAGTTGCATATATGCAACATTTTTTCCCTTCAAAAAGCAAACAATACATGAACACAGCTGCGCTATAAACACTGTGATGATCCATGGTTATGTATGCATACGTCACAAACCTCAAACATGAGATAACAGCATGGGTGTCGGTCTCTTGTTGAACCCAGGTGCTGCACTCACAATACGCATTGGCTCACCCGGGCAGGCAGCCGCAGTGTTACTACCCCCTCACTAAGTTTACGTCAACCTCTGTGCAATGACAGGGGCAGCATGTAATTTGCAAGTCAGTGACCTGATATTTAAATCAGTGTGTATACACTTAATATATGTATTTTGTTTAGATTTTTTTTAACATCCTAAAGACACTCTGTGTTTATTCATGCTATCTGTGCTAAGCATGCTCCACCTAGGACTAGTTATTATTACTCTTGCCAGTCAGTACCAGACTATTAAACATAAAAACATAATTATAAAGGAATAAAGCTATATGTAAAAACACAGAATAAGATCAATCCTTTAACAGGCATAAATATGACAGCACATCATCAAAGCTATTCATTTGACCTGTTTATGTATTAAACCAGATTCCAGAATCTCCAAAATCTGCTGTGTCAACACAGAGGATGTGATCCTATCATATCCACCACAACTCAAGACTCTGATGGTTCAAAACAATTTAAAAGCAACTAACCGAACTGGACACTGGCGATTACGGGCACAGTTTGCTGATACAAGAAGGGTCACAGCCAAGTTGATGAGACCAAGCATGCCAAAGTGTTGAAATTTGCAAATCTTGCAGGGTGTTTATTGAAGTACAGTGATAACTGTACTGGCATGTATGTGAGTAAGTTGGAGGATCTTAAACACAAGTTCCCCTTTCAATGTCATACAGCCAACCACAACAGAATATGACACAAAGACTTTGATAATATAAGTGTCAAGAAAAAAGCTTGAAAGTGTCTGAATTTACTTACACTTAAAGCCTCAGTGGACACAGACTTTTAAAAGTGGTTCAGAACTGAGTGAGAAACTAGATTAACCACGGCAGAAACATGTTACAGAGAAAGTGTTAAACTCCTGACTAAACATTTTCCTTCAGTACAAAAAAATGATCTGTCAAATTTTATGATGGTCTGTAATTTTTTATTTTGCAGACAAATGTTTGCATTGTGACCAAACTGTCTCATTCTCATTACAATTTTTTTTTTTTTTTAAACATACAACATATAAAGTAGTGGTTCCAAGGCAATGCTGACAAACATAAGTTCAGTGAAGTTAATGCCTTCTGGGTTTCATAATTAGATCAGTTTATATGAATATGAACCCTAATTTACTCTAAGTTACCCTATACCCTAAGTTATTGATTTCCATGTCACGTGGGACTATGTTGATGATTGAAATATTTTTTAGTTGGGTAAGATTATGAATCCATACAGACAAAATGAGGTACACGTAAACCAAGAACGCGCTTTGGGACCTGTTCCGTTTTGAATCCTGTTTACACACATCTAACATTACAGTGTGGGTTGAGACATTAACTTACTATCATCTCCTACTGGTCCTGCAGAACACTGGGCTGGTGGGTCCCGTGCCAAGTCGTTCAATTCCTGAGATAAACCAAAGACACATTGAGATGATGTAAGAGTCAGAACTGATAAACTGAAACATCGGCATCAGTCTTTTCGACCACTACTTAAATATAAGATGACATTTACTGATGACAGTGTCCTGTTTATTTTTTGTGTCACATTAGTATCATGCCAGATAAGAGTCCAAACATAGTACGCTTAAGAGGTGAATGACAGTTCAGTTTTTTCCTAATAAAGATTTGTCACTAAGTAGTTAAAGAAAAAAAACATCAAAAGAATTGTTTTCAATATTTTCCATTTTGAGAATAAAATCAAAATGTCAAGATAAAAGTCAAGGTTAAGTAACATTAGGAAAGAGTGTGTGCACATCCCAGAAACGTGATGGCGAGTCTGTCAAACTGCATCGTAACCTATAGCTACATCACTTAGAACAGAGCCCCCGAGTATCTGGATGTTTTTTTCCTCTGTCTGTGCAAAGTCCTGGTACTTACTACCAGACTGTGCTTATGTGCTAAAAGAAAAGTAATCTAACATACATATTTTTAATGAGCCCTCAACAATCCTTCACACAAACAGGAGGAATAAATAAGATATAAACAACAACAAAAAAGAGCAAACAAAAATATCAGCGTTAGCCAGATTGGTTTTTGAAAACTGATACTGGGCTATTATTGAACAATCAGTGCAACCCCATCCAAAGGGGAAAAAAGAGAAAAAACAAACTTAACCACACAAGAATTTCCTGTTTATATATATATATATATATATATATATATATATATATATATATATATATATATATATATATATATATATATTACATTACTGTATCTTAGTTATTATTTGTGCTCTGTACTAAACCTTTGCTTTTGCTATACTGAATTTCCCCATCGCGGGACTAATAAAAGGATTTCATAGCTTATATTAAAAATTTCTCAGGGTGGAGAGGCAGCTTTAATAAACTTATACATGCTGTTTTACTTACTACTCCCCCTTTCCCTGTGTTTTGTTTGTACCCAGCTCCGGAGGCCGGTGCCACAGCCACACTAACTCTCAAAGCATTTCCCAGTAACAACAACACTACTACTGCACCCAGAGCTTCGCTTATGGCACTGACCACTATTACGTAACGGCCTTTCTCCAGGTAGAGCGGCTAACACACGTACACCCAAACCGATATCACGATAATTTGACAACAAAGCCTTCACTACAGCCCGGAGAGCCGTGTGAACGGGTCAGCTCACCGTGAACGCTAGCTTAACGTGAATGCTAGCTGTTCAAGATGTCTCGTAACGGAAACATGAAGCAGGCTGCTCGGCGAAATTATGACACGGCCTCAAGATACGGCAGCAGGACCAAACAACACTGGGCTGACTCAATCAAACGGGCGGCATAATAACGATGCAGCGCTCTCCTGCTATCAGTTACATGCCATCAAAGGCGAACAACGCGTGGGGCCTATTTTACTACACCAACTTGCAGCCAACATTAACAAGGATTTCCTTATTTAGTGCTCGTCCCGTTGAGCTATAAGCATGTTTAACACAAACAATAACATGGCTGCTTTGACACGACTACCGCAAATACCTACAGGTTGTGAATTACGATGACAATATACAGTAAATGGAAAAACGGGGAAGACAAACAGGTTCGCTTCCGACGTAGCAGTCGCAATGTTTGGGCAGTTACGGCTCCTTCAGCGACCGTCAGTGATCGATTATTTAAACAGCTAGCGACAAAGAAGCTGTCGGTCGTTTAATTAAATAAGCTCTGGAGTCCTGAGCTAACGTTAGCGTTACCGCTAGCAGGATAACTTCAGTTCTCTGTCAAACTGCGAGTTCAGTCAGCGTAAGCCGCAGTGTTAAATAAGGTTAGCTACACTGACTGCCGTATATATCTGCTGTTGAAGACACATCCGATAGCATATCCTAAAAACTGCCGTTAGTTTACTACACAGATATAAATGCAGGCAGCTAGCCTGACAGAAGCCTTTAGCTCATCCAAACTAGCCAACAACCGGGACCGATAACGTTAGCCAGCAGCAGCTAGCACCCGACTAATATCCTTAACTGGTGACAGCCACGGCAAGCTAAACATCCACTTATACCAGGTATCAAATATTTTCATAGTAAACCCAAACAAACTGTGAAGCTATGTGATACAACCGAGAAGAGCTAGCGTAGTGAACGGCTGAGTTGGCCCATTGGTAGCAGCGCTGATGAGCATTGAAAGGCGGCGCATTGCTGCTCTCCCTGTCGCCACTCGCTATTCACACTCAGACCGTTAGCTACCAGCTCAAATCTAAGTGCTATTATTACACCCGTTTTTCAAATAATTCTCAGTGTAACAAATCCGTCGGACAAGCATCCGGCAGACAACCTTGGAATTAAATCTATACCCAAACTGCGAAATCCCGGGCCTCGCCGTTCACTTCCTTACCTTGTGAATTCTTTTCAGAGCCATTGTTGTGCTAGCGCTTCTGACAGGGAAAACGTGCGATTAAAATGGCGATTGATATCACTGTCCGTTGGTAATACTACGATTTAGTTCTCATAGGAGACCGTTACTTTACATATAATTAACTGGTTGCAACCAGAAATATCCACCAAGCGAATTTTGAGGCGAAACTGAAAGATAGAAGCGGTAGAACCGCGGTCCTTCCTCCTACTGCAGCGGCTACCAAATCACTGCGGCCTGCGCTCTGCTAGCAGCAACGACCGCGACACTTCCGAACCCGCCTCTTCACAATAAAATCACATTCATCTGAAGTGACAAAACTACACGGCTCTACTCTGCTTTATCTCCATATTATAGAAAGATAACAGCTTAAGAAAACCAGTCGCATTGCAAAAATGCAACTTTTGACTGTTACATGTTTACAATCACACAGGAAACTCGTTGAAATTAATATGTTGCCAGGACTTTGTGTCCACTATCCCCAAAGAAGCAGCCTTTTACAGGGCTGGAAAGAAACCTTTACCTTATTAATGATTAAACTGTCAACTGCTATCTCAATTAATTGTTTGGGCTGTAAAATAACAGCGAAAAGGATTACTATACTTTGAGAAACTGAACTACAGCTACATCCGTAGCTGAAAAATCCTTAAACCTCACCAATAAATGAACAAATCTCTGTATGCATATTATTAATAGTCATTAATATTAATAATTTTCTCAATAATAATAATTCACTCAATATGCCTCACACTTTGCAGACACATTGCTAAGGATCCAAGGAAGTGCAGTGTTGAGTTTAAAACTGTTTGGATTACATATACTTGAGAATCAGGCTTCGGTGTTGCCTTGATGTTTTCAGCAACATCCACTGCAACAATAGCAGGCTGCAAAAATTGCTGCAGCTGGTCAAGGCTTGGATTCAAGAATAAAACATGGCTGCAGTCAAATATGCAAAACAAACATGTCTTTAAGGCTTTATCATGACCTTTATGGAAAAATGTCGACTGATGGAGAAAAAGATGCGTAAGAGAATTAATCAGAACTTTCCTTAACCTTTAAAGAATTTGATCAACTCATATCATGGCTGCCACTTACAGTATTTATTTCCAGTTCATTTCACCAAGGAACCTTAAGCAAAAAAAAACTGGCTGTAGCCCAAGCTGTGAGAACAGTCCAGCTCTAAATCTAGAGTAGAATTTAAAATCATTCTCCTAACATACAAGGTCTTGAATAATCAGGCCCCATCTTATCTCAAAGACCTCATAGTACCGTATCACCCCAATAGAGCACTTCGCTCTCAGACTGCTGGCTTACTTGTGGTTCCTAGGATACTTAAAAGTAGAATGAGAGGCAGAGCCTTCAGCTTTCAGGTCCCTCTTCTGTGGAACCAGCTCCCAGCTTGGATTCGGGAGACAGACACCCTCTCTATTTTCAAGATTAGGCTTAAAACTTTCCTTTTTGATCAATCTTATAGTTAGGGCTGGATCAGATGACCCTGAACCACCCCTTAGCTATGCTGCTATAGGCCTAGGCTGCTGAGGGGGGTCCCATAATGCACTGCTTCTTCTCATTCACCTTTATTTACTTGTTTATACTTCACTCTGTATTTAATCATTATTATTAATCTCGGCCTCTCTTCCACAGCATGTCTTTTGTCCTGTCTCTCTCCCCTCAGCCCCAACCAGTCGCAGCAGATGACTGCCCCTCCCTGAGCCTGGTTCTGCTGGTGGTTTCTTCCTGTTAAAAGGGAGTTTTTCCTACCCACCATCGCCAAGTGCTTGCTCATAGGGGGTCATTTTGACTGTTGGGTTTTCTCTGTGTTATTGTAGGGTCTTTACCCACAATACAAAGCACCTTGAGGCGACTGTTTGGTGTGATTTGGCGCTATATAAATTGAATTAAACTGAATTAAATTGAATTCAGGTGTTCCAATCTCTTCCATGGCCACAGGTGTATAAACCAAGCACCTAGGCATGCAGACTGCTTCTACAAACATTTATGAAAGAATGGGTCGCTCTCAGGAGCTCAGTGAATTCCGGCGCGGTATTGTGACAGGATGATACCTGTATAATAAGCCCAGTGGTGAAATATCTTCACTACTAAATATTCCACAGTCAGCTGTTAGTGGTATTATAACAAAGCAGAAGTGACTGGGAATGACAGCAACTCAGCCAGAGGTCAACAACTTTCTGCAATCAATTACTACAGACCTCCAAACTTCATGTGGCCTTCAGATTAGCTCAAGAACAGTATGTAGAGATCTTCATGGAATGGGTTCCCATTGTCGAGCAGTTGCATCCAAGCCTTATATCACAAAGTGCAATGCAAAGCATTGGATGCAGTGGTGTAAAGTACACCACAACTGGACTCTAAAGCAGTGGAAATGTGTTCTCTGGAGTGATGAATCACGCTTATCCATTTGGTAATCTGATGGACTGTCTGGGTTTGGCAGATGCCAGGAGAACAGCACCTGTCTGACTGCATTGTGCCAAGTTTAAAGTTCAGTGGAGGGGGGGATTATGGTGTGGGGTTGTTATTCAGAAGTTGGGCTTGACCCCTTAGTTCCAGTGAAAGGAACTCTTCATGCTTCAGCATACCAACACATTTTGGACAATTTCATGCTCCCAACTTTGTGGGAACATTTTGGGGATGGCCCCTTCCTGTTCCAACATGACTGCACACCAGTGCACAAAGCAGGTCCATAAAGACATGGATGAGTGAGTTTGGTGTGGAAGAACTTGACTGACCTGCACAGAGTCCTAACCTCAACCTGCTATAACACCTTTGGGATGAATTAGAGCAGAGACTGTGAGCCAGGTCTTCTTGTCCAATATCAGTGTCTGACCTCACAAATGCGCTTCTGGAAGAATGGTCAAAAATTCCCATAAACACTCTCCTAAACCTTGTGGAAAGCCTTCCCAGAACAGTTGAGGCTGTTATAGCTGCAAAGGGTGGGCCAAAATCATTAAACCCTATGGGTTAAGAATGGAATGTCACTCAAGTTCATGTGCGTGTGAAGGCAGATGAGTGAATACTTTTGGTAATATAGTGTATATAAAATTTTACTAAGGGCTGTGACCTTAGTAGTTATACCGTGACCCAGTATCTGTAAACATTTCAAATTCTAAATGTCTTATCACACAGGTACAACTACTTTGCACAAATAAAAGCTTTCTGGATGTTTTGTCAAGACTGAAATGTCAGCAGCAGGGAGCACCTGCTTATTTTTTGCCCCAACCCAATCATTATATTTTAGGATTATCAACTGTCAGAATCTGTTGTCTCTTTTTCAGACAGACCCTAAACAACTCAATACTGTCTGCTGATTTACCCATTTACCAAAGCTTGATTGGCTTACTGTACTTTGAAAACTTTTCTTAAAAAGTATTTTATTCTGAAAGTCAGCTGTAAACCGGAAACCGGATTGTTGGATCGCTTTTTCACTGCGTTACCGCTAGGGAAGCCCGTCGCTGACATGCGCACCTGAGGGACTCACTGATGGGGTGGTTGGTAACATGTTAAACCCGCTGCCGCGTTTAGGGGCTCGTGTAACAGATCACCACACTCTGGGTTTGTTTAGCGCCGAGTGATGTGACTCGCGACTGTGACCGCGAGCTCGTGCGCGCGGCGCACATAATTGGTTCGTTTAAGTAAGTGTTAAATATTGAATTAGCTGTTCAGAAACTGCGGCTTATATGTTTTATTTGCCATTTCTGAGTCTGGGTAACTCACTGTTATATCCATGTGGCACACAGTGTTCTCACGAACTACAGGACAGCCAGCAGACTGTCAGGTAAAAGCTACATGAGCTGATATATGTGTATAAATATATAACAACTGGATGGCAGCGTTAAGGTTTAGTACTGAGAATGGCTACTTTTTTTTCTTGTACGTTTCCTCCAACGATCAGAGAGAGTAAAGGACAAAAACTGCTTTTAAACATTTTGTTTTCTTGTTAGAATGAAAACACAGGTGGAGCTGATGTCACTAATGATGGCTCTGTGTCATGCAGGTGTATGCAAGTGAGCACATGCACACAGGGACTCAAGTGGACTCTTAACTATGATTAACAGCATTAATCACACTTAAACAGTTCCTGCTGTG
Source organism: Pterophyllum scalare (assembly GCA_024447675.2). Lineage (NCBI taxonomy): Eukaryota > Metazoa > Chordata > Actinopteri > Cichliformes > Cichlidae > Pterophyllum > Pterophyllum scalare. The sequence goes on from JAMQGT020011843.1 coordinate 132,525, forward strand.
ATGTGTCAAAGTCTCTGCTGTTGAAATGGCTAACAGCGGCATGTGGGGAACTGTTTGATTTGGAAAATAGTAATCTACAGGCCTTTTATGACCAGTGTTCCAGCATGATAGTGCACCATGCCACAAATCTAAAACTGGTTTCTTGAACATGGCAATGATTTCGCTGTACTCAAATAGCCTCCACACTCACCAGATCTCAGTCCAATGGAGCACCTCTGAAAAGTAGTGGAACAGGAGATTCACATCATTGATGAGAGGCAATAAATCTGCAGCAACTGTGTGATACCAGTATGGGCCAAAATTTCTGAGGGATGTTTCCAGCAACTTGTTTAATCTATGCCATGAACAGTGTTGGGGTTGTTACCCAAAAAAAGTAATGCATTAATGCAGTAATTACACATTACTCATGACCTTTTGTAAAAGTAATCCTGTACATTACTTAATTACTCACTGGAGAAAGTAATTCTTTACACTACTCTGTACATTACTTTCGTGTTACTCCGTAGAAGGACCTGAAGCATACTGTCATATAATTACCAGTTACCAATATGAGCCTTAGGCTACAGTTACACACACACACATCAACACAAATCCTTAATCTTGATGAGCACACACAAACAATCTTTTAGTTTTTATGTATGAAACCAAATCTGACATCCATACATCCATCCATCCATTCTCTTCCACTTATCCTGTTCAGGGTTGCAGGGGGACAGGAGCCTATCCCAGCTGTCATGGGACGAGAGGCAGGGTACACCCTGTACAGGTCGCCAGCCTGTCGCAGGGCTAACACAGAGAGACAGACAACCATCCACACCTATGGGCAATTTAGAGTGGCCAGTTAACCTAACCCCAGTAAGTTCATGTTTTTGCACTGTGGGAGTACCTGGAGGAAACCCACGCAGACATGGGGAGAAGATGCAAACTCGACAGAGAGAGAGACAGAGGCCTGGGCCAAGGTGGAATCGAACCCAGGCCTTCTAGATGTTATGCTAACTGTGAGGCAGCAGTGCTAACCACCACACTTAAAACATCACAGTGATACTGAAACAGTTTAACTGTTAATCGTATGTCAGTTGTTCAACCATCTGCCATTAGGCAAACGATTCTGGTTTGCAATTGCGTTATTTATTAACAGGTATTTATATAACTGGTCCACTCCCTGAGAATATGAAGAATGTAAATATACTTGCTCTGTGTATGCTACCTTTCTATTGTATTTTTATTGCTTTTCTGTTGTAGTTCTAACTTGTTCTTTGTGTGTGTACATATATATATATATATATATATATATATATATATATATATATATGTACACACACACACACACACACACATACAGTGGGTACAGAAAGTATTCAGACCCCTTTAAATTTTTCACTCTTTGTTTCATTGCAGCCATTTGCTAAAATCAAAAAAGTTCATTTTATTTCTCATTAATGTACACTCAGCACCCCATCTTGACAGAAAAAACAGAAATGTAAAAATTTTTGAAAATTTATTAAAAAGAAAATCTGAAATATCACATGGTCATAAGTATTCAGACCCTTTGCTCAGTATTGAGTAGAAGCACCCTTTTGAGCGAGTACAGCCATGAGTCTTCTTGGGAATGATGCAACAAGTTTTCCACACCTGGATTTGGGGATCCTCTGTCATTCTTCCTTGCAGATCCTCTCCAGTTCCATCAGGTTGGACAATGAACGTTGGTGGACAGCCATTTTCAGGTCTCTCCAGAGATGCTCAATTGGGTTTAGGTCAGGGTTAGAATTAACGCCAAAAAGTTCAACCTTCATCTCATCAGACCAGAGAATCTTATCTCTCATAGTCTGGGAGTCCTTCATGTGTTTTTTGGCAAACTCTATGCAGGCTTTCATATGTCTTGCACTAAGGAGAGGCTTCCGTCGGGCCACTCTGCCATAAAGCCTCGACTGGTGGAGGGCTGCAGTGATAGTTGACTTTGTGGAACTTTCTTCCATCTCCCTACTGCATCTCTGGAGCTCAGCCACAGTGATCTTTGGGTTCTTCTTTACCTCTCTCACCAAGGCTCCTCTCCCACAATTGCCCAGTTTGGCTGGACGGCCAGGTCTGGGAAGAGTTCTGGTCGTCCCAAACTTCTTCCATTTAAGGATTATGGAGGCCACTGTGCTCTTAGGAACCTTGAGTGCTGCAGAAATTCTTCTGTAACCTTGGCCAGATCTGTGCCTTGCCACAATTCTGTCTCTGAGCTCCTTGGGCAGTTCCTTCTACCTCATGATTCTCATTTGCTCTGACAGCACTGTGAGCTGTGAGCTCTTACATAGACAGGTGTGTGCCTTTCCTAATCAAGTCCAATCGGTTTAATTAAGCACAGCTGGACTCCAATGAAGGAGTAGAACCATCTCAAGGAGGATCAGAAGAAATGGACAGCATGGAAGTTAAATATGAGTGTCACAGCAAAGGGTCTGAATACTTATGACCATGTGATATTTCACTTTTTCTTTTTAATAAATTTTTCTGTCAAGATGGGGTGCTGAGTGTACATTAATGAGAAATAAAATGAACTTTTTTGATTTTAGCAAATGGCTGCAATGAAACAAAGAGTGAAAAATTTAAAGGGGTCTGAATACTTTCTGTACCCACTGTATATGTGTGTGTGTACATATATATATATATATATATATATATATATATATATATATATATATATATGTACACACACATACAGAACAAGTTAGAACTACAACAGAAAAGCAATAAAAATACAATAGAAAGGTAGCATACACAGAGCAAGTATATTTACATTCTTCATATTCTCAGGGAGTGGACAGTTTGTGTGTGTTATATATATATATATATATATATATATATATATTACTGTTAACACACCTTGTACTTGTAACACACTGACCAGCAGTAACTGTCATAATTTCATCAAGCACTTGTGTTTGATGACAATAAAGGCTTCTGTTTCTGTTTCTGATTGTGACTTAAATTTAGGAGCTATGGCTGTAGCTACTCTGGTCTGCTCAAAAAGGACTTCACGCTTCGTACTGATGTCCACAGACATTTCTTTCTTTTACAGGTCGTGTGAGACCCATGGATCATCCATGAACACCATGAAAACTAAAATAAAGGACAAAATAGCATCGTTCAAACTCTCACTTCCGTATTAAAAATAAATCACGCATTTCAGTTGTAACAAACACTCGTTGCACTGGAAGGTCACTGAGTTTGAGGTCAACATCTTTTATCTCAGCTGCACGTTCTGCCACATCGATTGAGTCTAGAACATCTCTGCTGTTGGAGAGAAACTTGTGAAGGTGCAGCTTTCCTTTTGCAAATAAAGCTTGAGCCTCTTTCACAAGCTCAGTTGCCTCTCCAACAGTTTCCACACTTACAAGGCTCATCATCCACATTAAAATGCTTTTTGACAAAGTTAGCTGCTAACTGGTACTCTTTCTCATTTTCATTGGCCAGATGGTTCATACCACAATTAGCACAGCCGGGGGATGAGGATGCCCCAAAGAGATGGACTTTCATACGGTTTTCTGAGGGCTCTGAGTCTGTGTTCCCATTTTCCCACCAGAGAAACCTCAAATAGTCTCTGTCCTCTGAGCTGATGTGGAACCTATGAAACATCTTCTCCACATCACACGATTGCAATGGGGTGCTTACGAAAACGGCACAATGCTCCTGTCAGTCCATTTGTGAGATCAGGCCCCGTTAGCAGATGATTGTTTAAACTTTGCAGAGCAGTCAAACACCACCCTGATCTTGTCCGGCTTTCGTGGGTGATAAACGCCTTGGTGTGGTATGTACCAGACATTTCCTGTTGTTGGCTGTGTGTCCACTTTCTCAGCATTGCCATCTCTGAAAACTCCTTTCCATGAACTTTACATAATCACTTTTAAACCTGGGATCTCTGTCCAGTTTCCTTTTGAGGTGCTGTAAACGAACAAGAGCAAGACCTTTGTTGTTTGGGAGTTGTGGGCGTGCTTTAAAGGGAAGAGGCATTTCAAGATGACCATACTCATTTTGATGAATTCCTTCTTTTAAGATTTGGAGGAACTGAATATCATCTTGGGATATATCATTGTCACTTAGCCTGGTATCTGCAAAATCTAACTCAAGCACCTCAACAATTGCAGATGGAGTTAGAGGAGGTACCTCTTTCACAGATACACGATGACACAGACCAGTTACATCTCTTGCATTGACAAACTGTGGTGCCCCTCCTACAATGCTCCAGCCTAGGTCTGTTCTTACAGCGTAAGGCTCGTTGTTACCACCAGTGATGACCTCTCTGGGAGCTAGGGCTCTGGAGCAGTCATAGCCTATCAGCAGTCCAACTGCACAATCCATTAAAGGGGGAAGGTCTTGAGCAATGTCTGCAAGATGTTTCCATTTGCTGGCGGTTTGACATGTAGGAATGTGTGTGCGCTCAAGTAGAATAAAGTCTCTTGTGTAAGCTGGAGGTAGGTCAATGGACGTATTGGAGAAGAATCCTCTGACCTTAAGTCCTTGTACTCTCTGACTCTTCACTATACTGTCTCTTTTGACCATGGTCGCAAGCTTCAGTTTTACTGGCTGTGTTACTGCCCGCAGCTTTCCACACACTTCCTGATCAACAAATGTATGGGTGCTTTGTGTATCTAACAGCGCATACACCAAGGTCTCATTGTTAGGAGCATTAGTTGCTGATATCCACACTGGCAAAATCATTGAGGTTTTGCCATTCTCACCTCCTTCCACTGAGCAAGATAGTGCGGACATATTTTGTTCTGCAGTTCTTTGTGCAGGTTCATGCAGAGGGCTTGGATGGCTCCTTTTGCATATGCTGCACACGGCTCTGTTTTTACAGTCCCTAGAATTATGACCTTTCCTCAAGCATGCAAAACACAGTTTGTTTGCATGAACAAATTTTCTCTTGTCATCTGCAGACATTTCTGTTAGCTTTGGACATTTGTGTATGGTGTGGTTTTCTCCACAACAAATGCACTTGCTCAGGCTTGAGATTTGTGGTGGTGTGTCTCTTTTCCTTTGTTTATCAGAGTCTCTTGGCTTGATTTCCTCTATATTAAGCTTAGTTGCAGTGGCTGAGGTGTCTGAAGCCTTGACATTAGTAACAAATGCATTTGCTTTTGTTCATTTTGCTTCTCTTACTGGGATTTTATGCAGGTGGCTTTAGAGCATGTAAGGACGACACTGGGTTACAAGCTATGCGTGCCTCCTTAGAGATAAAGGAAGCTAAGTCTTTGAAGCTCGTATAGTCCTTACCTTGATCTAGCTGTTCTGTTACATAGCGATTCCACCTAGATGTTATCCAATCAGGGAGTTTGACCAGCAACTTCTGGTTCTCCTCACAGTCATTTAGCACTTGTAGACCTTTTATGTGAGGCATTGCATCACTACATGCTTGCAGGAAATCACTGAACTCTCTCAGTTTGGCATACTCTTTTCCACCAATTTTTGGCCATTTGTTAAGTTTCTCTCTGAAAGCACGTTGCACTATAAATGAATGTCCATATCTTGTATTGAGCCTGTCCCATGCTTGTTCATAGGCTTGTTCATCTTTTCGGTAGAAGCTGCCTTCAAGTGTGGATCTTGCCTCTCCTGCTATGTATTTCTGCAGATAAAATAGCCTGTCTGCAGGATTTGAGCAGCATCTTTCTATAAGAGCTTTAAAGCTTGTGCTTCACTCTATAAACTTTAGAGGGTCACCGTAAAACACAGTAGGCTCTGGAGCAGGTAACCGAGTGAGAGCTATTGACTCCTGAACTGCCTGCACAATGGCTGACTCATTTTTTGTGACTGGCTGTGCATCACTGTGACATTCAATATAAGAGGTGGACAGGCTAGAACTTACTTTACCGTGTGCACATTTCTCATTTTTGTCTTTGATCTCCTCTTCGGTGTAAAGCTTCAGTTTTGCTTGCATTACTTCAATGTGTCTTTGGTTTTCAAGTCTTTTCAATTGCTGACGATGAGCTTCAATAGCATCTTCCATTTCAATTTCAGCTTTCTTTGCAGCTAGCTGTGTGGCTGTCTCGGCTCTCTTGTGAGATATGCTGGTTGACTCTGAGAAATGATCGGATGCGTAATCTTGCCTTTTCTGCTACCGCATCAAACTCACTTGCATCCTCTGTTAACCGTACTCTCATTAACCGCATCAAGTTCAAGGTTACAGCAGAGCATGCATCGACTTTCCTCCAAATTTCTTGATTTGGGGCTGTTTGCTTTCTGATATCGTCATACAGTTCCTTGAGTTCAGACTCAAACAATTCAACATCTTCCATCATGCTATATAAGTCTTTAACTAGGCACTGTTCCTTTAATCTTGTGCAAATTAAAATTTTCCACTTGTCATAGACTGACTGGAACTTTCTTTCCTTTTGGACCAATTCTTGCTCTTTTAGCTCCTGCATTTTAGGTGTAAAATGTCTTTCACGGGAGGATTTTCTAATCTCTGTTTTAGCTTGATCAGTTACGACATACTTTACAGTTTCCTTTGGTCTTACATCTGCTTCTGTACATAGTTTGCCTTGCTCTTGAGGCTCACGGTTGATCTGGCTATCATTTTGTAACGAGGGATTATCATTGGAAGTCATTTAATATTTATTCAACTCTTGTTTATCCATCAGTAGCAGAGGCCGTTTAATTACACAGTCTGACCACAGGATGCGCATTTGGACTTAGTCTTACTCCCGCATTTGAAACGTTGAACTGAAGCCTGTAGCTTGCGGCAGAATATGAAGAACTCTGGCGCCGCCTTGTGGATGCAGGTTGAAGCCGTCTCAGTGCGCCGTAAGAGGTCACGTGTCCCTAGAAAGCCGCCTCGGTGCGATGGATCAGGTCGCGTTTTTACTGTAGCTACTCTGGTCTTCCCAAAAAGGACTTCACGCTTCGTACTGATGTCCACAGACATTTATTTCTTTTGCAGGTCGTGTGAGACCCATGGATCATCCATGAACACCGTGAAAACTAAAATAAAGGACAAAATAGAATCGTTCAAACTCTCACTTCCGTATTAAACATAAATCACGCATTTCAGTTTTAACAAACATTAAAAAGCATTGCGAATAATCATTACCGTGTGCGCCTGTTGACCAGCAGTAGAATATCATTAGCAGATTTGAGTCTTTTATCGACGATTTACGTTGTTCTCTGACTTCTCTTGTGTCTTTTCTCTCCCGCTACTGACAACATACACTTCCGGGTTGTGCAATTCCATGACTTACCACAAATATAATTTTCTCTTAAGCACCGGTAATTTTACAAACAAACATTTACTGAAATGCTATGTAACTTATTATTATAAAATAATTGTGCCATTATTAAACCAAAATTAGTAAACAAATCTCATAGCGTATTCCGACTTCCTGTCACTACGTCAGCCCACACAGACCACCATAGCGTCAGCTACAATGGCCTCTAGAAATTTGAGGAGCAAAATCCTACAGTTCAAACTCTCAAAACCTTCAAATAGAAACAAAACTGAGGTTTTAGCTCAGCATTAATGTGTCATGAAAGAGTATATACACTGCTCAAAAAATAAAGGGAACACTTAAACAACACAATATAACTCCAAGTAAATCAAACTTCTGTGAAATCAAACTGTCCACTTAGGAAGCAACACTGATTGACAATCAATTTCACATGCTGTTGGGCAAATGGAATAGACAACAGGTGGAAATTGTTGGCAATTAGCAAGACACACTCAATAAAGGAGTGGTTCTGCAGGTGGGGACCACAGACCACTTCTCAGTACCTATGCTTTCTGGCTGATGTTTTGGTCATTTTTGAGTGTTGATGGAGCTTTCACACTCATGGTAGCATGAGATGGACTCTACAACCCACACAAGTGGCTCAGGTAGTGCAGCTCATCCAGGATGGCACATCAATACGAGCTGTGGCAAGAAGGTTTGCTGTGTCTGTCAACGTAGTGTCCAGAGGCTGGAGCACTACCAGGAGACAGGCCAGTACACCAGGAGACCTGGAGGAGGCCGTAGGAGGGCAACAATCCAGCAGAAGGACAGCTACCTCCACCTTTGTGCAAGGAGGAACAGGAGGAGCACTGCCAGAGCCCTGCAAAATGACCTCCAGCAGGCCACAAATGTGCATGTGTCTGCACAAATGGTTAGAAACTGACTCCATGAGGATGGTATGAGGGCCCGACGTCCACAAATGGGGGTTGTGCTCACAGCCCAACACCATGCAGGATGCTTGGCATTTGCCAGGGAACACCAGGATCGGCAAATTCGCCACTGGCGCCCTGTGCTCTTCACAGATGAAAGCAGGTTCACACTGAGCACAAGTGACAGACATGACAGAGTCTGGAGACACCGTGGAGAGCGATCTGCTGCCTGCAACATCCTTCAGCATGACCTGTTTGGCAATGGGTCAGTAATGGTGTGGGGTGGCATTTCTTTGGAGGGCCGCACAGCCCTCCATGTGCTCGCCAGAGGTAGCATGGCTGCCATTAGGTACCGAGATGAGATCCTCAGACTCCTTGTGAGACCATATGCTGGTGCGGTTGACCCTGGGTTCCTCCTAATGCAGGACAATGCTAGACCTCATGTGGCTGGAGTGTGTCAGCAGTTCCTGCAAGATGAAGGCATTGAAGCTATGGACTGGCCCGCCCGTTCCCCAGACCTGAATCCGATTAGCACATCTGGGACATCATGTCTCGCTCCATCCACCAACGTCACATTGCACCACAGACTGTGAAGGAGTTGGCGGATGCTTTAGTCCAGGTCTGGGAGGAGATCCCTCAGGAGACCATCCGCCACCTCATCAGGAGCATGCCCAGGCGTTGTAGGGAGGTCATACAGGCACGTGGAGGCCACACACAATACTGAGCCTCATTTTGACTTGTTGTAAGGACATTACATCAAAGTTGGATCAGCCTGTAGTGTGTTTTTCCACTTTAATTTTGTGTGTGAGTCCAAATCCAGGCCTCCATTGGTTAATAAATTTGATTTCCATTGATGGTTTTTGTGTGATTTTGTTGTCAGCACATTCAATTTTGTACAGAACAAAGTATTCAATGAGAATATTTCATTCTTTCAGATCTAGGATGTGTTATTTGAGTGTTACCTTTATTTTTTGAGCAGTGTAGTTTGGAGGTGGAAGATCTGTATGTGTCATAAATAATTCACTGTTCTGAGTATCTTTTTTCTTTTCTCCAGCAACAGGTTGATCATATCTTTAGCAGTGACTTAAAATTAAATCTGATTTTCCTGTTGAAATCTAAGGAACTCCATCACCACTGCAATCTCAAAATGAGAAGAATTTACCAGATATTTTATGTTTGTTTTGGCTTGGGTGGACAGCCTTGAAGATGTCATCAGATCTGCACAACCTTGTTGTATATGGATGTGTCAAACTGTCAAAGAAATAAGAAGGTTCTCATAATTAGTTTAGTTGATTTTCAGTTTGTTAGCTTTTAAAAATATATCCAATTGCAGTGAAAACAAAAATTCTCACTGTGATGGGTTTGCTGATTCTTCTACTTTCTTCAGTGAACTCCACTGAAATGCTGCCGCTGAATATCACAAAACAGAACAAAATCTGTCAAATAGACTTTGAAAGTTGCATGAGGTAAATGATAGAGATGAAAATACTTGAATGCGATTCGTTTGCCTACATAAATTAACTGTTCCTGATGCCAGAATCACAGTTATAACTGTTGAGCTCAAAGAGCTCCAAAATGAAGAACTGTCTTATGATTGTCTCTCTCTCAGCTCCAACCGGTCACGGCCCCTCCCTGAGCCTGGTTCTGTCAGAGGTTTCTTCCTGTTAAAAGAGAGTTTTTACTTCCCACTGTAGCCAAGTCCTTGCTCATAGAGGGTCATTTTGACTGTTGGGTTTTCTCTGTAATTAATGTAGGGTCTTTACCTTACAATATAAAGTGCCTTGATGTGACTGTTTCTTGTGATTTGGCGCTATATAAAAAAAATGGCAGAGATTCAGAAAAGAATGAAGGAAAACCAACCTGTAGAGTCGTGCTACTTTGTAATATCTGGCCTCTTATCTCCATTTTATTATAGTAAATGTAAACTTAAGCAGTAAAACAGTGGGTTGCAGGAGTTCTTTTAAACACAGGACTGTGGAGGGGAATGATGCAGGTATTTGAAGCCTGACAGGATCACCAGATCCTGGATAAACTGGCCCTTTACACAGCCCAGTGGGAAATACCACTGTGTATCCTGTAAAGCCCAAAGCCACTCAGCACAATAATAGCACCTCAAATTCATTAGCTACCAGTCTACCTGTTGCCATGTTTTCTTAGCTACTAATGTTTAGTGAAGTCACACTCGTTATGGTAAACACACAACACACACAACAACGATACCATATTCACTATTGCTGATACTGACTTTAGGGGTGAAAAAAGGGACATAAACCTCACAAGAAGTCTATTTTTGGCTCTACTGCAGGGATCAGGCTTTGAAAATCAAAAATATTCTGACTGCTCTGAAAGACATCCTCTGTGTAACAACAAGCTGCGACTGTGTGACACCTCAGCTGTCTGTGGTGATCCTGACGGCGCAGAACTCACTGATAGTTATGAATAATTAAGTTTTACCATGTGCACAACCCCTGAGTGTGTTACCTGAAGTTATATATATAAATGATAATAAATGAATAAAAGCATCATCCATGCTTTAGTCCATGAAGGATCCAGTGCCAGTTCCGAGGCAGTGAGGCCTGCGCAACTTTCATGGTTTCCCCAGCAGACCCATCGTTTCTGCACTTCCCCCCTTAAAATCCATCCTCTCCATCTTTAACAGTCCTTCAGGGCTGCTGCAACAAGCATCAGCAAGAAAAAAACCCGAAGTGCATTAAATTAATAGAAGAGATCCTGCAGAGGTGAGACTCCGGCTATCTGTCTCTCTGCCCCCACACTCACACAGACTGCCCTGCCCCCTCTAGCCTGCAGATGTCGCTGTTGAGGCATTTTGATCAGAACTTCAATAACGGATACTTTCCTCAAATTGTTTTTAAATAAATAATACCGAGATTTATTTCATTCAGTTACTCCTTTTAAATATTTATATTGTTTCTCTTGTTGAAATATAGCACAGAACCAACCTCCTCTACCTCACTGGACCTGCCACCAGTGTGTTACATCATTGACTACTGGCAAAAACCAAATCTGAAACTGATATCAGATTATGTTTATCCATAGCAGTGACATGAATGTAGGCTTTTTAGTATCTTTCAAAATATGCAAGTTAAAAGGTTTAGTATCACTTTTACAATATTTACAAAACAATAATGATAAATATTAATCTCCCATTTCACAAACTAAGGATGCAATTTTATGTAAACCCTTGAATCTCCTGTAAATGACATTTGAGGGCCATTTAATTCAGCTTCTTATAAGCATGCGTGAATGCTCTGCTCCAGGAGTAAAGCATTCATGTATATAGGACTTTTATTGTGAAAGATAAAGACACGAGTACATGGCAGAACAGAGAATGCCTGCAAAAATATTAATAATAGTAATCAAGTTTATAAATCTTATAAGACTTATAAAAATCAGTGTTACAAAGTGCTTTAGGCTAAACTATATAAATGTCCATAAAACGTTTACAAGAAAGCCCACAGATTTGAAAAGGCTCAGAGGTTCAAAGTGATTAAAAAGAGGACAAGTCAGCCAAGAGTTCCTCATGCAGGTCACTCCACGGCCAAGGAGCCCTAACAGCAGGCGCTCTTTTGTCTTGCAGAGTGAAGTGGGAACAGCCAGAGGGTTCCTCCCTGGGCCTGTGTTAGTATGGCAAGCTAGGATTATTAGCCATAAGAAAGCCATCTTAGACCCAGTTCTGATCCACCACACCAAATGAAAGTTGTTCCATAAATCAAATGCACATTGATGGTGACCCTAGTTTTGTCATGATATTGGACAGGGAAAAACTTCTGACCTGTGTTAGCTAATTGAGACAAATGGCTCATCTCTTAGTGCAGTGGCTAACCACTGTTGCTGATGAAAGCATTTAGGCAAGGCACTCAGAATGAGCACAGACATCACATCCTTCGGATCTTTGTGGCAAATTTGGCCCAAATGGACCCATGTAAACCCTGTTGTAGCCAACAGGTGTCTAGTAGGTTTCACCCTCGCTAATTAGCGTAACTGAACTGGACCTCTCCACCATGTCTGTGCTGTCAGTGCCTTTTGGAGCACTCCCAATAAAAATACCCTTCAAATAATATTGCTTGCTGTGTGATAGAGCCAGCCCCTCCAAGAAGTTAATGCTTCAGATTTTAGTAGTCTGTTGGTTAGCATTAATTAGCTGCAGCTGTGTATTTCATCTATACACTTTATGCAGCTTGCTAGTGTTTAATGATAACTTTGTGTTCATTTCTGGCTCCAAAACATGACCGTAATCAAGAAACTCTAATGCCACATTTCCACTAGTCCACTTAGCACAACTCAACTCAACTCGGCACAGTTTGTAGGGTTTTCCATTTTTCAGTACCCAATTGCAAGTGAGCCCAGGCGATCCAAAAATGTGATGTCGAAGAACAGTATGCCACTGATTGGCCAGAATTAAACGCACCAAACCTGACAGTGAGGGAAATGGAGACACACAAACCAACACTGTGGTCCAACGACAAGGTGCAGATGGTTCTATGCTTGGTGGCAGACGAGAAATGAGAAAGTGTATCGGGATCCAAGCTAATTGCCACATTTGAGTCGCATCCAATTACGTCAAGTGACTTCTCTCCGTGTTGTTATATCGACTCCACCCACATTGAGGTGGTACGCAATTGTAATAGAAACAATGCAAGACTGTGTCGAGTTGAGTCACACTCAGTAGGTACTAGTGGAAACGCAGCATAAATAACGCTAACAGTGAGTCTTCAAATTGTAGAGTCCATGACCATGGGTGATGTCACGGTGGCTAATTCCATCTTTTATGTACAGTCTATGATCTGTTTGTACACTGGTGATGAGTTTTTAATACATAAAATATGCTTTATGGTATGCATTCAGGCCTTTAAGTATTTGGACACTTCAGTTTCAAACTGATTCATTTAAAATCCACTGTAGTGTACAGAGGGAAAAAAGTGCTATTGTCCAAAAACTTATGGACCTGACTGTAGTATCTATAGGTCTTTAATCACTGCAGAAAACAGTGATACAATACAAAATATTTTTTTTCCACTTTTCCATTCCAGTACAGTGCCACTTTTCATGCAATAGCATCCGTATTAGGGTACAGGGAGCTGCAGAGTCTAAAAATCAAAACTAGATTTAAATGCTGTATTTATGTAAGTGCTGCTTTTATATATCTTAATACTTATCAATACAGACCAATGCCATACATGATACAACACATAACCAATACATAACCCCTACATGATATTTAGTCTTATTACATAAAAAAATACAATGCTAGGGGCTCACGTGATCTTCTGTCAAATAGAGAAAGCTATTACACGCACGCACCCACGCACAAAATGCCCACTCCATAGAGTTGTTGCTCAGGGGGAAAGCCCTGTAATCAGTGTCTCCACAGGATGGCAGTATGAGTCTGAGTGTGTATTTGTGCGTGTATCTGTGCGCTCCTGCGTGTGCGTGAATCTGCGTGGGAGTTCCTTATTTCGCCATTCCGGGGTGTTGCCAGCTGCACGGCACCGCTTGCAGAGGCGTCCTGGAGAGGTAGAGCCTGCGCGTCTCTCCTCTCTCCAAGGCGTCTCTTCGGCCTCTTAACCTCCAGAGTCTACCCCCACCACCCCAACTCCACCAGCAGCAGCACCACCACCACCACCGCTATACCAGCACCCACACACACACCCCCTCCCGCCCCCTCTCAGAAAACAAATTCGGGATCCAAGCATGCCACAACAGCAGCTAGGTATCCGCCTATCCTCCCCCAAAGTCACCGCAGGCGCAGCAGCAGGCTTCCCCCGTCCGAGAGAGCACGGAGACTCCACCGAGTGATGCCACTACTGCAGCAAGAAAAGCACCCAGCAACCGCGTATACTGTCGACGTCTGCCGGAGGACCCGACACCACAATCTCGGCCCTTGACAGAAGAGAGAGCCCCCCTCTCCCCAACCCCCTTCGGCTCTGTTCCCGTCCCGACTCTAGGATGTCCGACTGCAACGCAAGTCCCGCCGACCGGGTGATCAAATGTAGGCATGCCAAATCCTGCACGGCCAGTGAGAGCTCCTCTGTGCCAATAATTCTGCTGTAACTCATCGTTTTTTGTTTTGTTTATTTTTTTTCTGTTTGCATCCTTGTCGCTGCACCAGTGTCTCTTATTCGCACGTGTTTTTGTTCATCCTTTTTTTTATGATTATTGTTTTGTTTTGTTTTTTAGCACCTTGTAATTATAATAAAATGAGCATATTTGGCTGGAGTGTCAGCATGCATGTGCCTCTGAACCTTTTAGGGGAGGGAGGTGGTGATGGAGGGGAAAAGGGGGTGGGGGTATCCAGCACGACACGCCATAATCAGGGTCTTCCCTCGTTATTCTATTAGAATTCACACCCTCACCGTGGCGTTACCCCCTTTCTAACGGGGGGGATGTCTCTTCCTCTATGTATAGGCAAAGCATTTGTGCGACACCCAGTGCTGCATGAGCTCCATACGCGTTCCACTCCTAGCGGTGGTTTCGTGTTACTGAATAATACCCTACAGAGACACAGCCGGGAGAGCGATAGAGGTAAAAAGCAGGGAGGGAGATGAGCATCTTGTTCCAATGAAACATCAAGCAGTTTGACGATGACAGCGAAAGGCAGACATAAAGGTAAATAAATGTTTCGCATAACCTGCGGTCGTTGCTGTTGTGCCTCTACTGTGGATGTGGATAGTGTCACGGGATGATGTTGCATGTATGCAACGATGTAGGAAGAGACAGGGGGTGAGAGGGAGGGTAGGATGCTGTTGGGGGGCTTGCCATTCGGAGGGGCTTTTTGAGCTTTCTCTCATTGTGGTTAAATGCTGCATATCTAACTGCACGTGATACCTCTGTGTTAGATGTGCCGACCACATCCATATGTTGGCCTACATTAGCGATCCACTTCTATTTTTGGTCAAATCCGAGTCAAAGTCAGATAATTGATTTTAAATAGCAGGTAGGCGGACAACTTTGCCAGGCCGAGTGCGCACTGCCATCCCCGTGAGTTTGGCTTTAATTGTATTGGGCTTTGTGATGAACTCACACTGATTTTTGTTGATGGAACGTTTAATAACCACCAGTGAACATGATATGGCTCTGCCAGCTGTTTTAAGCCCATGTTTTTTTTCCAGTACGGCCTGAATGTCAGTGGGTGATTCTGCTAATCCCGTGCGTATCTTACTTCCACGTCTCCGTTAAGGTCTCCCTGGCTTCCCCCCTCTGTTTCTCCGAGTGTCAAATCAGAGACAAAATGGAGTTTATGGATGCTGAGCTGCGTGTCCGACCCCATCGCCCGACGAGGATGATGCATAACGCTCTAATGGTGTTGTTACATCATTAGATTGTGGAATATTTAATGTGTTTTGATTGTCTCTTTTTGTTTGCTTTATGCGTGGGCGTCTATAGGGGAAGGCGAGGAGGGGCTCTGCTTGGGTTGTGATCCGCGGAGCTTGCACAGATTGTCGTGCTTATCGGGTCACAACAAGGCTGGGATGGCAGCGGCGCTTCCACGCACGTAGCCTGTCACATGCGGCGATGCCTGGCTGGCTGTCTCTCCCACTGGCTCCCCTTAATAAACTCGCAAGGGCTCTCTGCCGGAAGAAGCGGAGCTGACAGCTGGATGCGTCGCTCGGGCATGCCCCGGTATTCCGTGGTGCGTCGTGGTTGGAAGGGGTGGGGTGGGCTGGGGGCGTGAGAGCTCTTGCAGTTTTTGCACGTAGGAATTCAGGGCTGCATGTGCATATGGTTGTGCTGTGTTCTGTAAGAAACTACGTGGATGCAGTTGTGCAGGGGCAGCTGTCTTTAGGGAAATCTGGATCCTCTGATTGCAGCATCCATCCATTAATCTAGCACCTTTACCCTCAAATTATCAGCTCCCATCCACATGCGTACAAGCCATTTTATTTTTTCAGTTCTGCTTGCATGTGTGTTGTAATTCAGTTAGGTCAGCGAAGCTCATTTGCCAGCAGCAGCATTGCCTACATTCTCATGCATCATCCATCTCTCAGAGGAACACACACATATACATCTTCTGTCACAAACACAGCAATCCATCAGCGAGGTGAGAATGGTATAGAGTCAATAAAGCCTCAGCAGGATGGGAGCATCAGTCAAAGAGCAGTCATTTATGGCAGATGGACTGTGCTAGGTAGTTCCCCACATTATAGATTTTAGTAAACCTCAGCAGAGAGCAGTGCTCAGCGATGGAGCCAAAGGCCAAAGCATAAAGAGAGGAACAGACAAAGAGGCAGAGAGTGTGGGGGCGAGGTGAAGAAGAGAGAGAACGAGAAAATGTGACAAGGCCACAGAGGAGGTGAAGTAGCTGTAGAGAGAGAGAGAGAGAGAGAGAGAGAGACAGAGAAGGAGAGAGAGAGAGAGAGAGAGAGACAGAGAAGGAGAGAGAGAGAGGGAGAGAGGGAGGCACAGAATGACAGAGAAAGAAAGGAGTAGTATTTCACACTGTTGAGTAGCTGGGAATCATCCTAATAGACTTTGCATACTCTTTGATTACTTACCCCCCACACCACACCACCACCACTCTGTGTACATTTTTGTGTGCGTATGTAAAAAAAAGAAGAGGTTTTGATTCAGATTTCATGTAGCGCAAACTAGTTGAACACAACACATTTGTTTTGCAGAAACCATTGTTTCAAGCCAGAATTATAATTGTATGTCCAGCAGAGCCACGCTGATCCTTATATCTTTTCAGTAGCATAATTTAGAAACAGTTTTCTCCTTTAGTGGTCACTGGTGACACAGGACAAGCCTGTATCCATGAGTCAGCAGTTAAGAATCTTAGATATGCAAAATTTGAACTTTCATCTGTGAGTAGACCACCAACTCAAGGCTACCACCAAATACAGCACTAAAAGCAAAGTGTAGACACTGAGTAACGGCATGAACAGTAACTCCATTCAAAGTGCAGTAAATGGAAAAAGGGTGGGTTGTAGAGCTGCAGAATGAATTGGGGACCCTTTAAGATGCCTCAAGCATCAAAAACCTTTGCAGAGTAGGTTGGTACAGTTGCTCAGTAAAAAATGCATGGCGCAGTATTATTGTTTGGAATGGAATCAGTCGCTACACTATGACAAACTTGATCAGGTAAAAGTTTCCAAACAAATTTAAATGGCCCTCATATTTCCCCCCATTTTATCTTATTGCTTATTTTTTGTTTTTATGTAACTTATGATGATAGATAACCATCAATTTTTGACACATTCAAATGATTAACCTATGAAAAAAAAATCAGTAGGGTGCTGGACGCAGCAGCCCATCAGAAAGTGGATAACACTTGAGGAAACCTCTTAAAACATGAACAGGCCTGAATGTGACTATGTTGTACTGGAGTTCCGCAGACTTTACTCATGGTGAATATATTGTAAAGTCATGATTAATCATGGCTGTTTGATTTAAATGCCCCGGTGTCATTGTCCTGTTAGTGGGCATTATACTGGCTCAGATAAATGGAACAGAGCCATCATTATTACAAACAGTTACAACTTTTCTCTTCAAGACAAGTCGAGTTGAAGCGTGTGAAAAGGCCTACACCACCAGAATAATGACAGAAGATTTAAATCACTGTCTGTCCCAAATGTACATAATAAATCTGTGTTGTTGCTGTTGTGTCCATTACATCTTTTTCTGTAAAATGCATGAAAAATGCATCCTAGTTCACTTGCTACAAGTGTTATTATTACTTCCAGTCATAATTTACTCAGGATACTGTACTAGATGTATTCTAGCACATACTACAGAGCAGGGTTTTATGAAGATGAGATTATTTTACTGCCTAATATTTTGTCATATCTGAGATGATGTGCTTCACAAGACCAAAGGAACAACTTTGATTTGCAGGATGCATCCTCAGGTCCCGCTTGTTGAAACCAAAAGCCTAGCTCAGTTGGCTTCACATTGGCAACGAAAGTGCAAAGATGAAATATATCTTTTATAACTTGTGACCTTTTGAACAAATCAATAAATTTTTGAGGAGTATTCACCAAAGCTGAGTGGAGCCTTATCCAATATGCTCACATGCATGTATGCATCCATGCATGCATGAACACACACAAACACACTCAGAATCATTCACACACAGCACATCACCTCTGGCAAGGCTCGGGGCAAAGTTGGCATATTTCCTTTTGGTGTAACATACTGTCCCATTCCCTCTGTGTCCTGTGTGAACTCTTTGTGTGTGTGTGTGTTGAATTTTGTGGCTTTGCTGTTGTGAGCCAGGGGTCCCACCTTGACAGGTCTGTGTCTGTCCTGTGAGGAGGGTGGCAGGGCAAAGGCTATTTATAGAGGAGGTACTCCAGAGAGAGAGAGAGGGATTGTCTAATGAGGGCAGGCTGTTAGGGGATGGGCTGTTGTTTCAGTTTGTGTGTGTGTGTGTGTGTGTGTGTGTGTGTGTGTGTGTGTGTGTGTGTGTGTGTGTGTATACACAGATGGTCCATCATGTGTGAACTGTGCATTAATTGAACAACTTCAAACGTATCTTTAGCTGTCCCCCCACCACCACCATCACCACCTTCAAAGACCCATGGATCCATGTTTGCTGATCTGGGTCAAAGATTGTAGAAACACACACACACACACACACACACACACACACACACACACAATACACATGTGAACTGATGCATCTCTCCTCTCCCATACACCCCAATTTTAATTTTTTGCTCCTTCTCTTTGCTGCTCTCATTCTTTCATCCCTCAGTTTTTTCCTCCTTCATTTATTCATACCCAGACAGACAGTAGGATTTGACTGATCCTATGTGTGTGTGTGTGTGTGTGTGTGTGTGTGTGTGTGTGTGTGTGATCACTTTAGAGGAGGTCCTGGAGAGGGCAGCACATCTAACATACAAACATGTACGTACACAGGCGCGCAATCAGCTGTGTTTGATGTCTAGGTCTAGGGAGGCACAGTAATGTGCTGTAATGAGTTGATTCATAGCTTGCACGTAACACATATAGCCTGTCTATATGCTGCTCTAATTACTGTGTATACATCATTTTCACCTTGTCTTCATATTAATTGCCTAGTTAAAAAAAAAAGCAATTTGCTTCTCGCCTCAATGATCTGACAGCCAGCTGATTAGGAGGCACAAGTTTGTTTTGTTTTATACTTATTTAGTCATATTTTGCAACATTTGGAGGAAAGCCACAAATGAAGACAGATGGATCACGAGATCCTTCTACCGTCATTTATGCAATCTGTCTGTTCTTGCTCGCTGTCACTTCCTGCATCCTGCACCAGCCTGTCTGATGGTGAATGGTGTCCCTGTGCTATTAAAACTGATGAAATATCCTCATAATTGACTTTAGCCATTAGGGCCGATGCACACAATAACAATAGGATTCCGATCAGATTCTGCTCCAGTTAGGCTATTAGGCCAGCCCAAACAAATTTAGGAGATTTGGTTGACAGCTATGTCATAGATTTTCTCTCAGGCTCCCCCTCAGTGCTCTGAGATGTGGAGATTTTTGGCTGAGCTGGCAGCTCTGGCGCCTAATAAATTCCACACCGGGGAGTTCAGCTGTGGAGAGTGGGCCAGAAGACAAAAACAGTGCAAAGTACATAAGGAAAAAGACAGAAAAGCTTTCACCTATTTGCACATCTCGCACCACTCGGTGCATCTCACCTCACACACACGTCGTGCATTATGTGATGGGGACAGTTCTGGATGAATAACATTTTTCTTTTCTTTTTTTTTCACTCCACTCCAGAAAGTGGACTTCATTGTGTTCGTCAACTGTACTCAGACAGGGGACAGCTCAGACTGTACTTTCTGGAAGGAAAGTTCCCTCCCAAGGTTGAAACACTTGGCAGCATCACAGAGTGTTAAAATGCCTTACAGCAGCATTTGGGAGAAATACTACCAGCCACTTTACTGAGCAAGTGTGGCCTCTATGGTCTGAGCTCATACGGATTTTAAAGAAACACCATCTTTACTATTCTGATATTGGCGTGTGAGAAATGATTTATAACTCAGTCTTGCACTATTTTATCCAGTATTTCATTGATGTCTTTTTAATGACAATACACATTACATTAATATTGATGTGCCGGTTTTATCCAGCTGCCTAATATTTAACACTAGGGCCTTTCCAAAGATGCTCGGAAACCGAACTGTTTAAGCATTCGCACTGCTGAGAACAGGGGAAAAATAGATGAGGAAATCATTAAAAGCATCCTACTTCTCAGTTTGTCAGTGTGCCATATCAGCAGCAATAGGGGTAGCACAATACTGTAATCCAATTGCATTTCTCTGTAGTCACTGTTGGTCCTAAAATTAGTCATTTCATTACATTATTTGTTACTTGTTATTATTATTGTTACTTGGATTACATAAGTTATACAAGTTTTCCACAAAATGGGTGGCTGCAAAAACTACGGGGAGACTTGGGCATACATGGGCTTAATGTCACATGCTAATGATGCAATTGTGTGACAG
Organism: Pterophyllum scalare; assembly: GCA_024447675.2. NCBI lineage: Eukaryota > Metazoa > Chordata > Actinopteri > Cichliformes > Cichlidae > Pterophyllum > Pterophyllum scalare. Next base: position 153,090 of record JAMQGT020011843.1, read on the forward strand.
TGCTTCACAAGCAATGCTACTGTGAAAGGTTTCTAGATGCTGAAATGGTTGATTCAGCCTACTGTTTGTCCCTGTCAGTGTCATGTCACTTGTGCTGCTTTATCAAAGCTTTTCTTATTAATAACACTTTCCTTCTTTCTGTATGCAACAAGATTGAGAGAGAATGGTTGGCAACCCCCAGCAACCTCTGGTCATGAGGGGAAAAATGTGTATTCCCTGACCGGTTAGTGAGAGGTTGCTGGTTGTCGCTGGGTGAATTCAGTTGTATAGAGGGTGCTGTACCAAAATCCTCCTTGTGGTTGCTTTGGTTGCAAGCAGATTGCTACAGTTTAGTTTAGTTTTTTAAACTGCAGCAGTGCAGCAGGTATCCTTCCTGGGGTACATGCAAGCTTTGCACTTTGACAGTCTCAGGGTATGTTTTGACAACTTACTCAGAGACATATAACACCTCAACACAAAGAGGCCACAGTCACTTGTAGTTTGCAAGGAAGATACCGACTCGTCATTTACTGTCCGAGCTGAAGTAAGACTTGAAAAGTGTGAGGCAAACTGGAAACAGAGTTGTGTTGTGTCTTACTGCTGTAAGCAACACATATCAAAACTTTTACTCTGAAGGCGAATGGTATCTGGCTTGCGATGCACTTTTCACAGTTTCCATACTGCTTGGTGAGTAGTTGGCGAGTGTTTGCAGACAAATCAGTGTCTTCCATGAAACTACTGGCGACAGCGGCAATCTGCTAGGGCCCAGGGCGATCACAAGGAGGTTTTTGGTCCAGCATCATACACTTCTTCGCAACCAGTTTCACACTAGAGACTGACAGCAACCCCCAGAAAAAACTTGGTAACCAGTCACAGAATACACACCTTTCCCTTGCTACCCATGGTTGCCAGGGGGGTGTCTTTGAGTACCATGAAAAGCGCTATATAAGTCTAAGGCATTATTATTATTATTATTATTACTTATCAGTCTCCAGGCCTGTGTGAATAGGTGTGAATTTTACAGCGACTATCAGCAACCCCTCACAACTGGTTGGGGAATACGCATTTTTCCCATGATTGTCAGGTGGTTGCCAACAGGTCTCTCTGCCTGTATGACTGAGACCTTTATCCACCACACCAAACAGTCTCTCAGTAGCTCATGAAATAATCATGAAATGTCTTCATTTGTACTCCTGGAGACAAATTTTCTCTCTTTTGTGTACATGTACACATGGTCTAAGGGAAGTTGGTGAAATACTAAATTTTATCTTCTGATTGGTCCCCATGGAGACAAAGTAAAGTGCTTCTAAATTTATACAGCCTTTGGAGGTTGGAGGGTTGGTGGAAGCAAGTCATGTGTCACTGACACAAGAGACTACATTTCCAGTCCCATATAGAAACAGTGATTCTTGAGTTGTCTTTGGGATCACTTTTATACTTAAGTTGTCTTTTAATTTGATGCTTACTGTTGTTACTGCAGTATAACTGTGACTTCATCCGCTTCAACAACTCCTTACTAAAGACCAAGAGAAACCATCAGATGACCAGTTTAAAAATAAATGACAACACTGGGGAAAAAAATTAAATCAATAAATGACAACACTGCATTGTTGTCTAAACTTACCCAAAATTAATCCAAGAGTTTCCTATGTTCGGTGGGTGAGGGGATTTTCTGCAGTCTTACAAAAAAGTTGGTAAATCAATGCATCTTGTGGTCTCCGCTTAGTGTAGATTGGCCAGATGCACTAGACCACTTGAAGATATTCCTCATATTGAATTATCAGCGCAAGATGTAACACAAAATTTGTGGTCTTTCATTGTCATCGCCACCAAATGGCACATAATGAACCTTTGTTAGGAACAAAAACATCATTTTCTCACACAGACTTGGAAAAATAATTTCCCTCTCTCAATTCCCTCTAGTAGGTAGCAGAGTCATTGTCACGTATGTGAGGGTCAAGCAGGGGTACAGAACATTCAATTTAGTTATTAAAATTTAACTAGATGTCCTTTGGGATGAAAATGTTAATAATGAAAAACTCTACTGATAATAGTTTTTGAATTGGACTCAACCCTGAATTTCACTGGGTTTAAACATTTTTTTTGGTTACACTTCCTGCATATTAAGGGTTCAAGCTTCGTGTACGTAAAAGCAAACAGACAAAAAAAACTCTACTTGCTCCAAATGTAACATAGACTGTATATAAAAGATGGAAGTAGCCAGTATTGCCCCCTCCATGACCCACACAGTGGTCATTGATGGAGAAATCAGGTACAGAGACGAAACCATGTGCAAAGCACAAAAGAACATGACAATATGCCAAGTCTGAGTAACACAGGCTAGAAAAACAAAACAAAAAACAATCCCAACAGCTTTAAATGAGGTTAGTGTGTATCTTTTTAGCCATGTTAGCTGCATGACTTTAGCATAATTCATCATAATAACTGGCTCTGCATGTACTGGATGGACTGGCTAGAAATTTTCCAAGAACCTGGCCATGAACTCTTTTCCATTTGTTGATACTTTGTTTGTTTAAATGTCACATTTGGTTTATGTTTCAATTCAAAGAAAAATGTTTCAACACAAAAAATTGGACAGGTTTTGAAGAAGTTTGGTGAACCCTTATTTTTCATGTAACACCACGCAAAGTTTTGGCTGTGGTTCATTTGCTGGTAAGAATGTCAACATTACTCCTGCATGCTGGCATCCCAGTAAACCATTCTAAGCTGAATTTCATGGGTGAAAAGTAGCTCCAAATTCAAGGTCGAACTGGTGTTGGCTCGAGGTGCTTCATGGGCATGGCCTTGATGTCCTTGTTAGACTTCCTAGCAAAAGAAAGTTAGTGTTCAGGAATTGTTTTCTACAGTCTCTTTACTCATCAGAGTAAGGCAGAATAAAAAAGTGTTCTCCATGGAAAGGATGAAGAAAAAAACACACTTTTACAGTGACTTCATGCTATCAGGCCCCTTTCTTATCCTGTTGAGCTATACAAGTTCACACTTAAATAGTAAAATCCCTGAGTTTGATGCTAACATCGGGGACAGAGAGGTGATACTTGCTGTAAGTCAACATGCAATAAATGAGACAGAATTTTGATCTAAATGATTTTAAATGGCTTAAAACTGTTGTTCGCATTTTTTTTACTTGTATTGTGACCAGTTTTGACCAGGGAGATGACGTCAGGGTTTCAACTACATTTGGCGGGATGTGAACATGCCAGTGTTAGCATTTAGCACAAAGCACCACTGCGCTTTAGCACAGACTGACAGAAGTACTAGCAGAGCATATAATGCTAGTGAAATAAACCAGTTTTTGCTTGATCCTCTTTCTTTGCTCGATGAGATTCTGTATAGACCCGTATAAGGTACATGCAAATGACCCAGAACTACAGGATGATCTGGTGGTCGGACGCCTGCATTTGTGTAATGTACCGTATATTATGTGTCTACTAAGTCTTAAATGCATTTCCTCTGCCTTAATGTTCTGCTCCAGGCTTGCAAATTCATATGCCTGCTGCAGAAAGCTTTCCATCATTACAAGCAGAAAATTGCTCCGAGAAAGAAAAGCTGTAGGAGCATGTTTCTCAGATTCATATCAGAATTGCTTTATTAAATTCAGATGAGGTTGCTTCATAATTTACATTTGTCTGTCTTTAACCTCCCCACATGTGCTTAAAGCTATGAGATTTGACTGAAATCTGCTAGTATTCCCCTTGAACCGTACGCTCATCAAATGGTCAGTCAGTCATCAGGTGGCCTGGCAGCATCCGTACTGAACCTCTCCTCTATTACCCAACTGCCAAGTATAGTTTTCCCAAGTATAGTTCCTTTCCTCAAGCTCTGTATCTGTGCTGCTCTCCTCACTCTCTCCTACCTGCCCTACTTTCACACCGCTCTCACAATTTACGAGTTTCACACTCCGACCCTCTCGCTTCTACCCTTCTCCCTCTCCTTAGTCTCTCTCTGTCTTTTACACACTCACACATGCACACTCGAGGCCTCAGTTTTACCTTCAACCAGAAATCTACATATACAAATTGAGTTTGTGTGTATATTCAAAATTTAAAGTATCACAGCCCTTCTTCCACTGTGCTGGCAGCTTTTTGTAGTGACATGTTCCAGTCTGAGTACATTTTGTTGCACAGCACAGTACAATGTGGTGCAGTACACCCGTACAGGACGGTACAATGAAGGAGCGGGTTTATCCACATACTGGCTGAGCCCAGTTGTTTCCTTTTATAAATAAATATAAAGTCACACAAATACCAGCATGCATGAGTTATTCCTTTTTGGGCTTATGTTCACTGACAGCCTGGGGTGCACAAGGCTTTTAAAATATTAATCGGTCCTAACTTGTAATGCAAAACTGGTTTTAACGTGTAGAACCGCTGTTCTCAATCGATGGAAAACAGACCCTTCAGCTTGGCAGCATCAAGCGTCCTGGGATGTCTCAGCATGCTCTCGTGTGTTGCATTCGATCTTAAGGTGTGTAAAAGTGTCATGGGGATGCAGTAGCCAGAGGTGACATTAGATATTCAGAGCATCTAAATATGAATCAGGTAGATCTTTGTGTGCGCCAGGTTGCTTAAGGTACACTGAAATATAGTTAGCATGTGTTGAGATGTTCTGCAGGGCGAAAAGCTTCACACAACAGCCTCTTTTTCCACGTTGATTAAAAATGGCAAAACAGCGCAAAGCAGAACAGCCGCAAATGTATGATTTGTCAGCAAATGTTCATACATTAACAAACATATTGTGAGTAAAGTCATATCGCAACCCATTTTATTGCAATGGCTCATTTAGCATTGGCTAAGTGTTGCTGATTTCTCAGTGATGACTACATAAAACCCCCGCTGTCTTGCTCCGTGTTTTTTTGCTGAGCTGCTTTTGCTGTAAAAATGAAATAAAAATGCGCGGGTCACATTAAAATGTAACGACGGTCATCAGTGTGAAAGCTCGCAGAGGAGACTGTGGCCTGTTAGAGCAGAAAGAAGAGAGGGAAGGCGAAAGAGAGAAAAGCGAGTGAAAACAGAAAAAAAAACAGAGAAGGGACAAAAGGAGAGAGTGCAAAACAGAGACAAAGTGACTTGTGTGTGTGTGTGTGTGTGTGTGTGTGTGTGTGTGTGTGTGTGTGCACTGAGAGCCAGGCCTAGTTTTCAGCGTGTGATCTAGGCCATTATCTGTGTTAGCACTGGTGGGGCTCCAACAGGCTCTGTGGATCCTGCATAACAATACCTTTTATGAGTGTGTGTGTGTGTGTGTGTGTATGTGCATGCACTAACACTTTTATACACACTTGTGCGATCATGCATGTTAATGCCATTGTGTCATACATGATGTACACATGCATTTCTGCATATCTGCCTTTTGTTTTGTGCCACAGAGTTCGTGCCTGGCTGCTAAGCGCACTGTGTGTGTGCGTGCCTTTTTTTGTGTGTCTTTATATATATATATATATATATATATATATATATATATATATATATATATATATATATATATATGCATGTGTGTTTGTGTGTGTATGTGTGTGTGTGTGTGTGTGCCCCCTCACGTGCAACTGTGCACTCTTGCTGTATCACCCTCATCGTCAGTCAACCCCCCTCTCCAGTGGCGCCCTGGGGGCCTTCATTATGTAAGAAAGACATTACTGCAGAACAGAGGCAAGCAGCCCTGATATCTCTGGCAGCCCCTGCTTCAATACAGCCTGCTTAGGCCTCTATAATGCACACACACACACACACACACACACACAAACTGAAAGCTTGCAGCAGAGGTGTGGTCAGGATAATGGTGAGGATTGGTGCTTCTGACAACTGTGGGCAAGCTTGTTCAAGTCTACAGGAAATATCAATAAATCATTTTCTGCATCATTTTCTGCATTATAATGAACAATCTTCCCCCCCATATCCATACACCCATTCAAACTCTCCTCCCCCTTATTAATCTTCTATACCTCCAAAACCTCCTTCCACTTCCGTCTCATCCCTGCGCTCTCCATCATTCCCAATCTCCCTTTTCAGCGGTCCCATTCCCCCTGGCCCACCGGCTGACCATGAAGGAGGTGTTTGATGCGGAGGGCCGGCCGCGGGTGGACCTGCTCAAAGCTCACCTCACAAAGGAAGGCCGTCTCGAGGAAGCTGTGGCCCTGCGCATCATCGATGAGGGTGCCGCCATCCTGCGCCAGGAGCGCACTATGTTGGATATTGAGGCGCCAGTCACGGGTAAGAAAGTACTCGAGACTTTAATGAACCAGTTAGATAGTAGAAAATAGTTGGAGAGCTAATATACTTTCCTGCAAGAGTGAACCACACATCACTGGGAACCTGACCGGGTGTCCCACTTTATGTGGGACTTCACAAGTATTGCACAGTCTCTCTAAAAGCAAGTGCCTGCATTGGGTAAACATCCCGAAACATCCTCTATGAAGCTTAAGGTTTTTTGTATTAGGATATAGCAACCAATCATTTGCTGTTCTGCTATTAAACAATCTGTAGGTTCTAAACACATGATATAATACACCATTTCCTTATTTATTTAACAAATCTAAGATGAAATTCTGAAGCAGTGTGTGAAAAGCTAAGTACAGGCCATGATTTGATAACTTGTAGAACCACCTTTAGTCACAATAACTTGAAGTAATTGTTTTCTGCATGACTTTATGAGTCTTTCTCTCATTGTGGAGGAATTTTGGCCCACTCTTCTTTATGCTTGTAAAGAACTTTGCAGACATTCGTTCATGCACAGCTTTCTTAATGTCCTGCCACAACATTTCAATCAGGTTAAGGTCTGGACTTTGACTGGGTGTGTTTGGGATTATTGTCTTACTGCATGAACCAATTTCAGCCAAGCTTTAGCTGTCAGACAGATGGCCTCACATTTGACTCTAGAATATTTTTGTATACAGAGGAGTTCATGGTTGACTCAATGACTGCAAGGTGCCCAGGTCCTGTGGCTGCAAAACAAGCCCAAATCATCATCCCTCCATCACCGTATTTGAAAGTTGGTATGAGGTGTTTGTGCTGATACGTTCATTTTAGAGAGAGGAGGCTTTCTCCTGGTAACCCTTCCAAACAATCCCTGCTTGTTCAGTCATTTTCTAACTGTACTGTTATGAACTTTAACCTTTAACGTGCTAACTTAGGCCTGTAGAGTATGTGATGTAGCTCCTGAGTTTTTTGCACTTTCTCTGAACACAGCACGATCTGACCTCGGTGGGTGAATTTGCTGGGATGTCCACTGTTGGGAAGACTGGCAATTGTCTTGAAAGATTTCCACTTGTGAATAATCTTTCTCACTGTAGAATGATGGACTTCTAATTGTTTGTAAAAGGCCTTACAACCCTTCCCAAATTGATGAGAGCAACAATTGTCTTTTCTTCCTTGACATTGTGTTAACACACATGAATGCCCCAAACCAGCAAACTGCCAAAACCTTGGCTTTTATAGAGGTGAGAGATTTAAAGAACCAGATACAGTGTTTTAGCTGTGAAACTTTAGCATTTTCTTCTACTGTTCAGTGTTCATGGTAAGCTAAGCTAGATATCTGCTGGCTGTGCCATATCCCAATAAGAAAGTAAATAAGTTTAAATTCCAAAATGTCTCATTTTCATTTACCAAACCAGTTGCAGATCACCCACTGAGTAAAGCACACACACACACACACACACACACACACACACACACACACACACAAAGCTACTTGTTCATTTAAATGAGTGACAAGCGTAATAGATCAGACATTTCACAGTGAGCAGACAGACAGCAGCAGTCTCACTGAGAGGCAGAGAAACTGAGCTGTGGAGCAAAAAGGCAGAAAGATCAGTAATTATGTATTAATCAGGAACCATTCATCGATTCATTAATCTGCCATATGTATCTGCCGCCCTTTTAATATGAACCGTTGTTTGGTTACACTTCACTGAGAGAACCAATTGGCACTTATGCACCTCACAACAGTACGCTCTGGCTTTGGTAATATCTGCATGTATTCCCCTCCCAGGGAAATTGTAAGAACCGAGGAGGATGTGGAGGAGAAGACTGGGACAGAAATTGATGGAGAACAAAATAGAAAGCAAGTTTCTGAGACAATGACAGAGATGACGGGCAAGCAGGCAGGCAGACACCGGCACCGGCAACCTTTTGACTCTGCCTGGTTAATGTACCTATGTGTCTGTGCTTCTGTGTACTCCATTTATGCAAATGCAAGCGGTGAGATAATTCTGTGTGGGCTTGTTGTGCCCACGCAGTGTGGGAACATCGCTCAGCTTTCACAGGTACAGATCCCTGGGGACAAGGACAGATAGACAGGCAGATGGAGAGACAGTCAATCATAAGCAGCTTAGTGCAGAGGTTCTCTAACCTGTTCATTCCCAATGAGTAACATATTGATCCTGCTTTCCTGGTTCCACTTCACCAGAGTCTGACTCAGAAACGCACACTTGAAAGAATTTCTCGAGAGTTTGCTGTGATTGGAGGCGACTGGTAAAATTTCAGATGTAAAAGTACAGCAAAATAGACTCATGTAGGAAGAGCTTTCAACAAATGCAATATGAAGGAGATATTAAGCACTTTGATGCGGTCTCAAAGTATGAGCTCTAAGATGGACAGACAGGTGGATGGCTAAAATCTGAACTGACGGGCTTTCAGGATGTCACATGAAGGCTTCTGGGAGAATACTGAGACAGCTCAGAGGAGGCAGGCAGGTACGGCTCAATTTCACTCATGCCATTTTTCATTCCCAATTCCCAGCTCAAATTAAAGCGAATGCTTATAAGTAGTCACAAAAACAGACATTAACATGGCAAGCAGATGGAGAGACAGGCAGACGAAGGCGGTCAGACAGATGCGAAATGGCCATCGTAAAATGGCTGCAGAAGGGAACTATGACATCAACTAAAAGTGAAAGGAGAGACCAGACAGATGGTGAGGGAGGAGGATGGTAAGATGTATGCTGGCAGATCATACAGGCAGACAGTCCTGGAGTCTTTCAAAAATATGAAGTCTTCAGCATGTGCAGCCTGATGTACTCCTGGAAGCAACTTGCAACAAATCTGTGAGAAATATGCCAGAAAGAATAAGAAAAGCATGCACACAAGAAGACATAAGGGTCAGTCAAGAAAGTCAGAGAAGAAAAAAAATCTGATTTACTTTGAATGTGATCATAGACATGAAAGTACAGTACCAGTCAAAAGTGTGGAAACGCTCAGAACATCATCCAGCATCAGGTGCTAGATTATAAGATAACCCTTGCTAGCTGGGTTAGTAAGTTACATTCACAGACTGAGTTCGATAAGCGGTTAAGAGAATGGATGGATGCCCAAAAGGCACAAAGACAAGTCAAAGACATCCAGCTCAGATTGCCTTTTTTTTCAGGGTGGATCTTATTTGTTCACAGGTAACATTCAAGCAGACCTCCAAGTGATTGAGTAGAATCTTTAAGAAGCATTTTTAAGCACGTATTTGCTGTTTGTTTGGTTTTTTTTTTCACCCAGACAGACGAGTGATGTTTCTAGATCAGCAGCCAGGACAGATATACCTCTGCAGATGCAAATCAGGCCATATGGAGCCACTGAAGCAAAGATGGTCCCATATTTGTTAACTGAATTTATTAAGCTGAAAGCTGAAAACTGCAGTCATAATCCTAATGCTGCTGTGTGCTGTTTCCACAGTGTGTGGAGATATCCACGGCCAGTTCTTCGACCTGATGAAGTTATTTGAAGTGGGAGGTTCTCCTGCGAACACACGCTACCTCTTCCTAGGGGACTATGTGGACAGGGGGTACTTCAGTATTGAGGTGAGGATGGATTGGATGCACTCTGTGATTTATACATGTATACATCTTATTTATACTGCTGTACATTCAGGAGAAAAAAATAACTGTATCCTTGTTGCTACTTATGCTAGATTAGTGTCTGGTGCACACTAAAGTCTGTTATGCACATTCCTGGGACAAGGTTTATTTTGCTACTGAGGTATTCATGTACAGAACTGCTGTATTTAATGTATTGCAAATGTACAAAAGGTACTTGAGATTAGCAGTGACAGGATGCAATCGGTATCTGACAATGGATATCTACTGATGTAGTTTAAAATTCAAGGACAGGGAGCCTTATTATGGAGATCAACTTTCATTGACTATTAACATTTCTATAGGACAGGCAGCGATTCAAAGACAGTAATACCTAACCAGAGTAGGAGATTCTGCTCATTGAAATACGCATGGAAGTTGAATGGAAACAAAACCATATTTGGAAAGGTGATTGGACCTTTGATTTTTCCAAACGGACGAGAGGGCCATAAAGAAAGTTGTCTTTATGTTGTCCAGCAGAAATGTGGCACAGATGAGCCGACTGACTTCAATCCACAATACACAGGCGCATGAATGCCTTAGCCTGTCGAGTCATTGTGGCATATGGGACATGTCACTGACACGGAGTGAGTTTGGAGCAGAGGGAGCGAAATTTAGGCCACCTTCCCAACACATTTGAAGGGCACATAAGCAGGGGACTAAATGTAGAGCAGAGATGATAGTGTGCAAAGGTGAGAGAACATCCTCTGAGCCATTGGTAGGGTTTCCTAAGTGATAACAGTAAAAACAAACAATACAAAAACCCCCATAAAACTACAAGGGCACACAGTACAGTACATACCTTGCCAACCCCAAATTTTCCATGGGTTAATATTATGCTACCAAATTGAATCAATTGTTCCTTGCACCACCCCCAACAATTCTGAAAAATTTCATGGAAATCCGTTCATGATTTTCCGAGTTATCCTGCTAACAAACAAGACTGAAAACATAACCTCTCCACCTGTCGGTGGGAAAAGTACAAATAAACCCACCACCTGCTGCACTCTTGTAAACAAACTACACCACCCAAATTTTTGAGCTGAATCTGGGCAATAATTTAACTAAAAACACTGCACACACATGACAGTGTTTATGCTGACTCCTCTAACCATAACGCTTTACAAATGCACCCAGCGTCTTTCGTTGGAAAGCTAAATGCTGTTGCAGTTGTGTACCTGCTGCACTCAGTTTCTCACGCTTTCTCTTCTTCTGTGAACATTTAGTGCGTGTTGTACCTGTGGTCACTGAAAATCCTCTACCCAAAGACGCTCTTTCTTCTACGGGGGAACCATGAATGTAGACATCTGACAGAATACTTCACCTTCAAACAAGAATGTGAGTTGACTCCTATTTCCTCTATTTCAGCATTTGCTCTTGCACCTCTCTCGCTCTCTATTGTTAAGCAGTGCTCATTCACTTTTGATTATTACTAGTTTGTCTAGCAGATGTTGTAAATATATTTGACTTCTTGACTTCTTCTACAAGACTACATCTCGGCCGCTGCCAAAAAGTCAGCACGCTCACTGGTTTGGGATCAGCTTACAGTGCTCACTTTGCAGTGAAGTGCTTATGAGTGCTCAAATTGTACCGAACCATGGTAAGAAAAAAAAAATTTGTGATTAGAGCTTTTCATGTAACAGTTGCCATGCTGTTTTTTTTAAAACGTGCCACAACTTTTTTGTCAAAAAATCCTGTAAAAGAAACAAAACACCACAAAGAGAGGTCCTTTTCAATTACACAATTTAGCTGAACTAACACCTGTAGCAGGTAGTTAATGGCTGTCTGCCTGTGTCAGTCTGCATACCCATAAATGGGGAAATTAGCCATAGAGAGCAGCTCTTTGCAGCAGGCTGGATGCATCCTTGTGTTAAAAACATTTACAGCAGGAATGAGGATGTTTCCAGAGCTACAAAATCAGAGCTTCATTTTTCAACCCTAGAGGTAACTTCCTGTTTTCAGTGTTGTAGGTGAAAAGTTTATCAGCCTGACATTTTATACACAGCTGCTAAGACAATGACACCGTGTAACACCCGTGCAAATCCCGTCGAGCTGTGCTGTGCCATCGGTGGCGAAGCTCTGATTGAATCAGCTTTCCTGCATTACCTGATGGTTTCAGCTGTTAAGTTAAATATTTTCTGCTGGATGTCTCATCCTCCCCCTCACCGTCCTTCTTTCTTTTTTGCTACTGGCACGTTGTATCCTCCCTCCTTTTTCTCTCCCTCCATCCTTTTGCTCCCTCCCCCAATCTGCCCCTCCATCTCTCTGACTTCTCCATCAGCGTCCTGTCCGAGAGTGGGTGATTAGCAGCAAATTAATTTGGCCCTTAATGATTGGCTCAGGGACTTACTCCTCAGTGTCTGATTGGCCAAGGGACAAGGAAGCTAATTTCCCCTGGTGCTCATGGCGAATAGTGGTCGCCCTCAATTACCATCTGCTGTGTATGTGTAAGCGTGTGTGTGTGTGTGTGTGTGTGTGTATATATATATATATATATATATATATATATATGTATATGTGTGTGTGTGTGTGTAGCACAAGAGCATGTACCGTGACTGCATGCGCGTGCAAGTGTCTTCATAAATGTTTGAGAGTGTGGAAGGAGCTGACAACTGGTGGACTGGCAATAATGAGCTCTTGCTCTACACAAGGCAGATGGAGAGGTTGACAAACACACTCCTCGCTGTCACACACATAGAAAGGCTGGCTACTGTACGCTTGTACTCCACAAGACTGGCTTTGATTTGTGTACATGCCGTTTCATGTCCTCACACTCTACCTCCCCTCTTCCCTAGTCATCTCCTCTCCTTCCTCTCTTAACGTGTCTCCTCCCATCCAGCCTTTCTTCTTCTCTCTTTAACATTCTTCTTTTCTTTCCTCCAATCTCCTTTTAGCTATTTTTAATCCTGTGGTTTTGATTTTATGTCAGATGCATTGTTACGCCCATGTGAGAAATGTGCTTTAAAAGATACGGTGTCATTATTGATATTGCTGCCAATTCAAAGGAGTTTTTAATACAAAAAAACCCCCCAAAAAACAGTGACACATCTACACTGTTCTGTGTTTATATTTGGGTCATTATTTAAAATACTGTAATAGCAAGGTTTTTTTTTCTGCCGGTCTCTCGGAAGTGGCATTTCTAAAACAAAATCCAGCATCATCAGAGAGGAGAAAAGCAGGTCATATGGGAGTGCTGGAGAAGAGCTGGCCCCATAAATTATTAATGCGTTGTGTAAAAATCCTACATGTTAGCGCCTTTACACCCAAGTGAACCAAATTATGTGGTAGCGCTTTATGGGAATGGTATTATCGTGCATTCATATGTGAATTCATGCATGGAAAAAAAAACATGAAATGTTTTACATTAATTAATTCAACACCTAAGGTATTTCAGTCATCTAGATTCATGAGTTATTGACTGTGTTCACTGGCAGGCTAGTGAGTGTGCATTCTGTTGAAATCCAAATGTTCTAATCATGGTTGACTAAGCATAACTTCTTTATGACTTCATCATGTGTGAAGGGCCTAAGGTAAAGTGGGGAGCTGGGTATTCCTTAACACTGATAAATAACAAATGAAACTTCAAGGAGAAAGAACCAAAGCTGTCTATAAAAGATGGACGTAGCCAGCGTGATGTCACCCGTTGGTTTGTACAGGCCCGTTTTTAACTTTCAGTCTGCGGCTGGTCATCTTGTTTTTTGGAGTGACCATGTACAGATGAGAGGATGGACTGCAAAATGATCAGCTTCACTAGCAAGCTTGGTTAGCAAGCTGCATCCATAGTTCACATAGGTGCAGATACCTGAATATCAGTGCTAAGTAACATACCTTTAAGGCATACTAGAACTTTTTGTGTGTGTGTATTTGGCTGGAAGTATGCTTATTTCTGCTGTGAAATCGGGCAGTTTAATATGTGACTCTATGGGGACTGACTCAGTTATAGAGCCAACCTAGTGGCCACTAGGTTTCCAAATTGGGCCCAATGCTTCAGAAAATAGGAAGAATATGCATCTTTACATGCATCTTTATTTACAGTTTTTTTATATTTTAATATGTCAGATGAATGCTCCCAAAAGTTTTAAGAACAAAAGTTGCATTTGAAAGCCTTTTTTTAAAAACTTGTTGCTGGTTTTAGATGCCTAATTTTAAGGTGATAAACATTTTTAATATTAAAGAAATAAAGTCATGCAAACTGAATAAGCTACCTCCATGCACTCTTCATTTTTTTCTGTTTTTTTTTTATGGAAAAAGTAGAAGTACATTTTGTTATAAGTAAGTGAATTAATTGTTGCCAACCCATCCCATTCATTCTGAGTGCATTAATATCATTAATAATTTGTATTCAGCGGTTAAAGAAGAAGGACCAGGTCGCCATTTATTTATTAAACATCAAGTCATGAAGACACATGCTTAATTAATTCATTTTTTTAAAGCCGGTGCCGTGAACCACAGACATGACTGTGAAGTGTCCATGAACATGATTAATAAAACAGGAATTGCCAATAACTGAAATAATTTATTGTTCTTTTATTACCGCATGCATACTGCAAAGTGTTACACATGTAATTAATGCTATTCATGCACAAAGTCCTGTATGAACTCATTATAATTCATGTATCATTCGTTATGTTTTTAGACAGATTCTGTCTGAAGCCTTCAGAGGGTTGACTTCTGTAAAGGCTGTATGCTTGTTTGTTCTCTGCCTTCCTTTTTGTGTGCGATATGTGCTCATCAGTCTCCCAGTGACAGGGACTGACTGTACGTTTGTGGCGATGGTGGCTGTTCAAAGCATGTCAAAACACACAGGCACTTCTTTTGTCTCAAGTCTTGAAATATCTATCTACTTCCACCAACCTGCAGGTAAGATCAAGTACTCAGAGCAGGTGTATGATTCCTGCATGGAGGCGTTTGATTGCCTGCCTCTGGCAGCCCTGATGAACCAGCAGTTCCTGTGTGTCCATGGGGGGCTTTCACCAGAGATTCACACGCTGGACGACATCAAGAAGGTAAGCTCAGAGACACACAAGCAGTTTTAAATTATCAGTCTTGTCCTTTAAAGGCAAAAAGTAGCATCTAATGGCAAACTTTTTCTCCTGGTATAGAAACATACTTTTAAGAAAGGGGTGACTACATGCCTAATTATAATTATAATTATAATTCTGTCCATATACCATAAACATTTTACCTTATTTTATAGAAATCGGCATTTTTTTTCTATTTGAAAAACAAATAGTTTAATTGCTGTGTCATTATGTAAATGGAACAAAAATCAACACATATACAGCTTTTTTAGATTTATAATAACTATTTAACAGAGCCAAAACCTTCCAGGGTGAGAGAGTCTGCTTTGACAGTGTAGAAGATGTTATCTAGAACAATTAAGTTGTATTTATTTGTTTCTTTTTCCTACTTAAACATACTGACACCTAATAATAACAGTGACACATTATCTTTGACACAGTGTCAGTTTTTATTCAGCATACTGTCATACGTAAGTTTTGTTATGGAGCGTAGTCAGCGGAAAAATGCATAAAAAGGAGAAAGATCAGCCTCCGTAACTGTCGCCCAGTCGTCTTTCTCAACTTCAGCGTTCCTCCAGTTCCCACTCTTTGCCTCTGCTGGGAAAGGGAATATGACAGCAATGAAAATGAATCATACATGCAACATGCTTATGTGCAGCACTCGGACACATTTGCAAGTAGTCATAAACACACACCAACTTTTATTTCTGAGTATCTCTGCTCCGAGTGTGTTCATTATAAACCATAAAACAGCTCCTGTGTGCGTACAGTTCACTGAGCTACAGAATACAAAGGCACACACATGAACACGGAGACACGAGAACACACACTTCCTCATCTAATGGCAGTGTTTCCATGGTGAATCCGCTGGGTGCTGACATCTTCTCCCTCCTGTGTGGTGAGGGTTGCCATGGAGATGCTCTGCTCTGACAGTGTGTGTTTGTGTGTGTATGCTATGTGTTTGCTTTTCTTCCGCCTTTGATTTAGCCTACATGTGTTTGAGTGTTGTTTACATGACTGAAAATGTATTTCGTATAGAGCGTCTCTGCTCACATTTCTATACTTCTGTGTTTGTGTGTGTGTGTGTGTGTTTTGTTGTGCGTCCCAGTTGGACCGGTTCAAGGAGCCACCGGCATTTGGGCCCATGTGCGACCTGTTGTGGGCCGACCCCCTGGAAGACTTTGGCAACGAAAAGACCCAGGAGTACTTTGGCCACAACACAGTCAGAGGGTGCTCCTATTTCTACAGGTACAGGAGGGCAAAATCACTCCTCGCGGTTTTGTTACCATCAAAAGGAAACATTACATAAGAGTCCTGACATTTTATTTTTGAATGGGAAAGAATATAGTCTGGCAACCTTGGAGCAGCAGACCCCTGTGGTTATGAAGCTCAAAGATATGAGCTAACCTGATATTTGAACAAGCCGATGTGAATGCAATATTCAGAGATAACAATACACAGTAGGAATAGTCCTCATAATTACCAGCTGAAAGAGAAATGTCTCCCTTACTGTGTTTTTCTGGGATTGGTTGATGTCTGTGCAATGATCTGAGTGCGGTGTGATGCTCGTGTACAAATCAGAAACCTAATAAGTTTTAGGTGGACTTCAGGGTATTGGTTTGGGATGCTGTTCTTGAGCAGAGAGAAGAGAGATGCCTCGTGCACGTTTACACCACATCCAAGAGCCACTAACGATCGCTGGGATTTGTAGCACACACAGAAAACCTTGGCTACTTTACACACACACACACACACACACACACACACACACACACACACACACACACACACACACACAAACATGGTGCACATTCACAAACACATGCACACAGTTCCGTTTCAGCATGAAACGATATCCCACAATCCCCAGGGAGACTGCACGGTTCTGTTGCTATGACGACTGGCTACTCCTGCCAGATAAGGAGTGATATTAAGATACAGTGAGAGAAAGAGGGAGAGTAGCATAGGAGGAAGGTGGTGGTGGTGTTGTGTGTGTGTGTGTGTGGGGGGGTCAACGATGGAAGTAAAGTACCAATGGAGGGATGTAAAGGCGAGACAGATGGGGAGTTGGTGCGCTCCCCGTGTTTAGAAATATGTGTTTTGACATGTGCTCTGTGGCAAATACACTGATTTTCTATGTTTAGGAGACACAGCATCAATCAGCCAACTAGTGTACACTCAGCCCTCTCAGCACTGAGGCAGCCATAAGCCTGGTTCAGGCCTGTCTCACCTCTGACGATGCCCCCTGCTGGTCACAGTCAAACATTACCTTAGAAAACAAAAGCCTACTCATCACCCACTGCCAGACTTTAAATATCTGTTTTGTGGTTTACAGCAGCCTTGACATATGACTTGTTTGTTATGTAAAGCGTGTTTTACTGGATCTCTGAATAATTCTTCCCCCTTATGTTTCTTCCTCTGCCCTCACTTACTCTCACTGCTGTTGTGCATCTCTCTCTCTCTCTCTCTCTCTCTCTGTCTCTAGTTATCCAGCAGTGTGCGAGTTCTTACAGACCAACAACTTGCTGTCAATCATCAGAGCGCATGAAGCACAGGATGCTGGGTAAGCTTACTGACTACCGCGGCTCAGTCCTTTCTCGCAGCTTAAATGGGAGCACCATTTCATTTAATGGCTTACCTTGACATTTCATGTTCTGAGCTGTTGTTTTTCATTGTCAGGGAATTGGCACATTGCAGGAAAAGAAAGCTGTACAATTTTCACCCTTAAACTGTGTCATTAGCATTGTTAGAGTTCGTCTGACTGAGAGTACACCAACAGCTGGACCAAAATTCACCCTAACTAACTCACCTTTTCAAAAAACAGCACAGGAAGGCAGAGAGCTGTATAAGGTTTGCACCGTTAGTCTGAATAAAATAGCAAAAGGAAAAATGCAAGTTTCTGACCCAAAAAATCCATTCCTGGCATCTGTTATCTCAGTGAAAATCCTCTAGATATAATGCAGCAATTAAAGCAGCACTGTGCTCTGTTTCTGTGCTGCAGTGCGTGCTGTTTGGTGAACCCATTAACAATATTTGGGGTAATCGGGGTAATCATCCAGAGGTCTTAATGCTCTTGTTATAGGATGGCAGAAAAGACGCTATTTCAGTATTCAAGCTTCTGCACCTGTGCACCGTAGCTAATGAGGAGCTAAAGCATGCATTTATGGTCCAAAAAAGAGACTTCATTCAGCAGCGTGAAGACAAAATGAAGCAGCTTTCAGCTGAAAAGTTACAAAAGACATTGCACTCACTGCTGTCCCTATGAATTCTTTTAAAAGCCCTTGATTAGAGGATGTGCCATTGGTGCATTATATTCTCCAACAATAGAGACAACACAAAGAGAATAAAGGCCCGCTCACTCAAAAAAAAAAAAAAAAAAACTAAGCTAGCTGCTCCAGGAACCGCCATAAATGATGATTTTGTCTTGGGAAAAAATGTGTTTCTCTTAATTGAAATTTAATGAGCAGTCAGAATCTAAAGCTGTAGTTTGATTGATGTATAGCAGCACACTTGCACCATTTCCCGTCAAAATAAAACAAATAAATATGTGTTGTTTATTGGAAATATGTTGATGTGTGTTGTTCTGATATGTGTTGAAGAAATCCTTCGCCAACACAGTCTCAATGAATAACATAAGGTTTATTACAAAAAAGACAATGTCACAACAGATGCTCGAGACATCTGGGAGAGGAATGCCAATTGATCCACATTCCTAACTTTCCCATATATGGCTATAAGGGACAGCTTCAACCATCCCCTGTAGCTGGATGTATGGTCAGTTCCTTATTTGGAAAGCAAGAGAGCCCAAAGGTGGCCCTTCGTGCATTCCTTTGTGCTGATGTCAGACCTTTATGTTCATCCCGAGTTAACCTTTTTGGACCAATTCTATACATGCCTTAAGGAAGAAACCATACATAGATAGATAGAATTTATCACAGCAGTGTAGACACCACAAATACATATCCTAATTGCAAAGATGAGGACTGGCGCTGGTTCGATTTTTAAGGATAATTTATCTGAATTTCACACCTCATACACTCCGCTTCCAGTTCTCTGTCTATATTTGCCCTCCCGCGCTACAAGCTGCTTGCTCGTATTCTCGTCCCCTCACCCCTTCAATTCTTTCAGTTCTCATTATTACACGGTGGATCCGCCCAGCCGGGGACAGCTGCCGTCAGTCCCCTCTGAAGCCTTTCGCAAACCCCACCCTCAATTCATGCTTACTCCATCTGCCGTTATCTACCAGGAATTCCGTCAAATCGAAATGAGGATGTGGTCCCAGCTAGTGAAATCCCCATGCTGGTGCTGTACCTGCAGATTTATAATTAGGACCATAAATGTGTGCAAATGTTCATCACGCTGTTGTGATGTCAGAGCTTTGTGACCTGAGTCATGGTTAACCCTACCCGTGATTTTGTTTTCCCTAAACTGCTTAAATCCAAACCAGAGAGAGAGAAAAAATATGCAACTAGTCTGGAAATGTTAACATTCAGTTTTACATAGGACATGAACCATAGTCTCCTGGGTAAAAGTCCTGTGTTTAACCCACTCATCTACCACAATCCAGTTTCTGTGCAGACTTTATCCCTCCTGCCCCTCTGTACTACTTGTCCTACTGGGTGAGTCTCCCTTTAGTATTTATTTTTTTCTAACCTGATTCCTAAAGCTATGACATCACTGCTGCGTGATTGGTTGCTCCTGTAGAAAAACTAATATGATGTTATCAGAAAAACACCAAGACAGCAGTATCAGATAAACCACATATGAGTGTGGTGGGGTCAGCTGTGTTCATGGTCAGCTGGTACAGTGGCCAGCTGTGGACAAACAGAGCAAACAAAGAGCAGAAGAAGAACTGGCTTCGCGCTGATGAAACTTGACAACCACAATAAACAACAACATGAAATCAGTGTAAATATTAAACATCTAATAATCTCTGCTGGACATTTAGATTAGCAAAGAACAGCAAATTGATTAGTTTGTTTGTTAGCTCATACTGCAATGATCTGACCTGTAGAGGCCGTGTGCTTGTTGGTGCAGATGAATTATGTGAGCTTTTGTTCATTTTCGCATCTAACTACACCCCGACTCATTTCTATTATGACCGAGTCATAATATCTGGGCTGAAAAATCAAAAGCTGGCAGCTTTATTTAAACACTGCAGGCTTTCAGTAGCCAGTGGCATTTATTTATTTATTTTACTTTATCTTGTCATTTTCCCTGCCATGCAAGGGAATCTGCTCTATTTCCGTGCTTTTTGTTTAAAAGTGTGTGGTTGTCTCGCCGTGAACCAGCCCCTGTCTGGTTCAAAATTCTTAGTTTCCATCCACAGTGCGGTGTCCTATTTGAGCGGCTGTAACGTGGGCGGCTTGTTTGTCTCTCTTTCCTCAGGTACCGTATGTACAGGAAGAGTCAGACTACAGGTTTCCCCTCGCTCATCACCATCTTCTCTGCTCCAAACTACCTGGATGTCTACAACAACAAAGGTCTGACTGAAGGGTATCATGCAATTATTCTAGACTAACCTGTTAGTATTGTAGAACTGGAGGGAAAAACTCTTATCTCCTAGCTGAGCAAATGTGCAAAGGCTAACACCTGCTTGTATGTGTGTGTCTAGCTGCGGTGCTAAAGTACGAGAACAATGTGATGAACATCCGTCAGTTCAACTGCTCTCCTCACCCCTACTGGTTGCCCAACTTCATGGACGTCTTCACATGGTCGCTGCCTTTCGTTGGAGAAAAGGGTACCACACACACGCACACATTAGAGCAACCCTGCCGTAAGGTCAAGTCATCTTCAGTGTGATTACTAAGGAAACAAACCTTGTGGTTTCAAGAGGTGGATTTGGGATTGCAGCTCAGGACTCTGTAAATTAGCTTTGGCACTGGCATGATTTTGTGAACTTTAACAGTTCATCTTGCATCTTCGTGCCACATACCACATGACTGTATCGCCTGCAGTTTGTGAAGTAGAATCCATCTTTTGCACCTGAATATAAAAGGGAAGTCTGCAGCAGTTTGTGCTGTCAGGTTCCATGTTTAGAACCGGCCTGGAGCCTCTCTGCGTGGCCTGGTAACCAGCCCAGGTTTGATAAGCAGTTAATAAAATGGACAGCTATTATAAAAGAGACTTGATTTGTCTTTGATAGATTAACAATAATAGTGTGTGAGCCTTTATATCCTCATCTTTGTGCCGTCATGGGCCTCTAACATCCTCCCAGTTGGACAGAGAAGCCCAGTGTGTGCTGACAGACACATGACTTTACTCTTGCATGTAATTTGCACATAATAGTATGGTTCAGCACTGTCCAGTTAGACAGCTTCTTATATAAAAAGATATGTCATATTTTTTCTCATAAAACATTTTTATTTTTCACAGCAGACACTGAAACATGTTGCACCAAAGTGGTAACAATAACACTAATGATGGCTCATGTTCCATGAAGTGATTACAGAGAGCCAGTCTGAATGTCTGCCGACAGATAGGTCGATAATTTACTACAATTCTTTTGAAGGACACGATTACTTTGTTGGCAATATTTTGACTATAAACTAAACTACATGCACCAGTTAGCAAGTTTGTTGTCTTTTTATAGACCTGTGTGTCTGTTTGCCCTGTAGTGACTGAGATGCTGGTCAATGTTCTGAGTATCTGCTCTGACGATGAACTCATGAACGATGGAGACGAGATCTATGACGGTAAGAAGCCACCAGCAGAGATTTTTCTTTTCTTTTCCATTTCCTTCTTTTATTAATGAATTTGTGCTTGACTCACTTCCAGCCAGTGCAGCGGCAGCGAGGAAAGAGGTGATCAAAAACAAGATCCGAGCCATTGGGAAGATGGCAAAAATGTTCTCTGTTCTACGGTGGGTCAAGTTGCGGTTAAACGTGTGCATGTGTGTGCCTATAAATGCTCAATTTCCTGCAACTTCTGCAAAACCAACCAGCACCAGGTTCATACATTTAAAGCTGATTTTTCTAAAAAACAAAATCTGTCTTTTAAACCACAGGCATGTTTTTGTGTGTTTGCAGGTGTGCAGTGTGGGGAAGTGTGTAATTCTCTCTCTTTATCACCTGTTCTCTCCTTTCATACACACACACACACATGCACACACACACATGCACACACACACACACACACACACATACACACACTCACACTGTGTCTGTCTGTTTCTCAGGGAGGAGAGTGAAAATGTCTTGACCCTGAAGGGACTGACCCCAACAGGCATGCTGCCCAGTGGAGTTCTCTCTGGGGGCAAACAGACCCTGCAGAGTGGTGAGCGTTTCATTCACTCTCACTCTCACACACATAAACGCACACACGCACACACGCACGCACGCACACACACACACACACACACACACACACACACACACACATACACACACACACTTAACCCTGAGCTCATACTGAGGAACAGAAACACAATGCCACACAGACAGTTTAAGTATCTGCTTTGGAGCATCCTCCATGCCCTCTCTCCTGTTCTCCTCCTCCTCCTCCAGCTGTTTTTCTCCTCTCATCCTTCTGCCTCACTGACTCACTCCCTCTCTCCACCTCACCTCGCCAGCGCTGAAGGATACTAACAGCCCACTGGTTGTCTGTGTGTGCGAGTGTTAGAGAGAGATTATGAGTGAGTGACTGAGACCCAGAGAATGGCACACAATGTGGGGCGTTTGTGTGTGTGTGTGCGTGCGTGTGTGAACTAACACTAGCTAATGCTAACACCAGGTGCCCTCTGAACCTGCTATGGTCTCAGTGCTGCTCTGAGGGCCTCGCTTGTTTAAAGCCTGAAACATGCCCCTGAGTAGGGGGTGTCATGATATACCGGCCAATGACAGTTGTGATATTTAAAAATGTTAACCTGTGAGAGCCCACATCAATTTCTCCCAGAAGGAAATTTTTTTCAGCACTTCAAAAATCTTTTAAATTAAAAACATATTCAAGAACATTTCCAGGACATGTGAAATTGTGGCACCTGTGTCCCAGTGGGTTCTTGAAATCATCAATATTACACATATTGATGATATAGACTCTGCCGCTTCTATAGATATCGTTATGACATCTCCGCAGAGCTCTACAGTGAATTTGGTCCAAGAGAATTGTATAGTAAAAATCTGACATTGTGACCTGCACAAATATTGGTCAATCAAAAAACTGCATTCTTGCACTTCTGCCTTAATTCACAGTGCATAGTGAGACACTGAGGTTCACATAATACCTGTCTGAACTCCTTGGCCAGTCTCATATTATGTTTTTTGACTTCCTGTTTGATTTTTGGATCACCTTGAGTTCTGGCTACATTGTTTTCCAACCAGTGTTTGTTTGACAACCCTTAGCTCAGCCTTTTGGAGCCTCCTCAACAAGCGAGGGTCACCCGTACAGCAAAGATGTTTACGCGTGTCTGCACAGAGCATGTTTCAGCCTTCACTTCGTTTTCCTTCTCCTCCTCCTTTCTTTGTACTCCGTCTTCTCTCTTGGACTCTGTCATCTTCTCTCTCTTCCTGTCCTCCTTTCTTTCTCTTCTTTTGCCCATCCTTCAGCTACCATTGAGGCCATTGAAGCTATCGAGACAGTTAAGGACGCCGAAGGTAAAATCCCACTCATTTCACTGTGTGTGGGCGCGTATGTTGTGTGTGTGTGTGTGTGTGTGTGTGTGTGCGTGTATGTGTGCACACATGTGTGTGTGCAGCATGGCTGCGCTCTCAGCCGCCCATGCTCATAAGGTCATAGATTTCCTTACACATGATGCACTCAGCTCTTCTAACTGCATCAGTGCTCTTGACAAAGCCTAAAAACCGCTGCACGCTGGAGCCACCACATTAAAGCACACAACATACACAAACTTTTTTTCTTTCCTTTTCTTGGAAAACAGGATACACATATAACATCCTGCATCCTATTCCAATGAAAGACACCCAGTGCATTTTCTTCACACACAAGCACACAAGAAGAGCGGGAATGTGGGCGGGAGAGGATGTTGCAATGATGGGCAAGGTCACTCAGACCTCCTCACAGACTGCAGTGTGTTAGTGTTCTCTATAGATCTCATAGATGCTGTAGTTCTGTAGAAGATGAGCATGCAATCAATCTGTTTCTCAACAACCTACGGCAGGTCACACAGGTCACCGATGATCATCAAAACATGCAATTCACTGAAGGAATATTTTATTAATCTGTGGCAAAACTCGGCTTTTTACTGAGCTTTCAGCCTCCTTCAGCAAATGTTCACATGGCCTAAGCTCAGGATGTACGTCTGACCACAATAAGCGGTGTGTTGCAGGGTCTGCGCTTATGCCAAGTGATGGCATGTGCTGAAGAAGGCAAGAGAATGTGGGTGAAACCTCTGTAAAAAGCTGAGTTTGGGTGATACAGATACAATTTCACACTTGAAACTTTTACAAAGAAAAAAAAGATTAATTTGGCATATGGATGCATTACATTGGGAAGACAATTCAGAGATGGCTGACAGGTCTGCCAGGTTCTTTTGAGCTCATGAACAGATTGTGATCACGGATTGTGTGTTTAGTGTGTCATACCCTGCGTGCATGGGCCCGGTGCTCAGCACGCTTCAGTTAACCATACTATTTTGTGTTTATACCTTTAGTGCTGTCTTTGGCTTACCTGAAGTACAGTCCATAATTTGTTTATCCAAATGAATTATGGGTATCACTTGTGCTGTAGTTTTCTGTCACGTTATGTGATCTGTAGCTGGGTGTGAGATATCTGCTTTGTAGTGCAGTGGCATTTGTGAGTAGCTGCATGTGTGACAGTTGTCGTTGTGCCGTTGTTGAAAATTGGCGTCAGTCTCTCCAGACAGACCTCCTTATTGGTACAGGAGCATCTGCTGGCACAGAGGCCACAGTTTACTTGGTTTGGTATAACAACTGTTACAAGAGTTTGCCTTAAATCACATTGTTTGGTTGATTTTCTGCCTAATTTAAAGGGGTACCCCAGTGATTTCACACATCCACACAGAGTCTACAGCCACACTGGCTCCGTGAGGCTCCGTAAGGCTCCAGTTCTGCGAGTGAAGCTCTTCAGCCAGCATGCTAACATGCTGCTAATGCGTCAAAAATGTTTACCCATTTGCATACATTTAACTGAAGTCCAAACATGCATGAATGACTGACTCTGCGGTGCTATTGAACACAATGCGGTGATCTGTGTTAGTGTGCTTTGCAAATTAGCAGTAAATACAAAGCAAAGCTAAGGCTACGCAGGCATTAGCAAACATCTGACAGAAAGAATAATGGCAGCTAACTCAAACACAGGACCCCTTTAAAATCAGAGCGACAGCCTGTTTCTGTGTGCACTAACTAAACAGTATTTCACATACAGAGCATGATAAATGTTGATGTCCTTTCAGTCATTTCATTTGCTCCTTTAAAGGATTAGTGTCAAATTTTTCTGTCAGTCAGTTTTTTATGAAGGTGCAACCTGGATTTAAAAAAAAGCAGACACTGATGTTTTTGTTTCATAATGAATTGCAACACTGCTGACTCATCTGTGCTACTTACCACACTTCCTATGAAACCACTCACTGTTAACAGAAAACCTCTTGAATTCCAGAGAGCTTTACTGGTTTCTGGAAGCCAAATGGTTTCACTTAACTTTTTTATTCATTTTTGGGTTTCTTGAAAGGTGCTAAGTTATTATTATTATTATTATTATTATTATTATTATTATTATTATTATTATTAATTATTATTCAGGATGAGTGGAAGTGGATGGATGGATGGATTATTATTATTATTATTGCTTTAGGACAGAACCTAAAATGAAACCATTTTGCCCCAGTTTCCAGTGTTTATGTTCAGCCAAGTTAAACTTTCATATACAGACATAAGAAGGTATCCATCAGCTCACCTGACTCCTGGCAAATAAGTGCTTATTTTGCAAAATGTTGAATCACTTCCTCAACCATATCTTGGTGTCATCATTATCATATGTGACCAAAATTAGTGGAGTGCCCCTTTAAGGCATAAATCCAAGTCATTCACGCTAAGGCACCACTCATCATAAACAAGGAGTACTCTAACTAAATATATAATAGGACGGACTTAGATACGAGCCCCAAAGGAGCATGAGAGAAGTGGAAAAAGCTGACTCATGGCTTTCATCATTACCTGTAAATTCTATGAACAGGTTACAACAGTAACCCTCCTGTAAATGTTGCTTTGAACAAACAGTTAACTGTCAAAAATGTGTCCCAGGAGTGAAGGATGTTCTAAGGACTGTTCCTTCTGTTTCTCATAATCCCTTATCTGCTGGTTCACTAACACTGCTAACCAGTCTGACTGTCCCATTCATTATGAGCCACAATGTCAAACTAATCCTAGCTCAGCATTAGGACAACAATTAAACACTGGCTGATGTGTGTCATAAAATCTTTGTAGATACAAATATACAAGACAATTTTGTTTATCCAAACCCCAACTGACCTTCAGCTACTGAAAATGTAATCTAAGTTATCTAAATGTGGTTGCTGGAGAAATCAGACAACAGCATTTAAAGGATGAATTGGGAAAAATATGTACATGCTGTGGCTTCCCAGGGGTTTGGATACACAAGGTTTGGCTAAATATTTTGTTGAATATTAACTCTGTGTGCATGCATGTATGTTTCTGTGTGTGTGTGTGTGTGTGTGTGTGTGTGTATGTGTGTGTGTGTGTGTGTGTGTGTGTGTGTGTGTCTGCAGCCATTCGAGGGTTCTCCCCGCAGCATCGGATCAGCAGTTTTGAGGAGGCCAAAGGTCTGGATCGGATCAACGAGAGGATGCCGCCACGTCGTGATGCCGTCAACAGCGTGGGCCTGTCGATGGGCCGCATGAACATGGGAGAGCCCAATGGGACCGACAGCAACAGCAATATACAGTGATGGACGTACACTCCCACGTGACCCGAGCACACTCCTGCAGTTACAACACTGATATGGTCCCATATTTAAAAAATATCTGTACATAGGCATATATACACAAGAAAAATGCATCACCCACACACACACACAGACACACACACACAGAGTATTTCCTTTACTAAATAGGTACAGACAACATAACACACACATGCAATTACATGCACATACCCCTAATCCTTTTCCTGTTGCCCTCAGCTGTTATGTAAAGGCATGAGCGTACCTGGACTTTACCACCAAAGGCTATTCTCTTCACTGAACTGATTGGCCCTATTTAGAGAACTACAACTCCCATGTACCTGCACAACAACAGAAAAGACTCTCCAAAAATACTCCCCATGCAAAGCACGAGGAGCTTGTTGTTCGCCTTGTATGTCAGGGGATCACCAGCAGGTTGACAGTGACAAACCTGTGATGGCAATCAGGGGGTACAGGGAGGGGGCAGGGAAGCCTTTAAGTCATGTATGCTTCTTTTTCCTGTTTCCATCCCCAAACAGGAAGTGGAACCAAATGTATGCTGATTTTTCTAAAGTCGTGGATTTGCCTGAACAGTGTCAATGTCTGTGCGGCTATTTAGGGGGGGGGTGCATCTGCAAACACAAGACGTGGCCATCGGGCAGGCGACAGTGAGAAAAAGTTTTGATGTGTGGTGTGAGCGAGAGATGTGTGGATATAATCTCAAGCTGCAGTCTAATCTGAGCCCTCGCTGTCCTTTATTTCTCTGGAGATTCCCGTTTTTATTTTGTAGCACCACACTGCACGCATTCACCACTTGAAGTCAAGTGGCAGACAGTCCACCACACCCCTCCCAAAAAAAACAAAAAAACCCTGGTTCCAAAAACACAGTCAAGGATCATATTTGAATTGTTTCTCCTCACCTGTTGTGTGTAAATAGAATAAATAAGACAGATTTTATTGCACATCTGGTCACAGGATGCAAGATGCAGTATATCATAAGTAGGATGCTTAATGGACTGTATGTGGGGGGGGGGGGTACGTGGGGGAGTTGAAATGTGAATCCAACACTCTATCCATTCTCTATTCATCCTCCTTTCTGCCTGAGTTGCTGTCTGCTAAGAGACGGCAGTGACGGCCGGCAATCGCTGGCCTAAAACGCAGGAAATGATATTTCAATGAGGAAACGGACTCTTCTGGTGATGGCGGCAGCCAAGACAATGAGTCAGAAGAAAAAGGTCTTTGTAAAGCATTTATATTAACGCATCAGTGCATGCAGAGTTAAGTTCTTTGATAATAATGTGAAGATTATATTTGTGCTCTGTGTTTCACTATGGTAGGATTTTGTTTCTTCATGTTTTTCTGGCTAATATAAATGAACTGAGGTATAATGAATCATTTATTTTGTACATAATGTTAATTTATTTTTTGTATTCATTTTGTGTTCAATTTTGTTGCTTTTTTTCTTCTTTTTCACAACCTGTGTTTCTGTTTGTTTTTTTTTGTTTTGTTTTTTGAGGCTGTACAGAATGACAATTCGCTTCTATTCAAAGTGTCGAGTCCACGTTCTCTCCTCTCTTCTTTGTCAATGTACAGGAGTTGTTTCTAATGATAAATATGAATAATGATAAACAAATATTAAACTAGCATTGATGAATGATCATTACTATATACAAAGGCACAGGCATTCAGGCAGCCAAAAGCATGATTGCATGGTTAAAATTTGCGCTGTTCAAGGCAAAAAGCAGCAGACACATTTTAACAGGAGGCGTGTTGCCGTCACAACTTAAAGGAAAAAAGTGTACTCTCTCTCTGATCATAATTCTTGATGATTCCTCTTGTTATTTGATGATATTTATGAGTCTATGATTATTATGATTCTATTTATTATGGACATTATTCTTAATATTTAAGCTCTCTCTCTCTGCTGGTTGCTCTTCATGTTGCGTTGCTCCTTGGTTGATCTTGTGCTTCTTTGGGAGAGGTGAATCCCCCTTGGGAGACCCTGTGCCATAGAAATTGTGCCACGGTTCTGACTTTCTCTCTTTCTCTCTCTCTCTCTCTCTCTCTCTCTCTCTCTCCCTCCCTCTCTCTCCCTCTCTTTCTCTTAGGTTTCTCTTTCTCTCGGCTCTCTTTCTGTTTTGACTCCCCGGTCACTAACACTGTAAGCATGCCCCATGGGACGATCCACTTTTTTTACTCTTGAATAAAATATGCATGAACCTTTGGTATGGATACCGAGCCTTTATTTTCCGACCAGACACAAATTGCAGTACAAAGGACGAACGCTGATCAAAGCTGCACAGACTGACTGGACCTGTTATACTGGATGTGACCACGAGTGCCACACTAAATCCTAATGAACGTGCGCTCTTCTCAAATTGAAATCAAAAGGCATCACACAATAAAGACATGTTAAAGTCGAACCTATGTACATGTCAGAGCACTTAAAACAGAGCACATGAAGTCCTGACCCAAAGTCAGAAGGTTAAGCATAATTTTATGTATCATTTTTATGTTCAAGAAACCAAATTGAGGTGATTTGTGCTATCAGAAGGTGAGTCCAGCGCAGCCTAGAGGATTGGACATGGACTCAAAGCAGTCTGGCCATCCTCCTCTGACCTCTGGCATCAGCAAGACATTTTTACCCAAAGAGCTGCCGCTCACTGGATAAGTTCTCTTTTTCAGACCATTCTCTGTAAACCCTAAAAATGGTTGTGTGGGAAAATCCCAGCAGGTCAGCTGTTTCTGAAACACTGACCAGCCAACAACCATGCCACTTTCAAAGTCACTTAAATCATGTTTCTTTCCCATTCTGTTTGAGTTTCAGCAGGTCGTCTTGGCCACGTCCACATGCCCACTGAGTTGCTGCCATGTGATTGGCTGACATTTATGTCAACTAGCAGCTGAACAGGTGTACCTAATGGTGGCTGTATAAACTACACTGAGCACTTGGTCATTTTGAAGATCTGAGGATTTAATTTAATCCAGCTGACTGTTCTCTTGCTTAGAAAGAAAGCGTGGGTGTGAATATCACTAAAATATTATACAACCACTTTCTTAGCTTCAAGTACATAATATCACATTACTTCTACTTAAAAAAATCTAGTATTTTATTTTTAGACCACTTCAGAACTCAAAACCTCCTAAATCATTTAAATCAATAAAAATTAGCATATAAGCAGACTTCCCAGCATCCATTGTGTAGCAGTTAGACTTTTTGAAGTATCTTCCACAGTGCTCCTCTTGTAGTTCTATGACGGAATTAACCAAATAATATGTAAAGTACTTGTACATCCACAGTCCCACACATTAACACACTTCCTGCTGGTAAAAAAAACGTGATTCCCCACCACTGCATTCTGAAGCCTCGGTTTTAGCATTCTGAGCACTGTTGATTTTTGGAGCCAGATGTGGCCATTCTTAAGAGAAGATACAATGCAAAGTGCCACCATAGACTTGCACAGGCACCACCTAATTAGGGCTAAGTAACATACAAATCAAATCCTTGAATTTCACTCATCGAAGCTTAAGCACAAACTTCTTGGAAAAACTGTCAGTACAATCGGCTGCATAGGAAGCTGCAGGATTGTTAGAAGATTGCATTTTAAGAAATGCACCAACACCACAAGCTGAAGAGGAGCATGCCAAGTCAAAGAGCATTAAGGACAATTAACTCTATTTTACTTGGGATGACCTATGCAAAGTGTAAAAGGATCAAACTAACCAAACCATGCCTGAGGTTTACCTTGCTGAGGCCTAAAGAGAGAGGAACAATATAAGAGACAATGGTTTAAAGAAAAAAAGGACTGACATTAAAAACCTTGACAAAAACAGCAGTCAGCACTGCAAACTGTATACACAATACCATAAATACTGCCCATGCAATCTTTGTACTCTGAATTGCCAAATCAGGATCTGCACACAAGATGAGCATTTTATTGAAACAAATAACTAGCAGGTGTAGGTTTTAAGTATATCCTAAATACCTGCATCAGACACAGGCCACTTGGGATGCACTAGAATCAGTGGGGAATAATGCTGACAACAAATTCATCAGGCTCAGTACGGACAAATATTTGCTCATACCATCCAACCCAAACCCCAGGGAAGCTTCTCTTGTTTTATCTCTCTAAAAATGGAGTGCCTGCATATATATGTGCATAAACACCTTTGACTTTAAGCTGGAGCCCATCACTACATACAGCAGCTGAATTATTATATACAGAACTCTGATAATGATAAATACTTATGTTATTAATCCCTTTAATCACACACCTACAAGAATATGGACAGATCAGTAAAAGCACAAAGCCTCAATAATGGCACCAGTACAACAGCAGTCACCATGTGCTGCATACTGCTTAAACCATTTGAGTCGAACGAAATGCTTCCAAGCTTTGAGTCTTTCATAAATGAAGAAGGGGGTTAATGTTACATCACTCCAAATGAAAACCTCTGGAATAGATGAAGGATCTTTGGACAGATGGAAACAGACTCATGCCAACGTATCCCAACTCATTCAGTTTAAGCTCAGGACACCTTTCTCTCTCTCTTGCTCTCCCTCCCAGCTGTTGAACGAAGGAGGCAGAACTTCCTCTTTCATAATCTCTCTCTCTCTCTCTCTTTCTCTCTCTCTCTTGCTCTCCCCTCTTCCCACTCATTTTATTGTTTACTCTTTGTTTCCACCCACCCCTTACTCCTTTGCAGTGGCAATGAGAAATGTAAAGTAAAATCAAAACTGAAAGTGCTGCTGTGGCACGAAGGGCGGAGACAGAGGGAGAGGAGAGTCAGAAATAGAAGAGCAGAGAAATTAAATCTCTCTAATCGGGATCACAGCAAACACATCAAGGTGAGTCCCTTCATACATCTTTGTCTCTTGTGTAGTTTTATAAAATACTTAGACTAACTCCCCTGCTACTTAACACAGTTTTCTTAAATGTTTACATTGGAATGATCTTTATGTTTGGCTGCTTTCAGCACTGCTGGTATTTGCTTAGACTCTTTCATTCCAGTTGATCTTTTGGAGTTAACTTCAATAGTTACTTCCTCCAAACCAGCAACATGTTTATTAGATCCCATTCCTACTAGACTGTTCAAAGAAGTATTTCCAATTATTGATGCTTCAATCTTAAATATGATCAATCTGTCTTTATTAGTAGGCTATGTACCACAGGCCTTCAAGGTGGCTGTAATTAAACCGCTACTTAAAAAGCCATCACTTGACCCAGCTGTCTTAGCTAATTATAGGCCAATCTCCAACCTTCCTTTTCTCTCCAAAATCCTTGAAAGAGTAGTTGTAAAACAGCTAACTGATCATCTGCAGAGGAACGGTTTATTTGAAGAGTTTCAGTCAGGTTTCAGAATTCATCACAGTACAGAAACAGCATTAGTGAAGGTTACAAATGATCTTCTTACAGCTTCTGACAGTGGACTCATCTCTGTGCTTGTCCTGTTGGACCTCAGTGCAGCTTTTGATACTGTTGATCATAAAATTTTATTACAGAGATTAGAGCATGCCATAGGCATTAAAGGTACTGCACTGCAGTGGTTTGAATCATATTTATCAAATAGACTCCAATTTGTTCATGTAAATGGGGAGTCGTCTTCACACACTAAGGTTAATTATGGAGTTCCACAGGGTTCTGTGCTAGGTCCAATTTTATTTACATTGTACACGCTTCCCTTAGGCAGTATTATTAGAAAGCATTGCATCAATTTTCATTATTATGCAGATGATACTCAGCTTTATCTATCGATGAAGCCAGATGATACACATCAGTTAGTTAAACTGCAGGAATGTCTTAAAGACATAAAGGCCTGGATGACCTCTAATTTCCTGCTGCTAAATTCAGATAAAACTGAAGTTCTTGTACTCGGCCCCACAAATCTTAGATGCATGGTGTCAAACCAGATACTTACTCTGGATGGCATTACTTTGGCCTCCAGTAACACTGTGAGAAATCTTGGAGTCATTTTTGACCAGGATATGTCCTTCAATGCACATATTAAACAAATATGTAGGACTGCTTTTTTACATTTGCGCAATATTTACAAAATTAGAAACATCCTTTCTCAGAGTGATGCTGAAAAGTTAATCCATGCATTTATTACTTCTAGGCTGGACTACTGTAATTCATTATTATCAGGCTGTCCTAAAAACTCCCTGACAAGCCTTCAGCTGATCCAAAATGCTGCAGCTAGAGTACTGACAGGGACTAGAAAGAGAGAGCATATTTCTCCCATATTGGCTTCTCTTCATTGGCTCCCTGTTAAATCTAAAGTAGAATTTAAAATCCTTCTTCTAACATACAAGGTCTTGAAAAATCAGGCCCCATCTTATCTCAAAGACCTCATAGTACCGTATCACCCCAATAGAGCACTTCGTTCTCAGACTGCTGGCTTACTTGTGGTTCCTAGGATACTTAAAAGTAGAATGGGAGGCAGAGCCTTCAGCTTTCAGGCCCCTCATCTGTGGAACCATCTCCCAGCTTGGATTCGGGAGACAGACACCCTCTCTATTTTCAAGATTAGGCTTAAAACTTTCCTTTTTGATCAAGCTTATAGTTAGGGCTGGATCAGACGACCCTGAACCACCCCTTAGTTATGCTGCTATAGGCCTAGGCTGCTGAGGGGGGTCCCATAATGCACTGTTTCTTCTCATTCACCTTTATTTACTTGTTTATACTTCACTCTGTATTTAATAATTATTATTAATCTCTGGCTCTCTTCCACAGCATGTCTTTTGTCCAGTCTCTCTCCACTCAGCCCCAACCGGTCGCAGCAGATGACTGCCCCTCCCTGAGCCTGGTTCTGCTGGAGGTTTCTTCCTGTTAAAAGGGAGTTTTTCCTTCCCACCGTTGCCAAGTGCTCGCTCATAGGGGGTCGTTTTGACTGTTGGGTTTTCTCTGTGTTATTGTAGGGTCTTTACCCACAATACACAGCGCCTTGAGGCGACTGTTTGTTGTGATTTGGCGCTATATAAATAAAATTGAATTGAATGAGACATGATTGGTGTAGTAAAAGGCATCTGCTTCTATGTAGTTGTGCTTCATCAAATAAACCATCTAGTGTCTTTATATTAAACCGACCTCATTTTGGTTTGTTACATTATGGTTTAGCTCTATTCAGGAACACCTTACAGCATTAAAGTCTTTTGGTGAGAATCTGTGTTTTGATTCCACACACTGATATCATGTATCTTAACGCATGGCATCTTCTTTGGTCCCTCCCTTCTGTCTTTCATGATCTGGTGCACTGCTGTTAGAGATTTCAAAGTGTCAGTTTTTCTATTAACAGGAGGAGAACCTGTACTCAACTAGTTTCTCAATAAGCAGGTTACTGCCTGTAGAGAGGAGGATCCTGTGGAAATATTAATCCCAGGCCACACTGCTGAATTGATTTGTTCATGCTTACTGACGACAGTTCAAGTGTTTACTTATTTTGTAGGTAGATTAAAACTTTCATGCAAGAGCTGAAGATGGTCATGTCTTTTAAGGTTGCAGAGGTCAAACAGTAGATTTTTAAAGTGCTTGTGTGGTTCAAACCTCTGACAGCCAACCAACCTTTGTTACTGCTGATATTTGATTTTAATATTCCAGACCAGAGTTTCAGAGGCTTCATTAAAATGCTTTGAACAGTATCCTGAGTGAACTGGCTCTGCATTATTTGTTTTCCTATAAGCTCCCTCTGTTCCTGCCTGACAGATGCAATGCCTTCGAGAGCAGGATGCTCTAATCCCTCGGCCCCGTGGGAATTTACCTAAAGTCTGTGCCGCAGTGCTGGTTACTGTCACTATAGGAGGCGTAATGTTAGTCTCTCCTGAACGGTCGATCAGCTTGATTGCCCTGGCAGCACTCATACTGACTGTTGGCCCTTTGCTACATGGGCTGTGTCTGCTGGCAGAGGAGCTGCTATACCATTCAAACACGAGGTGAGAGGAAAGGCGTGGTTGTACTTATGAGTTTTACATTCACTGTATATAAAAGACAGGTGTGGCCCCAAGTGGAGGAACTGCAGTTTTTGGCACTTCCATGTTGCCACTTGGTGTTTTATTTTATATATATATATATATATATATATATATATATATATATATATATATATATATATATATATATATATATATGTGTGTGTGTGTGTGTGTGTGTGTGTGTGTGTGTGTGTGTGTGTCTGTGTGTGTCTGTGTGTGTTAATATATAGTTTAAAGCTACTCAATTCAACATGTTTGCCATGTCTGTAGAATTAACTATATATAAATTGATTTATGATTACAATTAGTATCTCTGAGTTCACTGTTTTAATTCTACAAGCTGAGTCTTTACTGTTAGTGAGTACTGTGTCATTTCTTATTCTCGTATTTAATAAATATATTTCCTTCAACAGCTTGTGAAGCCCAAAAATTTGCTGCCAAATTCTTGTTATAGATACAGTGACTGCATGTTTATGTTATAATTACTCTGTACAGCAGTGACATTAAAGACCTGTTAACAGGGCCGAAATGGACCCCTCTTCCTTCCCTGTTCTGACCAGGTATCGAGGACAAAGGCTGCTGAGCCACATGCTGCCAGCCTGTGGTTTTGGGGGTAAGACCCTTCTCGCTGCTGGTGTGGCAGGCCTCATGCTGTACCTGGCTAGACATCATCTACCACACAAAAGCCAGTCCTGGGAACTCACTATCCTGGTCACTGCCCTTTACCCACTGTTAAAAGTCCTTGGAGTCCTGGTGAGGTTACACATGCATACTCATACTGGAGTTTCAGCCTCTCGCTCCAATGCTACTTATTATTTAGTATGTTATAAATATTTCACTTGTTTAATACAAAAATAAGCAAAGCTGTCAACAGAATGTGAAGAAACAACCACTATGACTGAAGAGATATTAGTTAAATCAATACTTTTACATAGTAGCGATTTGTACCACAAAATGCAGTTTTTCAAGAACAGGGTGTAATGATGTGCAGGGTAGTACAGAGGGATAAAGTTGGTGAGCCATATGGAAAACAGTTTTTGAAGTTAGGTTAAGAAGATCACTGAGTAGCAGTATGGCTTCGTGCTGAGAAAGAGCACTACAGATATGATGTTTGCTTTGAGAGCATTGATGGAGAAGTGTAGAGAAGGTCCCAGCTGGAGTGTCTTTGTGGAGCTAGAGAAAATATCTGATAGGGTGCCAAGAGAGGCAGGAGTGGTGGAGGACATGTATGAGGACAGCAGTGGACAGTGGTGAATTGTGCAGTAGGAGTGACAGACAGACGGGTTTGAGGTGGGACAGATGTTGACTATGATGTTTGTAAGTGACATAGTAATCTGTAGAGAGAGAAGGGAGCAGGTGGAAGAGAGCCCGGAGAGGTGGAGGTATGCACTGGAGAAAAGAGAAAGCAAGACAGAACACATGTCTGAATGAGAGGGAGGCAGATAGAGAGTTGAAGATGTAGGGAACAGAAGTGGTGAAGGTGGATGAGTTTAAATACCTGGGGTCAACCATCCAAACTGAAGAACAGCATACAAGAGAGGTGAAGAGGAGAGTGCAGGCAGGGTAGAGAGTGGTTGGAGACGAGTATAAATTCAATTCAATTCAATTCAAGTTATATAGCTTGAAATCACAATAAACAGTCACCTCAAGACACTTTGTATTGTGGGTAAAGACCCTACAATAATACAGAAATCAGGAGTGATTTGTGAGACCCAGTATGATGTATGGTTTGGAGACAGTGACACTGATAAAATACAGAAGGCAGAGTTGAAGATGTTAAGGTAGAAGGAAAAGAGAAAGAGCACAGAGAGGATTTGTGGATATAGTGAAGGAGGACATGAGAGAATGATGCTAGGGATAGGCTGAGATGGAGGTAGATGATCCACTGTGGTGATCCAGAAATGGCACGGCCGAAAGAAGAACAAGAGGGTGGTGCTGTGAGCCAGTCACAGAAGTCATTAAGAAAAGCCAGGACTAAAAAGAATTCAAAAGGATTATCAGAAGTTTTGATGGTAAAATGCTGCCCCGGTGGTGAAAGCTTTAAAATTTCCAGACATACCATTTAGTTTTAGTGTCGTCACATGCTGCTATTCAGTTCATGTAGAAATATAGCAACCCTTTGAGCATTGCAGGAAAAAAAAAAACACTGAAAATCTGGAAATGGTCATTCAAATTTGTAGTAAACAGGCTGCAGCATACAACTAGAGCAGCACAACTCTTTAAATTAGTACATAGGCAAAATCATGTGAGTTGTGGAGGCCACCCAGTGCTGCTGCGGCACCTTATTTTAGATGTTGTTCACATAGTGATCTTCACTGAAGCAATTCAAGTCACTTGCCATTTCAATGAAATCCAGTTCTCATGAAGAAATCTGTTCTCTTTATGATCCAAACCGCACCTGTAGCTTACTTCATTCATTAGCAGCACTTCTGGAATGTCCCTTAAACTGTAGGAATACTTTCACTATGACCATAAATATACACGGCTGCAGGCAGTCAACACAGATCACTGCTGGTTGTCTTCTAAATAACCACTTTTGATTCAGTAATGTCCTCTCTGGGTTCAGCAGTGTGGACCGTCGTCCCAGAAGCACCTGCCTTTACATGTACTCAGACATGTCAAACCCACATAGTTACTGATTATGTTTTCACATTCAAGCATTTGCACAACCGTCCAACTTCATTTTAATGCATGCATCTTTAGGTGAATGCACTAATGAGGCCACAGCTGTTCACTCAGTCGCTGTTCGCACACTGAACTAAGCGCCTTCGAGTCAAGCTAACTCGGCTGACACTGCCACTTGTCATTGACTGATGAAACTCATTTGATTCAGCAGTTAAAGCAGCAAATTTTACTATATAGCTACATTTGAAGAGAATTGAATAACCGGGCAATTTCATCTCAGTCAGAGCTCAGTGTGTGTTTGCAGCTCAGAATTAAACTTCAGAGAGATCAGTCCCTTCCTGGGGATTTAGCTGATTAAAACTGATATGGCCTTTCTTGAGTAAAAATAAACATCAGCAACAATGACCATTGCACTCACACTATCCTCAAAGAATTGTTTTATGATTTTACCACAGATCTCACTGTTCCCTTGGAGTCCTTATAGAAACTGGCAGCATTACAGATTCAGATCCAGCTCAGGCTTTTGGCAGAGCTTACTCTGTCCCTTGCACTGAATTCAACCTAAAAATATATTTATTCCATATAGGAAAGGGCAGCTTGGGTGCAGGGATGCCCTTTTCTTTCACCTGACACCTTCACCAAGGTGTCAGGTGGCTCCCGAGCAGAGGTGAAGTGTTGTGACATCCTTGCGGCTGTTTCTGTGGTTGGTGTGCAGGGTCCGTCGGAGGTGGAGGTGTCAGACATCTGCGAGGGGAGGAAGATGAATGTAGCCCACGGCCTGGCCTGGTCCTTCTACCTAGGATACCTGCGACTGGTGCTGCCACGTCAGTAACATAAAAACATAAATAAATCATATTTTGTCCTCCTGTACTTTCAGATTCCATATGTGTAGACTTTATTTGCACAATATAACCAGTTCAAGTTGTACATATTCAGCTGCCAGACCTGCCAGACTGTATTCTCTGTTCTTTTTGCCTTAAAGGGTCACATTGCTACCCCTTCTACTCCATTCTAGAGATGGGGCTGAATATGAATGAAGAAATCTGAATTCATGTGTGTGTCCATTTAGGTTTGGAAGAGTCCATTGCAGCATTTTGTGCCACACACCAGTTAAACAACACCATGTGGGGTCGCGGTTCCCGGAAGCTCCTCATCCTCGTCCCTCTTAATGCCAACATTTCACACAAGCTGGAGGATGAGGATGACCGCATCCGATTCTATGACAACCTCCCAAACAACGAGATTGACAGGGCAGGAGTCCGGGGGCGGGTCTACAAGCACAGCGTCTACAACGTAATGAATGAGAATGGGAAGGTATGCAAGCATGTGAAATAATCCAGGCGTATGTTCCATTTTTTTTACTTTAGTAATCTGGAGCAGACTACGCTCAGGTTCACATTAAAGATGTTCGGTCAATATTAAACAG
The DNA here is from genome assembly GCA_024447675.2 of Pterophyllum scalare. NCBI lineage: Eukaryota > Metazoa > Chordata > Actinopteri > Cichliformes > Cichlidae > Pterophyllum > Pterophyllum scalare. The sequence goes on from JAMQGT020011843.1 coordinate 191,833, forward strand.
TCAGGAGGGGCTGCAGATTAAATGCTGTGAGCTCCTCGTGCAGGAATTGAACTCAGTGTCGTGTTTCTTGCTGCAAGTGTGGGTTGAAAGACTCAGTGTGCTCATATTTCCTCCTTTGATCAGATTTGTAAGGACTGTGCAGCTTAAATGCGACAGACAGCGAGAGTCACAGTAAACTGACAGACTCAAGGGCCTGTTTCTCTATACATAATTTGTTTCAGTATTTTAGAGAACATCATCAGTGTGCTCTTTATCTAACACTGACTGTACTCACGACCAACTGCACAGCTCAGTCAAAAGAAAGGAAGTTTGGGGCTGCATGAAAGCATCCCGAGTTTCATGTAGGACTAAAAATAGCCGCCAGTTATTTCAGAGTGAATGGCCTTATTTCACTACTGCACGTTACACAGGATAAGGAGATGTTTTTTAATATGTAGTTATTAGTACAGAACTTAAGTGTAAGCTATAGCACTTTAACTTTATATTCATTTTCATTTACTTTTACTGCTGTTTATCCACAGAGTCTGAGAGTTTGATTTGAGTTTTTTTTTAAAAATTTTATTTTTATCCTGAATCTAATCTGATGTTTACAATCAAGAAAGGGAGCAAAACCTCACACAGTGGCGGGAAATAATTAAATAATTATGACTTGCTATTGAGCACAGGAGTAAGATGTTTCTTGTAGTTGGTCACCAGGTTTGCACACATCTCAGGAGGGATTTTGATCCACTCCTCTTTACAGAAACTCTCTGAATCCTTCAGGTTTCTTTGCTGCTGCTTGGAAGCACGAAAACAGAGAATACTATATTATAGCCAGGTAAATTCCTGCCCATATACTAGCACCTTTGAGCTCTGTTATAAACACTGTATGATGCATTTATTCCAATTTACAAAACTGCCTAACTGTATTACAGTCAGACAGCTCATGATTGAAATTATTTATTACAGCAGCAGAATACAGTTAGAATTTGGCCTCTTGCCTCTGAGCTAATTACGCCCCCAAAATCTGATCCCCACAGAAATTTGGGAGTGATAAGTAAACATTACTTACATTACAGTACTGTAAAACACTCTTGATGCCTTGATACCTTTTCATCAAAGTAATCTAGTAGTACATCACCTCTAGTGGACTATTTTCCTTTAAGAGCATAGCATTGGTACCACCTCCTGGTTAAACTAGAGAATCCACCAGTGGAGAGCTGATTCATAAAAGCACAGTAACAGCACCACCTACCTGTAAAACACGAGAATCAAACATGTTTGAAAAGAGAGTGCCACAAGCTTTTAAAGGATTATCTGTCTGGGAAACATCTTCCCCTGGGTGTCTGTTTGTGTGTGTGTGTGTGTGTGTGTGTGTGTGTGTGTGTGTGTGTGTGTGGGTGTGTGTGTGTGTGTGTGGGTGTGTGTGTGTGTGTGTGTATAAACAGGTCCATGAGTGTGTGGTGGAGTATGCGACACCTCTGCTGACACTGTACAGCATGTCTCAGGAGAGCAGTGCTGGATTTGGGGAGCCTGAGCGCAGACAGCAGGTTCTGCTCTTCTACAGGACCCTGCAGGACATCCTGGAGCACTCGCTGGAGTGTCGCAACCGCTACAAACTCATCCTGCTCGACGGTAGGAAGATGATCAAACAGCTGTGTGCGTGTGTGTGTGTTTGTGTGTGAACTTTGTACGCACCTCACAGCATGACACAGGCTGCTTTTAGGGGGATTTTAGCTTTCAGCTTATCCACTTTCCCACAAGGACTTTATGTGTTTTTAAAGGGGTTTTGTTGTTACATTGGAGTCTAAATGTAGCACAGTAAGAAGCAGGTCAGAGGATCAGTATCAAGAACATTTATGGCTTTGGTCCAATTAACTCTGGCCTCATGTGAACATTTTTATCCTTATGATGATGAGTAGGAACTAAATTTTGCTATATAAACGCTCCTACAAGTTCCTGGATTGTTACTAACAAACCTAAACACTAAAAAAATAACAACCTTAGGTCACGTTCTCATCTTCTTTTTCTAGATGAGCATGAGGACGACCCTCACTTCCTGTCCAAGGCCATCCTCAGACACTTGGAGCAGCAGGAGAAAGAGGAGTTCTGTCTCACACCACCGCCTCAGGCGCACCCATTTGTGGGCACTTCAGGTGCTAGTAATGGTGATATGCGCAACCCAGACCTGATGAGCAGAGAGCCCACGCTCATGATCAGCCTGGACAAACCTCAGCCTCTGAAGGAACCTACTGAGAACACTTACCACTATACCAGACAAAAATAAAGACAGGCTCAGGCTCAGTTACTGTACGCTGACTCTGTTAAATTATAGTTTTTGCTGTTTTGTTATATACACCGATCAGGCATAACATTATGACCGCTGACAGGTGAAGTGAATAACACTGCTTAGCTCTCCATCAGGGCACCTGTTAGAGGGCAGGACCTACTAGAGAGCAAGCAAACATCCAGTTGTCAAAGGTGATGTGAGAGAAGAAGGAAAATTGGGAAGCATGAGGATTTCAGTGACTTTGAGAAGGGCCAGAGGGCAATGGCTAGACGACTGGGTCAGAGCAGCTCCAAAACCGCAGCTCTTGGTGGGGTGTTACCAGTCTGCAGTGGTCAGAATCTATCAGAAGTGGTCCAAGGAAAAAATAGTGATGAACCAGTGACAGGGGTCATGGGAGGCCAAGGCTCACTGATGCAAGAGGGGAGGCTGGCCGATCCAGCAGATGAGGCCACTGTCAAAAAGTCAACGCTGGCTCTGATAGAAAGGCTCAGAATACAGAGCGCACCACAGTTGCCCGCCTTCATGGCAGCAAAAGGAGGACCAACACGATACCAAGCAGTCGGTCACAATGTTGTGGTTGATTGGTATATATGTTTTTGTGTCTGAGAGCATCATTTGTGTTTAAAATTATTTATTCAATTCCCAACTTGTTGGCGTTTATTCTATAAACCCTTTCTATTATGAATACACCTTCATTGCATTTAGATATTCTTTAATACTTCTGGTATCAGGCGGTGCAACTGTTTAAACAAACAGAATGAGGAGACTAATAAAAACTGTCCAAGAACTGTCACAGGGCAAACACACACAGGGACAGACAATCATTCACACTCACGGCCAGTTCAGAATCACCAATCCAACGTGCATGTCTTTGGACTCTGTGAGAGTGCCCACACAGACACACAAGCTCCACACAGAAAGGCCCTGGCCCTGGCTTCAAACCAGGACCTTCCTGCAGTGAAGCAGCAGCATTCACTAGCACCATCAATGCCACCCAATGCAAATAAAAATGGTGTTTAAATGATAATTCAAAATAATATACTCTAGCATATTTTTTTTTCATCCATGCATCCATTTTCTTTCACTTATCCAGTTCAGGGTTGCTGGACCCTATCGCAGCTACCATAGGGCGAAAGGCAGGCCACACCCTGGACAGGTCACCAGTCTGTAGCAGACAGACACAGACAGACACACAACCATGCGTGTATAATTAGCAATAATTTTGGATCTGCTGAGATCATTTTGTCCAGCAATTTGCGTGTTCTCAAATCTCAGGGAGGCAGAAACATAAACATGACACTTTTATTATGAAGTAAAAATTAACAATAGTGAAAAGGATATTTTATACAGAGGACACTGTGGGGTCTTTATGACAGGATGAAAAGATCAGTAGTTCATGCTTAATAATGGCTAAAAATAGCTAAATTCAACTCATCTGTAGGCATGCCAGGCAGCACAATTGGTGTAAAACTAGTTAAGTATTAACTCATCATAAAAATCTTTATTTCATTTAAAAATGACATGTGTCCCCTCTACCAAACACAAAAGTTAATACACGTGTCCAGTTAAAAGCCTGTTTAAACTCAGTCAGTTGGTGCAACTGACAGAAAGGTCACGCATGATTAAATTACATAAGATTATCTACTAGCCTTCTAAAATGCCAAAGATGATCATAGTATATATGAGTTTATAGAATAAATTCCTACAAAACTGAACACTTTATTTTAAACAGAGATTATGCACTTGCACAATACGCCTGTGTCTATGTATTGATCTGAATATTAAATCAACATAATTTAGTGAGAAGAATTTTTTTTTTTTATTTTTGTTTGGTAACATTGTTATTAATTAATTAACTGTTATTAATAAATGGTACATTGATAGTTAATTAAAAGGGACATATCATGCAAAATCCACTTTTTTAGCCCTTAAATACATTTTGTTGTGTACTTTCAGTGTGTAGCAGTGCAGGAAATTTAAATCCATTCTGTCCCGGTGCTGCGTAGATATCTTTATATTCTTTTTGGGTCATAATTTTCAGTCTATTCAGTTTTCTCTATTCACTGTTATGTTTTCTTTCCTCTTATGTCACAGTATTTGCTGTGGAACTGCTAAACAAGGACATGGACTTCCGGCTTACCGATTTCGTAAATCCGCCATTTTTTTCTTGCAGCGATTTTGTAGTCCAAGTTCAGTTATACTGAAGTTGCAAGTAGACAAGTCAAAATGTTTGGTTGTTGGGCGTATTAACCCACACGATTCCTCACATCGCCCTCCCACATCAGAACTTCTTCCACTGCTTGTTTCTCTACCGGTAGATAATCGTATCACTGCTATCAAACTACAAAAATGGCCGAACGGAGTGGAGTGGAACGCTCTGTGACCTGGAGGGGGGCGGGGCATGAAATGTCTCATTCACATTTAAAGAGACCGCACCAAAACGAGCTGCTCTACGGTGTAAAAGAGGGAGGGGTCTGTGGAGCTACAATAACGAGGAATTCAGACCAAAGCATTGCAGTTCTGCTTTATATAGACCACAAGTGAATGATTTATATATGAAAAGATAGGATTTAAAAGCATGATATGTGCCCTTTAACTGTGAAAACTGTAATAATCCACATATGTTTGATGTAAAGGTGGAAATGATGTTTGTAAACTGTATTTGGTTCCATAAGCTTTACTTATAATTAAGTTATAACTGATGTTCATAATTCTCATTTTAAAATGTACGGCTCATGTTGCTGCACTTGTTTTCACTTTGGTTTTTTGTTTAGTTTTGTTTTCACATTATCTTTGCTCTTGCCTTTGCTGTCCATTTAGCTATGCCAGGACAACAAAATGCTTTTTTAGATATTGCAAAATAAATTATGATGAGTTGGGAGATCAGATGCATTATTGCTGCAATATGTGCGTCACAGGATCAGTGCTAAACAACAATTTCTGGGCATCACAGACTGCTTTAAAGAGCATTTAAAGTCTTGAAAAAGAAGACAGGCTCGCTGGTCAGTAATAAAACCTTGTTTTAAAACAGTTGGTTTCTGAAAGTTGTTTTTTTTGTTGTTGTTGTTTTGTATCCACAGCTCTGGCCCATTGGTATTTGGACAAAAACTTGCCTTGGTACACCACATCCTGGATTTTGAAATCAAACAGTCAAGATGTGCATGAAGTGCTGACTTTCAGCTATTATTCAAGGGTTTTTTGGTTGGTTGTTTGTTTTGCAAAACTGTTGCATTCCCTGTTGCAGTCCCTCATTTTCAGAGGCACAACTAGTTTTGAAACTTTTTACTTTCAGGCAAAGTCTAATATACACTTCTTGTTCTTAATGCAGCCAGTGATGTGCGTCTGCTGTAAACCCTCCGTATTTCCATCCAATTAGGCGTCTCTCGATGAGCGTGTCCTCGAGAGTGTTCTTGGCTCGGCTGGTTGTTGTGAAAGGTTTTCGACAACCAAAGAAATTATTCTGTGATCATTCGCTTTAGTTGTCTTCCAGGCCTTTGGTGTTGCTGATCTGGTTAATGCATTCCTTCCTTCCTTTTAAGCTTCTAAAAATGGGGGGAAACAGCCATAATTACAAAAGGTTAAAGGTTTGTTAAACCTCCTTGAATTAAAGCTGGAAGTCTGCACTGCAGTCACATATTGATTGTTTCATTTAAAATCCACTGTGGTGGTGTACAAAGGCACAATGTTACAACATATAATTCATTAGACTATGTGCTCAAGTTTATTTAAATATCAGTTCATTAGCAATGCTTATTATTAAGTGTTACCTTTTGTTCTGTTATTATTGAGATGTGGAGTGCTGAAAGCTCAGAGAGCAAGTTCAGACACTAAACAACAACATATTATTAACAAAATGATCAACACTGATCGCTTTTCCACTGACTCACTACTATATTTATAAAATGTCTTGGAAAAAGCAATGGAAAAACCATGGACACGCACAGACCGAGCACCTTTGTTTTAGTGCTGAGGAAGTGTTGCAACTTGAAGGTGAGTTCCCCCTCCACCTTCAGAGAACATGACATCCATGCCTGGAGGCTGTGTGAGGCTACAGCCACATTTATTGCTACCATGGTTCCTATGGCAGAATTTAGCTATTAATGTTTTACTTGCAGTGTTTATTTTTAAATTTAATTTGTAGTTAAGTGGTGTGGCTAAAGAGACAGTAAAAAAAAAAAAATAATTTTTTTTAAAAAAAAGTACTTACAATAAACGCTTTAAAGCATGCAAATTTTGCAACAAATTCTGCCAAAGCTTTAAAAAAAACACAAAAACAAACTATAATGCATTTTAAAAGCACAGGAAAATAATGAACGTGTGTGGAACATTTATTATAAGTGAAAAAAATGTTACAGGGTGAAGAGAAACACTAGAAAAACACAGAATTCAGAAGCGATCACATAAAGTCATAGTATTTGATAAAGATGTGGGAACAAGAGGAAGACGTATTTAATGACTGCATAAACAAAAGAAGTGGTCACAAGATGTCTGGCACCAAGCCTGTTTATCTGCATTTCACATGCGCTCGCAAACTCTTCATGACTGCGAGCACAGCCGGCGAAACTGCTCCACGAGGTTGCATCAGACAGCCAGAGGGATCTGATCCAACTGCACTGCATTATTAACACAGAAAACAGCAGAGTCACACGGTCTATAACGTTTAGATACAGAATAAGAGGAGAAATGCAGGGAAAACAGCGGGGCGCTGCACTGTGCGTTAAGTAGACCTGACAAGCCAAAAATAAGCTCTTGTTCCAAACCCATGAATAGATAATAATAATAATAATAATGATAATAATGAAGTGGAAATTCTCTTTCCTTTATTAGGCCTTCAGATGAAACAGTCCATGAAGGAAACTTTAAATACCGCAGAGTAAGTTTGATGTGAACCTGTATACTAATATCTCTTCCACAACAAGATACTGATGGGAATCTGTGTGTTTTAATCATGTTACTTATTCGTTAGCTTAAAACCGACAAATGACTGATGGGGAAAAGTCAGACCCGTTTCCCAGAGAGGAAAAATAAACTCTGCATCTCAAACAGCTGACACGCCGACACTGACGGATGGAAAGCAACCCGGTCATCATGACTGAGTGAATACAGAGCAAGCTGTTTACTAAATATAAATGTAAAAGTTAACAAAAGTGAAACGACCCCATCTGAACTAGTGAAAATATTGCGGTTCATGGGGCACATATTACATCGAGTGTGATGTTTATTCTGTATTTATTTGCCAGTGACAACAACCAGGAAGCCCATTTTTAAATAGCCGTGTAATTAAAAGCACACGGTCTAAGTCAGTATTTGCTATAGATTATGACTATATGCTGTCACAACGCACGGTAGTTCCCCTGCATTTCTCCAGAAAGACACTTCCTTCTTGGTGACAAACCTCTGACTTGGCAACAGCAACTAATCTGAACAGAACTGGCTGACAGCTGTGACGTCGCAGCAGGGAGATTTCTCAAGAGACCGTGACTCGGGTGTGAGTGTTTAACCTGCAACCTTCCCACTCTGTGTCTGCTGTCACGTAACCGCGGTGGGACGGACTTTAAGGCAAAGGGCTGCTTTTTATGTTTCTGTGGTGTCATGGAAATATAGTCCTGTGACTGAAGAATAAAGCTCCTTTCCTCCACCAGGTAAATGTGTCTGAACGGTGTGTGTCAGACAGTTACTCACCTGTGAGTAAGGCAGGATTCATGATACCACCGTGTCTGGACTTAATGCTCACACTCAGAAAACCACACTCAAGGACTCACAAGAATCTTGTGTGCAGTTATAAAAGTTACATTTATTGCTTACACAGCAGGGCTATTTTTGATCTATTAATAATAACAAGCCAAAGCCAAAAAAATCAGATCCATTTAATATGCATTTAATACCAAGGAAAACTTTACTAAATATAAATCATAAACTACCACTAAATATTAGCCATAGCAGCAGCAAACCTATTGTGTGAAATGCTAATGTGGTATTCAATTTCTCTCATGACACCAGAAGCACCCACCTCACTGACCTGCACATCAGTCACAGCCTAGTATAGTTCCAGGGCAGCCACGTTCATTTATTAGTGGTTTTTAATGATCAGGCCTTTAGAGTCTTCACTCACAGACACATGATAGCACAAATATTCTATTATAAACAAAATAACTGAGAAAAAATGTACCCTATGTTATATTATTATACATCATATAAATGAATATTTAATATACATTAAATGTTACTCCCTGCGTAACACTGGGATTTAGAGGTTTTCCAGAAAGAGAGAAATCAGAATTATGTGAAAAGTACAAATATTTTTTCTGTAAATTTGATTTATTTACTAAACTGAAAGCTTATGTGGGCCATTGTACTGAACTGGTTCAAATTGCAGCCCTATACTTAAGAACACATTTTAAAAAACAATCAATCAATTAATCAACCAACATTTTATGATAATGATTGTTTAGGCGTAAGTCTAATTTAAGCTCTCAAAAATTCTGATGGCAAGGTATCAAAATTATAAATTTTACAAAGAAAGATATGTAGATTTCAATTAATCTTAAAAATTCAACATTAAATATTTGTAAAAAAAAAATAAATATATATATATATATATATATATATATATATATATATATATATATATTTGTTGTTGTTGCTGTGAACATCTTATAAATGTGCAATGAATTAAGTAAAATTATTTGCTTGAAAGTATGAATTCCCAACCGTTTTTCCAAGAAATATCAATTTTTGTTCAATGAAACCCTTAAATTATAGGACCATAGAAATAAATATGTTTTAAGAAAATACTGAGAAATATGGAAGCTCATGAATGGCGATTATTTTTTTTAATGGCGGTAATGAGCTTGCAAGTGGCGGAAATGAGTTTGCAAAATGGAAAATATTAAAGAAATAATTTATTTCTTAAATTAAAAAGTAAACTGAATGGTGAATTAAAAGAGTAGTAAAACCAAAATATTAATTTAAGGAATTTTATTTCATCTGTACTATACTCTGGTGTATTTAATGTCCTATTAATCCCTTTAATGTATCATTTATCTTTTATTTCCATTTTTTAGCTGATTTTGTAGGTTATAAGTGCAACTTTAAATATATATATATATATATATATATATATATATATATATATATATATATATATATGGAGAGAGAGAGAGAGAGTTTAGTACACTTAATTGTTTAATTTACACGTACAATATTGAAGTAAAAAGGGTATAGGAGCACAAAACGTGACACATAAAAGATTACAATAAATCAGTAAATGGCGTCCTTTTCAAAATTATGAATTAAAGATATCACAGCGACTAGAGCAACGTTACTTTCGGGTTGCGCTGATTTTACAGCAGTTCTCTGTAATTTCTTCGCACGTTGCGTGATCCGGAAAGTTCTCGGTAGATCCGCTAAGCACCGCCCACAAGCGCGAGAGCTCGGCTGACGCAACCGACGAGTATAAAATGTCCGCGCTGACAGTCGGCATCTGTTCAGCTCAACTAACCTGATACATGGAGAAGATAGAGACCAAACGTTTGGAGGAGATACCGGTGCTTCACAAACAGCAGTCAGAATGGTCTATAGCTCGGCTCTGGTCTTTGGACACCTCTTGTCGGAGGAAGAAAGCGGCGTAGAGATGATAGGAAAGTACTTCTTTCAGCCAAAAACAACGGGACGAAAGATGAGTTCTGCCCGCCGGGGAAGCGTCGAGAGCTACGAAGACAGAGAGAGCATTTCGCCCTGTAAGTTGTTTATGAAGTTAGCTAGTTTTCTCTCACACACACACACACATATATATATATAAATCACACAGTAAAAGACGGCACAGGTTCTTCCTTAGCTGCTCCTCTGCCTGCCTCACAGGGCTGTTAGACACATCACATATTATTTAAATGTCAGTGCGCCTGATAAATGGTGAAACCGGCTGGAACTAGAACTATAAAACTTGGCGGAAGAGCAATAGGTCATTGTCTGATGTAAGCGACTCTGGTCTTGGATCAGCTGATCACTTGGTGAGCTTTTCACTGTGCTTCCTTGTCGGCTGCTGATACCAAATCTTTATTCTGATGACTAATTATTTTTAAATGCAGCTTTTGCAAAAGAATTATCACATGATTGAAGATCTCAAAAGTGAAATGATTCAAGGTTTGGACACAGTCAGTAATGTAGAAGTGAAAGGAGGAATCCATTAGCATAACTTTTATAAAGTGTGTACACCATTGGTTTCTAACACACTTTGTCGTCTCTTTACTCAGTTGCTGACTTGGACGCTGGTCTGGAGCATGAACAGCGGCTCCTCCAGCAGGTTGTGACCCAGCAGATGGAGCGTTGCCTCACAGATGCCAAGGCTTCCATCCTCTGCTGCCAGGCGCTGCTGCTGCCTCACCACATGACCACCAGGATCAGCCAGGACGTGGTGCGCGCCTCCGCTGATGAGCCCTGTGGGCTCCGGGGAGCCTCCATCGAACTCTACGTTGAGGCCAAAGACGGCCTTAAGTATGTGGGAGGCGTCTGCCCTGATCCAAGTGTCACCCCGACCTTTGAGCTGTCCGTGATCTTCAGGGCGGATGACGACGGCTGGCCGTCGCTCAAGCACATCTTCGACACCAACAAAGTGTTGAAGCTGAGACCAGAGTACCGGCTGGTGAAGAGAAAGCTCTACTCCTCTGCCAGTCCTGTTGTTCATGACTTCAACTAGGAGTGAAGCTGAGAATGTAAACCAGTTTGTTTTTGTCAGCTACAGCATGTAGCTGACAAAAACGCACAACTGTAGTCTGGAATGCACTGGAGGCTCCTGTATTTTTATTTTTTTAAGTGAATTGTTTAACAGGAGGGTTGACTGTATTCCCCACCCCCCCACTGTAGACGGTGTCAGTTTTTTGCACTAATATTTGAATGTAAAGATGTGCACACTGCAAATGTTCCAGGACTGGGCAGGTCTCACTCCTGAAGGATGCTTTTATTTATTAATGCAAAATAAACTTTTTGCACAATTTATTGTCCTGTGTTTGCATGTTTCTCTGGAACAATGGGTCCACATAGACCCTGTGACACTCTCATAATTAGAGATTACAAGTTATTTACAAATAAAGAAATTACACTCCTGATTTCAATAAGTTACCAGGAAACTGTTCTCACAAAAATCCTCTATCCATGTTGATCACTACCATTAGAGAGAATACACACAGCTTAAATCTCCAGCTGACCCATTATACATTTAGATCAAATCTTTATTAACAAATTTACACCAGAATACACAAATTTATCAGCTACCCAAACACAACTATGTGATCCTTTTCAGTACAAAACTTGACTTCACACTCCACTCTTAACACGCATTACAAAAACTTTTCTTGTGCTCTATACACAGCACACAGGCTACATCCTAAGTAACAAGTGGGGATGATTTAGTAATATCTCGGCAACAAACTGTTAAAGCCCATTAAATGACAGCTGTTTTTCACAAACCTCTGGGTTTTTAAAGTGGCTTCCTGCCTTCAAGGACAACATTGGGCCTCAGTTTACAGCTTAGGGACGGCTGTGGCATTTAATTGAGGTCAAAGTAATTCATCAAATTATGTTATTAGACAGTATAACAGCTTCAGGCAGGGGCTGATCAAAGTGCTGCCTCCTCTTGGTTGCCAAACATCAGTGGCCATCCTCCTCAAAGCTGAAAGTCAAATTGTATTACAATGAGTTTCCTGTCTGTATGATATGAGCTTAATCTGTGGTTGAATCATATATATCAATATCCTTATTTTCAATTGTACTCAGTATGGTCAGTAGAAAAGTGAAAGCTCTGCAATTTAATGGGCTGAAACATGCACTGGTATACACTGGCCAACAGATTAGATCAAATTGATTAACTTACTATTAAGAGAAGACATAAACCACAAGTTTGAAATCAAAAAAGTCAGAAAATCTATTTAATGAAATATTTTAAGCAACTCTTATTTTAACACTACTCTTGAGCAGTGATCAAACTAATAGGTTTCTCAGCTCTGGGTGGTATCAGCCCAACATGCAGCGCTAGTAAGATTCATTTTGAGTTGGTGGAACTATACATTATGATTTCTCATGTGGCCATCTTTGTTACTGCTGTTTTGTTTTTTTTAGCTCAACAGGACTGGGCACAATTAGGTGCAGGACATATGCACCATTCAAAATGATCAAATCTGCCTAACAGAACTCATCTGGCCCTCTCCCATCTGATCCCAGACAAACTGCTGCTGGTGAAAGTATTCTTCTTGATACACAAAAGTCCTTGTTGTGATGTAGCAGGAGCAAATTATGACCCACTACCCATGCTGGTGAAATGGTCCTTAGAAAAACTGGTGTAACGTCCCATGGTGCCCCATGAATGGGAGAGGAGGAAACACTGTGCGGGTCTCTCAGACACACACACACACACACACACACACACACACACACACACACACACACACACTCATCTATGCTAAGGTACGTGTGTGTGTGTGTGTGTGTGTGTATACACACAAACCAGGCACATGGAGACTGCACAGTCCTCTTCAGAAAACAACCAAAATGACCAGAAAGTAATCAGCTCCAACATTCAAAGGGTGGCTCTCTGCCAAAGTCTCACTTTGGGAGATCTTGGGCTATTTCTTCATCTTGAGATCGGCCTCCATGGCACTCCGGCGACCCCTAGTGCCTCCATCCTGCAGCAGAAAGAGACAAACATGGCAGAAAAGAAAGAAATCTTAGCATAAAGGGTGCACAGGTCAAAGGTAAGGGAGGCCCTGCGGGAGGCCTCCTTGTGTCATTGAGCTCCGCACAAAAACACAGCACAGTCCACCCTGGAAGGCATCCTCCCACAAATGAAGAACAGAAAAAATAATGAGCAAAGAAAAAAAAAAAAGGACAAAATTTTAAAAAAAGAGAAAAGAAGCTGGAACATGCACAGATGCTAACGCACATAAACAGAAAAATACAGGAAACTGGCATTAACCGAAGGTCGACAAAAATTTGGGTGATGAAGGTTACCTGTCTGTGTGTGTGTGTGTGGGGGGGGGGTGAAAAACTTGTGTGCAAACAGAAATTTAAAGGGTTATGAGGGTGATACAGACAGTGTGTTCAGAAATGCATGAGTTTGAGTGTGTGTGTATGTGTGTGTTTAAAAACTGCAAGGAAGAGGAAGCTTTTCATCCTTTCAGTTCTTTACCACAATTGACAGAGCACAGGATGCAAATAGACTCACGGCTCATCTCTTTTGCATTTACTTATTCACTTCTACACTGCTGAGCATTTGGCGCCAGTTTAATACCTCAGCTGTTAACTTTAGAAAAACCTGACTGATTAGATTCTTAAGACCGACACCAATACCTGGTTATTTTAAAATTCAAAATTCTGTATGTTGGCCAGTCTTTTTTTCTGTCTTTGAGACACAAAATACATAGATAGATTTCATTAATATTTGCTATGTGTAGTTATGTTTTTACTCATTTACACTCTGTCCAGCTCAGCTGGTTGTTGTGGCATTCCAAATATGTGTGATGCCTACACTGACGTTGCAGAGTGCCCTCTGGTGGACAAATAATGCAATGTCGACACTCATTGTTGAATGTTTTTTTCTCCCGTCTCCTCATTACTTTTGTAATTTTCATTTATTGGCCAAAAAAAATTCCATTATCAATAAATTGGCAATATCAGTCAATATCAGCCCAGTGACAAATCGATCAGGCTCCACTTTCCATCTTGGATGTTTTAAGCCAGAGAACACCACGTTTTGAGGGTTGTGTGCCAAGTTACAATCTAAAACTGGCAAGGCTGGTTAGCAAGCTGCATCCATAAACAATGCAACTAAATCACAGAAATAACTGCTAAAAAGCACTTCAACAGTCTGCACCACACAGCAATATGTTATGTGTTAGATAATGAAATTAAAATGCTCCACAAGGCACCAACAGAATAAACGCGGGTGAGAGGTTCTGATCAGCAACTCTAATTAGCTGTGGTCAGGTCTAATAAAGAGCTAGCTACTATAAGTGTCTCTGTTGGCTTCTGTCTGTCCATCAAAGTGCCCATGGCCTTGGCTTTAAACGTTAACAAATATGAATTATTAAAAATGAAGTAAAAATCAGCCTCTGTATAGTTGTTAGGAGGAGGTAAGCATTACTATAGACTTTATTTTTGATGTACAGTTGAGTACGTTAACATGAGTCTATGGGGATTAACTCACTTTTAAAGCTGCCACTAGAGGAACTGCAGGTTTTGTCTCTCTTGTGCTTCATTATTGAAAGCCAGGGGCTGTTGCTTGATTATTTCAGATTTAAGACATCAGATTTTATGTCTGGTTTTTGTCTGAGCTTTTTCATTAGTTTGAGGTGTTTGTAGCTCAGTTCAACTAAAACAGGTCAATTTAAAACTTCAGAGGTTTAGCTTCTACCTATAAAATTATAAAGAAAATCATCTTCATGCTTTTTGTAAAATAAAAAAAAATATAGCTTTGTATTATAGTTTGCAAGTTGTTCCTATCTAGACTTTTTTTTTCCCCCTGTAGGCTTAGAAAGTGGCTTTTGTGATGCCATTGGCAAAAATGTTTTACTAGCCTTGTTAAGAAGCGCAAATTACCCAAAGGGAAGTATTTGCGTTGTTATTACACTGTGGCACTTTGTTTAGTACTGACTGATAGTGATAGTAGTCCAGCTTTAATGGCTTTTAAGGTGTCCTGAATCCTTACTGTCCTCTAAAGCCACTTCAGTAGAAATGAACAGAGAAAAAGATCACAGGTTCGGACAGGTGTGTGCAGTGTGTAAGGCTGTGGATGTGTGTGCATGTTTGCTTTAAGACAAGCGTGTACGGAGCGTGGCCCGGTTCTGGTGAAACTTGAGCGAGAACCTGAATACTTACAAAAAGAGAGAGAAGGAAAGCAGGAGAGGCCATTGGGACACTGTCCTGTAGGAGGACAAACATTGGAGTGAGAAAGAGAGAGAAAGCACACACGTGCGTGAGAAAGCAAGTTTCATACAAGTTTGCGTCAAACAGAGAGACACACTGAGGGACAGGCGTCCTTTTGACTTCAGAGCTGCACATACACAAACGCACATTTCTACAGAGCTCACTCAGGCTCTGAATGCAGATGGATAGACTGATGGAGACAGACACAAACAGGCACAAAAGAAGCAGACAGGGACACGCAGGTGTGCAGGACCTCTCACAAGCGCCATGCCACTGTTCCCACAACTTTTTGAAGCACATTCAGCTTATTAAAGTTCTAAAATGGGTCTGATGGCCTCATTTCAACCCCAGCAGACTTTGCTGTGTAGCAGCCAAACAAAACATAAAAGGTTTACTACAACTGTAGAAATAGTTGTAAAATATATTCTGCAAAATGAATCTTTATTTCTGGGCTTTCCAAGGAAGCATGACATCTTCCTGAAATTCCTTGTTTGCATGTTTCAAATTTCCATGATATCCTATTAGACACAAACTCAAGCATGCCACATTGTTACAATTAGGAGAAAGCAGAGTGCAGATAAAAGATGGATGTAGCCACTAACAACTGTGTATGCCAAGTTAAGCTGTGAAGAATCAAGCTGAGAATTTTCAGCACCATCTTGTTGTTTTGAAACCAAACGCGACTAGCGAGATGCGGATCTGACTGAGAAAAATCAGGGACACTGAACAGCATATCCTGCTTTATCCCATTTTTGACTCTAAATGGAGACCATCATTTAAAAAATGACCCTCAACCTTTTTCAAATAAGACAATCATCAGGAAAGTGTTTATTGAGGAAATTAATTAAAAAGAGCTGAAGTGTGATTTTTCAACAGACAACTTTTTGTCACCCCCTGCTGGCCATAAGAAATAATGCAAGTTTAAGGCACTTCCACAATGGCTCCACGTTTGAGATGCTGCAGATAGACTGAAGTTACAGCCATCTTTTATACACAATCTATGGGAGAAAGCAAACCACAAACACTGCAGACATATGCAGAAAGAGAAATAGAGGAAGACGAGCACACGGGTCAGAGACAGACTGGAGTTAGTGAGGAGAGGAGCAGCCAACATGCAGGACGTGAATCAGCTGGGAAGTCAAGATTAAGAAAGTGCACTTTACTGTGATTAGAACAGACAGTGTGTTGAGTAACAAAGTGACCATGCCTGACATGTATGGTGCGCATCAGTGCCAACCCTTTAGTAAATTGGCACTCTTATCAACTCATTGTGTCCTAATTGCACCACTGGTTTCTGGTACTTCACACCAACATTCACATCAGATGTCACATTAACACAGTAGTGTAGCATCACTCTGGGACAGTAATAAAGCAAAATGGGAAGGCGGGGTGAGGTGTACTGAGGTAAATTCTTCACATGTCATGTGTCACATTTTGTGTGGCAAATACAAGAACTACACTGACTGTATGGCCACTTAAATGTGTGCTGAACCCAAAGCCATGTCAGGTTTCATATACTGAACATGTCTATGTAACTTCCATTTGTGACATTTCACAAAACATAACTGACACGTTCGAGACTTTTTGTCACAGGGTGGGTGTCTCTTCCATATACACGTCTATTTTCATCCAGTTTGTAAAAGTCTTCAGCCAACAGCAGGATGACAGCACACTGAAATGGTGTTCCTCAATATACCAACCACAATAATCAACAATAACGTATAAAAAAATTAATTAAAAAAACTTTATGACTTCACAAACTGGAAGTGTTACCTGTGTTTTACAAGAAACAGTTCTGGGACTGTGCACTTCCTGTAAATAATTTAAATTTCTTAAAGCCAAGTACACCACACTGGTGTTTGCACTTATTCTGATTACACTTCTCCACCTTCTCTTGGAGGTGGGCAGAGGGACTGTTTGCAGGAGCTTGGCTGGTGTCATAAAACTTCATATACTTGGAAAAAACGACTATCACCCCGGCCTAACAGGAGCCACAAAATGTAACGCACAGATGGGGAGAGGCCAGAGTTGACAGTTTAGTTACAAAACATCAGCACTGACACTTCGGGAAACTTTTACTTTTGATAAGGACTTGGCTTCATCATAGCCAGACTTTCCTGACATGCTGCTCAACCCACCTTCTCAGCCGGCTCTCCTGGTTTACGGTTTCCCTCCCTGCCACGGAGGCTCTTGGCAGAGATGGCGCTCTCTGAGGTCTGCATGATGAGTTGGGTGGCCAGGAACTGCTGGACGTGCTCCAGGACGTCGCGCTGCATCTCCAGCGCCATGTGGTACACGTCGTGGTCCGAGGAGTTGTACATGACGGCGTTCTGAAACATCAGCATGATGTCGCGCTGGAACTCGGCAGTGGTGCGGATAACACCCGACTCGATGTTCTTCTTTATGGCTGAAAGGTCCATGGGTCTGCAGCAAGAAGGGTGGCAGGAGCAGCATGACAGAGGGAGTGAATTTAGCTTGTTTTGGAGTTTTAATTGAACAGCCAGACTGGAATCATTTTTAGCTGGCCCAGTTTCACTCAAAAAATAAATAAATAAACAAACAATAAAATAAAAATCAAGGGAGTGTGTGTGTTGTCTGACCTGTGTACAATGCTGTGATAACCTGGGGCGATATCATCTGACACAGGCTGCAGGAAGACGCTGGCGTACCTGAGAAACATTAGCAAAAGTAAAACACCTGTGTCCTCTCAGCAACTTAGCCTCACAGTCTCTGTACGATTGTTTGATTTGGAAAATTTAAATGAGTCTCTAACTTTTTTAAATAATTGTTTAACAAATCTTTATCACAGGTCTTTTATATATATATATATATATATATATATATATGTTATAATCCCATAGAATCATAAACTGTATATAACAGATGGAGGTAAACACCGTATGAATAGTACAGTTTGACTACTGCTCTGAAACCTCATGTTCGAAATTTTTGGGTGTTGCAATCTTTTTTTTTTGACACCAGCAGTTTTGCTCCATATATTGTATACTGTTAATGAGCGATATAACAATTCTCTAAATCACAGTTTGATTCATACCTCCTTTAACCTTTTGAGAAGCAACAAATAGGGGAAAAAGGCTTCAACAAGGCATTAATAGAACCATATGGCTCAGTAGCATAAGCAACATGAGCACACGGTTAATAAGCATGTTATACAAGGAGCCCAATGCTAGTGTTACGGAACCGCATTTGTGTCCATTTGTGTAGGTATTCGCCTACGCAGAGCCTATGCAAAGGGGTACACAATCAATCCAAACATGCTTGCGTGCAGTCCTCCAAGTACGTAGATGACACTACGGGTAGGTTGAACACTGATTGGTTGAAATGTGGGCTGGAACTGTGGAGGGAGCGAAAGCGCAGCAGACCACAAATGGGAGAAGTTCAGAGAAAAAAAACAAAGATTAAAATAAATAAATACAGCATGAGAAGCGCAAACAGTGGCTGCAGTGGAGCTCTTTGTATGTTATAACTTCACTCTTCTCTACATCTGGACCAACAGCAGCACAAGCAAGAGTGTCTGTGACACTGCCCTCTGATGACAGTATAACTACAACATGTAGATGACAGTCTGCAAAGCTGTCTGTAGGAGCACCGCTCAACCATGTTGGAGCCCTGAGCTATTAATCACTTGGTCATGTAGTTACAGACACAAAATGCGCTCCTAATTGAAAAAATATATTCTGTAAAAATCCTGGAAGCTTCAGCGATGAAGTGAGTGATGAAGTGATCCCTCCCTTTCTCACAGCCACGGGTTTCAACACCACACTGTCTGTGTTCACATTTAAACACTAAATTGTTTAACTTAACTTTTCTAACAACTTTGAGGCCAGATTTATTAACAGTCTGCACCAGAACAAAACCCTCTTTTGACATGAGAACGCAGTTGGGACTAATTAAAGAGGCTCTGTGTCAATTTTGAGACTGAAAGGCATGGGCAGTGGTATTTTTTATGGCTGACCCTATGGCATGTATAAATGTAGGCGCTTCCCTTAATGCTGTCCCAAAACTTTGGGAATTTTTTTGAGTATTTAAATGAATCACCTAAATGCGAAATAAGTTCTGCAGCACGCAATTCACTGCAAACTGCATGGAATTTACCGCAAAAAAAAGAGTCTTATTTTACACCCAAGGGGGCTGTGATAGCTGCTGTTACAAGTGTTAACTTATCTGAAATGAGAAGAGAGGTTATCAGAATGGTTGTGCAACTGGTGCGAGTGGTTGGGTCAAACCTGTGAGCTATACTTTGGCTTCTACATCTCTTCCCCAAGTCCTGACCACGAATGCTCAGACCCATATACAGTATTCGCTTGTCTGCATTCACACACATCCCAATCTTAATCCATAGGATTTAATATGTGTGGTCCACCCTTTGCAGCTATAACAGCTTCAACTCTTCTGGGAAGGCTTTCCACAATGTTCAGGGTGTGTTTATGGGAATTTTTTCCCATTCTTCCGGGAGCACATTTGTGAGGTCAGACACTGATGCTGGATGAGAAGGCCTGGTTCACAGTCTCTGCTCTAATTCATCCCAAAGGTGTTCTATTGAGTTGAGGTCAGGACTCTGTGCAGGCCAGTCAAGTTCTTCCACACCAAACTCACTCATCCATGTCTTTATGGACCTGCTTTGTGCACTGGTGTGCAGCCATGTTGGAACAGGAAGGGGCCATCCCCAAACTGTTCCCACAAAGTTGGGAGCATGAAATTGTCCAAAATGTTTTGGTATGCTGAAGCATGAAGAGTTCCTTTCCCTGGAACTAAGGGGCCAAGCCCAACTCCTGAAACCCACACCATAATCCCCCCTCCACCAAACTTTACACTTGGCACAATGCAGTGAGACAAGTACCGTTCTCCTGGCAACCACACAAACCCAGACTCATCCATTCAGATTGCCAGATTCTGTGCACTATCAGAGAACCCGTCTCCACTGCTCTAGAGTCCAGTGGCATGCGTGCTTTACACCACTGCATCTGACGTTTTGCATTGAGCTTGGTGATGTAAGGCTTGGATGCAGCTGCTCAGCCATGGAAACCCATTCCATGAAGCTCTCTACACACTGTTCTTGAACTAATCTGAAGGCAACTTGAAGGAGTTCTGTAGAGACTGACTCTGCAGAAAGTTGGTGACCTCAGTATTCGCTGACCTCACTCTGTGATTTTATGTGGCCTACCACTTCCTGGCTGAGTTGTTTTGTTCCCAATCATTTCCATTTTGTTATAATACCACTAACAGCTGAGTGTGGAACTATTCAGCAGTGAGGAAATTTCATGACTGGACTTGCTGCACAGGTGGCATCCTATTACGATACCACACTGGAATTCACTGAGCTACTGAGAGCCACCCATTCTTTCACAAATGCTTGTTGAAGCAGTCTGCATGCCTAGGTGCTTGATTTATACACCTTAGTAAATTTTGCCTTCTGAGTCCTACCAACGCCACTATTAACATAACAAGAGCTAAACAGCAGCGGAAGCAAAAAAAAAAAAAAAAAAATCAAATGAAAATGATTACAGGGCATCGTTTTAGAATTTTGGCCAAAAGATTTGACTAATGTTACTGCCAAGCTCTGCTACAAAGCTCCACCTGTGGTTGGCTGCAGCTCTCCACACCAGCATAATGGCCTTCTTCCAGATCTTCTGTGCCTGGACCGCCTCCTGGTCCTCACCACATGTAGAGCTGATGCAGAGAAAGAACAGAGAGAAAGTCAGACAACAGCTGGAGTGAAGAGAGGATACTCCACAGAATAAAAGCCAGCGAAGTTTGTTCCATTTCTAAAGACAGATTTCCCCCAATATTTGTTGGGTACAAGGTCAGGGGTTATTTCAGGACATCAAATAGACTCCTGGCTTCACTATCACTGGTAAAACTAGGAACAGTGTGGATACTGAGACACAAGTGCCACAGCGCAATAAACACCTGGACACTTACAGCTGGGAAGAAGAGGCAGGGCTGCTGGCCAGTGAATCAGCAGTGTAGCGTTGGGAGGGCGGGCCGTATCCATCCTCACTCTCACTGGCTGCCCGATCCACTTCTGACAAATAGGGACCCTCCCCCTCTCCACACTCCTCCTTCAGCTCCATCAATTCTTCAGGATCACCCTCACTCCCTGCCTCCTCCTCCTTCACTTCCTGGATTCAAGCACACAAAGTTAAATATTTTTTTCTTTATAGCATATGCTGTCCACACACGTATGTAGGCCTTAAATGAGTTACCTTGGACTCTTTCCCGGACACAGAGCTGTCCTCAGAGTCTTTGAGAAAGAAATGAGAAGAGAATTAGAAAATAGAAATGTGAAAACATTTTCACTGTACGTACAAATACATGTGTAAGCCACCCACCTAAACAAGGTGGGTTGGGTTCAGGCTTACTCCACTCCTCTCCTTCACTCTTCACTGTGGCTTCAGTGACTTCTTTGACTGCAGTCCCCTCCTCTGTAACTTCACTTGCTGCTGCACCATCATCAGAGGTGACAGAAGAAGTGACATCACTTCCTGTCACCTCAGGTCCCTCATAGTTTCTCTTAAGCAGTTCTTCCCTTTTAGTATCTGTCTGGTTTTGTTTCTCCTGGCTGACAGGTGTCGGGGCTGACACTGTGTCCACATTGTGACGTGTTTGCGCGGGGTCCGAGTCTTGGACTGTCGGTGTGGGCTCTGAAGTTTTTAGTTCTTGGGTATCCCAGGGGCTGGGGAGCGTGTGACCTTCTGACACAGACTCTTCGCACAGGGAGAGCGCTGCTTCCACTGCAGCAGCATCCAAAGCCACAGGATCATCAACCTGGGAAGATATTTAAAAACATGAGCCATTATGTTTCCCTACATATGAACTTTACTTGATTAGTTAGGTGTCTCTATATAGTTTTTTCTGTTGTTGTTTCTATAGATAAAAATTCAGTTTTATTTTTTGTTTTTTAAAAACCAGATGGGGCTCTCAGCCCTAAGCTGAACTCCTGAGGATCAGGGATAACTCTTCTAGCGTTTCCCCCTGATGTGTCTGACATGGGTGACCTCACCAGCATCAAGGTTCAGCGAGGCTCGCAAGCCCCCTAACCACACCAAGGCTGTGATCCTCTGGGGATTGGGTGGGCTGTCTAATTAAATGTGGAGATTAATTTTTTCATCCATTCAAAGACATAATGCAATCAATTTCCTATTGGGCAATCCCCTATTCTTATTTTGAAACTCCATTAATTAGCTAGTTTTGTCATTCCCATCTAGTGTTTTCCTACAGGCAGGCTGTTCAGGTTGCTGTTTTAGCAACTCTCAATGTAATTCGGTCATCTCTCACTATTGTGGACAGCAGGTAGTACTTTTTCTGCTATGGAGATCCTTAAGGGCCACTCTTGACTCACGGGGGCTGCAGAACAAAACAAGGACTACTGTTGCCTGCTGTAAGGCACAACAGTGGATTCAAATTCAATCTAAGAACTGCTACTTTTTATAACCTACAGCGAATTTCACTCATTACCTTAAAATGTACACAGTTTAGTGTAAAATACTTCACATTTAAACCTAGAGAATAAACTCTGCTCCTTGTCATATCTGCATCTTTTTGACAGTGACAGCAAACTGATGTAGACCCCACACAGTATATACCTTCTCCTCTATGATGGCAATGATGTCTCCTACTGTCTCCAGGTCCAGTTCTTCTCCAATGTAAGACACAGCCACAAGGTCTTCTACTAATCCCGTCTCCTCACTGAGCTCTGCTTTCACCGCAGCCTCCGCTTCACCCTCTGCAAACCCACGCAGATCAGTAAATAAGAACACAAGCATGCAACAAAAACCTCAGTGCAAAGTGAACAATGACCAAAAACCATAAACAAAAATGTTTACAAAGATGTAAACAGATACCACAAACCCTCCAAAATTCATGTCTTGTTGAACAGTGACAACTCTACAACTTTGTGTTCTTTTACAATTAAGTAGTTTGGAGGGTATTTGTCTTCTCATTTTGAAACAGACTGTAGAGCATGTTCTGTGCAGCTTAATTACTAGAGTAATTGGGTGTTACAACACCCAATTTGTTTGGTTTTGGGGTTTTTTTTGTGTTTATAAACCTGCATTTTAATTGCATTGCACTGCACATTTGTTAACAATTTCTGACAACAAAGTTGGAAGGATCAGGACACAGGATGAGCTCCATGAATGCAATTATTGCCCAAGATAGCAACCAAGGAAGCTGCAAACCTGTCCCAAGAACTACCTTTTGAGATAACTACGGTGTAATGTGTCAATGTATGCGGGGACAGACATTCAGGTGCATGTACCTGTAATGACCTCATGACCAGGTGGTAAGGCAGTGGTTGCTGTAGCAGTCTGTATGCCATTAGTTAGGCTCCCAGTGGAGTCTCCCTCTGCAACCTGACATAATTTAAAAAAAAAACAAAAAACGTGAGGTTTTAAAAATAAGAGCGTGAAAAAGAAGCGTCAAAAGAATATTGACAACATTTTAGAACATCAAAATAAGGTACTGTATTCACTAATACAGAAAATGCACACACTATGAGTTTAACTCAGTTAATATTAGAAAAGGTGTCAAAACCCACAACACTGTGAGCTGGAAAATCATAACTGTGAAAAGAGACACAGCCAATTATCAACACCTCTATGAAGCTTAGCCAGCTATTTAAAATATTCCAAATTCCTTTGCACTTTACAGCTGTAATTAAATGGTTTGTTACAACTTCAGTTTATCATACATTACTGTTTGTAATGTATATTACTGAATTAAATATAGAAGCTTTAATCAAGAATATTAGCTTTCCTAGTAATCAGGTAGTTTTGGATGTCATGACCCATGCTAAGCTGCCTCTCACCAGGCGAGGGCTGGCTGAGATAAGGTTGTTTTTTTTCAGCAGCTCTGACAGTAGAGGTGAGGGTGGCGGTGTGGCCTTCTGGGCTAGAAGCCTTTTCTGTGGCGAGTCATCTACTAGAACAGCGAGTCCACCATCTTTGGGCCCAGGTCCTGGAGGGTCTGCTGCTGGCAGAAACACTCCGACCCCCTGAGCCTGACACACAGCAAAGAAAGCATTGAGAGACGCTGGAGGGGGGGCGTGAGATGATCTTATTCCACTGACTTGTAATGAAACAAAAACAAGAACCCCCAGGGCCAAATATCCCCATGTTTAATGTGACTGTGAAAGTCTACAGATCCACTGCAGTGAAGCACTAAAGGTCATTATGGCATTATTCTTCTACCTTGTCAGTTAAATAAGTATATAGGGCAAACTAAGTATTCTTACAACTGAGTGAGTGGTAGTGGTATCTTCAGAGGCGCCAGCTCCTGTCTCCATGGGTGGGGTAGGGACTGAAGAGTCAGTCTGAGAATCCAGGGCTGGGGGGCTGGCACCCAGAGGAGACCGTACTGTCACACTGGGCAGACGCTTAGGTGTGTTTTTCACTGCCTGACGAGCTGCGATAAAAATAGAAGACCAGAGAAGGGGTGAGCATGACAATAATTTTTCCAATTCTGCTCTGGGAATTAGAAAAACTGCAGCACAGAAATCTTGAGCATCATGTGAGAGGATCATCATTCCAACCCGAGCACTTCAGTGAAGGGCGCTCTTGTCTTAAATACTGAAAACAAATACTTGTTTTCAGACATCCTAATTCCCAGTACCCTTCTAGTCTTACCCACATAGCCAAAACCACACGGGCTTTTCAACAAGTTGGCTACATGTGTGGGCCTACATGAGACTCTACCTCTGACTTTAATTTTTCTAAGTCTAAGTCAATGTTGTCTTTATGTAGTTGGTTAGTTGCTAAAAGGTTATTTATGTTTGCTTTTTGTCTGGCCACTGACCAGTTTTGTTGTTTTTAACAAATCCTCAGCATGTTGCTCATTTTTCTCCTCAGAACTACTACTGGGGTTTTACCATGAAAAGTAAATCAACACCGCCCACCTGACCACCTCAGAATCAGCTGTTGTTTTTGGTACAATAACTAATAGATTAGGTCTGTTTAAAAACTGTAACCAATCATTTTTATTCCAACTCCAAGTGTCATAAGCTCAAATCAAAATCTTGGTAGCAAAACTGCACCAATTCATTGTCCATGATGGAGCATAATATGAACAAGTGTCAGTACACTGGATGTTTTTATGAGTTTTCTGATAATTGATTGGAGAAAACCTTTTAACTTTCAAGGCTCATATCATCATGTGGGATAACTGGCTGGTGAAAGTAAGTCATATCCTATGAAAAAAAACCTTACTTTTACGTACATTTGAATATCAGACTCATTTTCTTAATCTGATTCCTTCTGTGTCAAAATAACTTCTAATACAGTCATACTTTAAACACCGCTGAATGTAGCTTATGGCTGTGAAATGGAGAAACATAATGAGTGCTCACATGTTCCATGTTTTTGGAACTGTCACATTAATCAATCAACTTTAGATCCTGAATATGTTTGTTTTTTTATCCTTGCACTTTGAGAATGCAGAAGGATCACAGGTTTCAGGACAAGATGGGAAATTTTTAGAGATTTGACTGACTATATAAAACGACGTAATCCAGGACATATACGCCTTTTCCTAATATCTATATATGCCAGCAGAAGGCCTTCATAGAGTGAAAGTGAACCTAAGCTACCTTGGTACGCCATTTCTGTGGCTTTCCTCTTCTGTTCTGCTTCCTCCTCGTCCTGTTTCTTCTTTCTGGAGTTGAGAAAAAAAGAAAACACTAACTACTGACAATATGCTGAATGGTAGTGGAAGTGAAGGGCAAAGTTAAACTCTGGATAACAGTTTGAATACCCAAACTAAGTGGAAGAACTCTCTCCTTTACTTGAATAACACACTTATCTCTGTAGAGTCATTGCTTACTGGCAAACAGAGTCTAAGGTTTTATTCACAGCTTGGTGTAAGACAGTTGGCATTGATCCTTTGGAGATGGATGTGTGCACCAAATATCACGGGAATCCATCCAATAGTTGGAAGTACTGTTGTGACAACTACTATCAAATAGACAAGAGCCTTACAGTGTGATCTCTCCCCAGAGCTCCTTCAGCTGAGAGTCCATGTGACCCATCTGTATCAAATCCACCTCCTTCTTCAACTTCCTGCCATTAAAAAAAAAGCAAAAAATGATTAAAGTTCAGATCTTAAAGTCATCAGAGGTTTCCCTTTAATAGTTTATGTACCTGTACTGCTCTTGTGTGTCTCGTATAATTTTTTTCAACTCCTCTATTCTCTCAGCAGTCAGCCTACGAACGATGACATCTTCAATGGTCTCGACCACCTCGCCCTTTTCACCGCGCTTACGCCTGGAACAGGAAAACACAAACAAGTCAACTCTCAAACTATTTATAAAAGACAAAATTAAAAAAAATTATGTATCTGCACACAGACGCGTGTGCTGTAATACTGACTTAGGCGCTTCTGTGGCTTCCAGCAGTTCTGAATATTGTGAGGCACAGTGCTGAGAAACAGAAAACAAACCGGTGAACAAAGATCAGTCTAAGTGAAGTTATACTCAAAAGACAATGTCAGCAAACTGGGAGACAAGTTGAGAAAAGGTATATAGGTTTGTGGTTGTCTCACCTTCTGCGAGAACCAGTCTGGTGGACGGCCAGGCTCTGCGAAAGGCTTGATGGCTCTACTTACACTTACCCTGGAACACAAAGAGTCTCCTCAGAAGGAAGTCACTGTACTTTTTTTCAAGCATTTTTTAAATAAAATACAATAAAAACAATATTTTTTGTCTTACAACCTGCCCTGCAGTCGTACACCATCAGTGTTTGAAACAGAATATGAACACACAACAATGCCCATCCACTGGTTCATTATGAAAACATAAGGACTGATATCTTCTGATAGGATGGGCCATTAATTCTAGGTAAAGTGTAAACTGTTTGCAAACAATGATATATTGAAAGAAATTGTACAAAACACAGTGAAAATATTTTTGCTGTTATATGGCTCATTTTTAGGACAACTGCAGAAAAACAGAGGTAACGTGGGTAAAACAAGCATATTTTTCTTTTTACCAATTTTGGTCACCACTCCTCATAACAGAGGAGGCCAGGCACAGCTTCTCCCTGACTGACCAGGGCTCCGTTGGCCCCACATTCAGTATCTTGTGTTCTGTGGAAGGAAGAAAAACAAAGGGAGAGAGAATTTATTACATGTTTGATTGTTTTTGCCAGCTACTTGTTTACTACTTGCTAAACAAGCCATGGGGTGCCACCAGCCAATGTACCCCTGGTACAAGGTCCCAATGATGATGATAAATGATGAATGTTGCATGAGGAAGGGTATCTGATGTAAAATCATCACAAAATCAAACATGTGGTTCATCAGTACGATTTCCATGCTGGATCAGTTGGGGCCCAGCAACCATGACCGGTGCTGTTAAGAAGCAGGGTGCCGGTGGAAACTGTGCTATTGTTGACTGAAGACAGAGGAGAAGGTGTGGGGGGATGGCATGTTTGGAGGGAGCAAAAGAGATGGAACGGCTGGAGTGTGGAGGTGAGAGCAGGGACTGGGAGACAGCTGACTGATAAGATATGTGCAGAGGAGGGATAGTGGATATACTGAGCAAAAGATACTGAAGAAGGAGCTACAAGACACTAGGAAAAGGGGAAGATCACAGAAGAGATTCATGGATATAGTGGAAGAGGACATGCAGAAAGTTGGTGCAACAGAAGATGATGCTAGGAATAGAGAGAGATAGAGGCAGATGATCAACTGTGGTGAACCCTAAGAGGAGCAGCCAAAAAAAGAAAAAAAGAGAGAGATTAATAGCTTGCTACTAGCTAATTGAAATCCTCTATTTTATGCCAAAACCAACAACACAATAAGAGCAATGCCAAACAGCACTATTTACCCAATTCTGCCACAATATTCTTATAGTATACTTACAAGAACGGAAGAAGAAGATTACTTGTTTTACTAACTGAAAGTAGATTCTTGAGTAAGCCCCGCGTCCACTTTGATTTAGATTGAATATGGACACATGTATTGGATCAATATGGAGTAAAAGAGAACACACAACAAACAAAAAACTAGTGTTTAAACAGTGTCCCCAGACACACCTAACGAACCCGTCTTTATTTAAATCCTCTCGCACTGTGCGGTCTCAGGCTTTCACTGCTTTGTTTGGGTTTTTGTGAAGAAAGTAATAATTTAGGGACCCACTTAAGACGGTCCTGTCCCCATACATACAGCCAATAAAATCGGCGCAGGCTGAAATATGTCAACAATGTTGTTTTACTATATATATATATTTTTTTTTTCACACACAAAGGCTGCGGCGTTAAATAGCAGATTTAAAGTCTTTAGTTATTTAGCAAATGTAGCTAGTTGATGCTACACTGTTGATACTAGCTTGACAAGGAGGATGCTAATATAATTATTATTATAGCACAGCATTCCTCACATTTGCTGGCCGTGATTAAAAGTCAGAGCACATAATCTCACTAAAGGACCTATAAGATATATTTCTGTACAAAAAAAACAATATACGCTTTGGTAACATTTAATTTATAGTGTTAGCTTAGCAGAGTCGATTAGGGGGGACATATTCATGAGACACACACAAACAGGTAAACACGGTGTAACGTTTTATCACGTAACAAGGCTGCTGGTTGCAGCTAAAATAATCTAGCAGGGAGGTCTGGGGTTTGTTTGCTCTTACTACTGTCTAAAAATGACAAGGAAAAACAAAAAGAGTTCAAATATATTACTCACTGCCGATACCGCTCGCCATCGCTTTTGTGACGAGGCCCTGGGCACAACTTCCGCCGGGCTGGTTTCAGTGGTACACACAGTAAAGTGAAACGCGGAACAAATCGAAATTAAATTTAAATAAATAAATAAATAAATACATAAATAAATGTATTATGTATAAATAAATCTGGAAAAAAAAGAGAGAGAGCTAAATTCTAGCAGCTGTTTCAGTGTTAACTCCAGCCACTGTCGACAGGCAGTTTGTTCTGATAGTGTCAATGCTAACCTAACGGAATTATTAGTAATAATAATAATGCTGTCCTTCTTCTTCTTCTTCTTTTTTTTTTAACTTAATACTCACATTATTTCTTTATTTATATTTGATCTTTGTGATTTATTTAAAATAGGCTCATAAATTCAAAGAGCTGCCCAGTCACTTTGACCAAAAATGGCAGTGGGGCCACATAACTTTTCATTCAAAACCTTAAACAAAAAACAAACTAATAGCTTGTATATCATTCCCAGTTACATTCATATCATTTACAGAACATTAGAATACTTAAGGAACATTTAATTTTAATATGAATTAAATACCACCTGCTACACATAACCCTTATTTCAAAATAATACTACAAATACAAATATTTACCTTGGCCATAGCCAGTATTTTTAAACTCTAAAACAATAGGCCCAACTGCTCAAAAAAATGACCAGGCAATAAAGATATTATTCCTTGACAAAATAATTTTGTGCAGAGAGCATCATGAAGACCAAGGAACACACCAGGCAGGTCCGAGATACTGTTGTGGAGAAGTTTAAAGCCGGATTTGGATACAAAAAGATTTCCCAAGCTTTAAACATCTCAAGGAGCACTGTGCAAGCAATCATATTGAAATGGAAGGAGTATCAGACCACTGCAAATCTACCAAGTCCCGGCCGCCCCTCTAAACTTTCATCTCAAACAAGGAGAAGACTGATCAGAGATGCAGCCAAGAGGCCCATGATCACTCTGGATGAACTGCAGAGATCTACAGCTGAGGTGGGAGAGTCTGTCCATAGGACAACAATCAGTCGTACACTGCACAAATCTGGCCTTTATGGAAGAGTGGCAAGAAGAAAGCCATTTCTCAAAGATATCCATAAAAAGTCTCATTTAAAGTTTGCCACAAGCCACCTGGGAGACACACCAAACATGTGGAAGAAGGTGCTCTGGTCAGATGAAACCAAAATCGAACTGTTTGGCCACAATGCAAAACAATATGCTTGGCGTAAAAGCAACACAGCTCATCACCCTGAACACACCATCTCCACTGTCAAACATGGTGGTGGCAGCATCATGGTTTGGGCCTGCTTTTCGTCAGCAGGGACAGGGAAGATGGTCAAAATTGATGGGAAGATGGATGGAGCCAAATACAGGACCATTCTGGAAGAAAACCTGTTGGAGTCTGCAAGAGACCTGAGACTGGGATGGAGATTTATCTTCCAACAAGACAATGATCCAAAACATAAAGCCAAATCTACAATGGAATGGTTCACAAATAAACGTATCCAGGTGTTGGAATGGCCAAGTCAAAGTCCAGACCTGAATCCAATCGAGAATCTGTGGAAAGAGCTGAAGACTGCTGTTCACAAACATTCTCTATATCCAACCTCACTGAGCTCGAGCTGTTTTGCAAGGAAGAATGGGCAAGAATTTCAGTCTCTCGATGTGCAAAACTGATAGAGACATACCCCAAGAGACTTGCAGCTGTAATTGCAGCAAAAGGTGGCGCTACAAAGTATTAACGCAAGGGGGCCGAATAATATTGCACGCCCCACTTTTCAGTTTTTTATTTGTTAAAAAAGTTTGACACCTCCAATAAATTTCATTCCACTTCACGATTGTGTCCCACTTGTTGTTGATTCTTCACAAAAAAATTAAAATTTTATATCTTTATGTTTGAAGCCTGAAATGTGGCAAAAGGTTGAAAAGTTCAAGGGAGCGGAATACTTTCGCAAGGCACTGTAGTCTCACTTGTGTTGTAATATTATCATGCGAGGAACAGCAGGGAATTTTTATTCATTTATTTTTTTAACACTAGAACTCCCAAGGTGGTCATTTTGACCTTTTTCAAATTTGCAGTGCAATATCTTTTTTGCTCATGTAACTGTAGGACCCTGACTTTTCCTAAATATATGTATATTTTATTCTAACATTTTTAAAAAAATTACAAGACACAAGAAAGTTATGAGTGTTTCTTCCTAGAACTCCCATAGGTGGTCATTTTGACCACAATGCATTATTTACATAAATTTATCATATAATGTATAAATATAATTTGTAATCAATAAAAGATAAAGAGTACATGGATCTGTAATGTTACCAGTCAACTAAAGATGGTCGTGGCCATGGTCATAGAAGTCACATTGACCATATGCAATGGTGAAATTGGATGCTTTTTGACTCCTGATATCTACCACCTGCTGCCCACTGTTGATGGGCAAAGTGTCATTCCTGGTGTTCTTAAGAACTTTACAAAAAGGTGACTGGACTTTATTTAAACCCTTTATTTGTCCCCTTTGGAGGTTGTTGATGACCCATTGGTATTCATCATCACATGAACCAAAGTGTGAAAAAAACATGATCATTACCACAAAGGGTTTCCCATGAAACCACTGTGACACCTGTGAGACTTTGTCACTTCAGGTGACCTCAGTAGGTGACATGAAGCAAGGTGTGAGTGGGGTTTGAGGTACTTGGAAGAGCTCTCTAGACTGTATTGTAGGAAGCTGACAGTTGGTGTCATAAACCACCACCTCCGTTCAATGATGGCCTTTCACAGTGGACATAGATGGCCTCATTCACTCCTCTTTCAAACCATCTTTGTTCTCGGTCCAAAGTATGAACAGTGGCATCCTCAAAAGACATGTGGCTATCCCAAATGGGCCTTCATCAAATCAGTGAAGATGCACAGGAAAGAAAGTCAGACACTAACTAGGGAGAAAGAGAAGGATGAATGGAGTGACATTATCTCTAATGTAGCAGGTTTGTCAGAGAAATGCCGGAGATTTTTCTCCAAGTATGACATCCAAGCCACACTCCAGGACAAAAAATGGTCCCAAGGACAAAACTCCTATATACAACTCCATCCTAATGTATGCTGTTCAGTGCAGCAAAGACTGCTCAGACCTCTGCATTGGAGAAACTGAAGAGCCAGGCCACAAAGGCATAACATGGAAGGGCCACCTCAGCATGACAAGACTCAGCTGTACTTCTACACCTAAAGGATGAAGGACACTCTTCCAGCTGTTGACATTTTAGACTGGGAAGGTGGGATAGTTTGAAAGAGGAGTAAAAGAAGCCATCAATGTCAACTGTAAATGACATCAACTGTCAGCTACCTACAGTGTAGTCTTGAGATCCCTCCCCAGGTACCGTAACCCCCACTCACACTTTTTTTTTGGGGGGGGGGGCAGTGGCTCCACCTGAAAACCCTGGTGGTAATGACCCACACCTTTTTCTTTTCTTTTTTTACACCTTAGCTTGTGTGCAACTAATTTATGGTGGTCAGAATGACCATCTATGGGAGTTCTAAAATTCTGGGAGTTTTAGTTTGAATGAAGCAACTCATGTATATACTGCAAATTTCACAAAGCCATCCCGAAGCCAGACCAGTTGGTGGGCTGATTTTTGACACCCCTGCCCCAGGCAGACCAAATGAGGGCCCTTTAATGATGTGATCAATTACTTTTCTTCAAGAATGCTGGAAAAAAAAGTCGGTGCTTTATGTAAAGTAGGACATCTTTCACTGTAATTTCATGTAGATCAAAGTTTGTGTAGTTTAACATGCCAAAACAGCACACATAAGTTCAAAGTGAAACACACTGTTGTGAGTTGCATTGCTCTTAAAGTGATACTAATCTGTGTATGCTTAGGAAATGCGCACACTCAATTTACATATAAAGGTGAGTCCAATTACTTTTTTATTTATTTAGTTGGTTTTTTTTTTTGCCAAACTCTTACTCTCACACTTTGAATTTTTTCCCCTATATTCTCAAAATCAACTATTTCAAAACTGTTGACCGAAAATATTTCCTCATACTGCGAACTTTTTAAAAACCTAGAGACACATAAGAGATTATATAAAAAGAAAAAAAAATGGTGATACACATGAGATATTTAAAGATCTTAAAGACCTGTGAGTTCACTGCAGCCCAATCAGGCTCCCATAACAAACTGTTGCCTGAACAATTACTTTAATATACCCATCTGCAGGAGGAACTCTGACATTTCACGGTTCTGAATGTTCAAGTTTCTAACTTTGAACTTGAGTGTCAAAAAAAAGAAGAAAAAAAACGCTACTTTCAGCTGCTTCCTTGTCACAAGACGTCGCCACAGCCTGTAGCTCCGCATGTTTGATTCAGCTGCTTTGAGCCGGACGGACGCCCGCCCTTCCCGACACAAGCCCAAGGGGATTTGTGCCTCCGGATGGGAATGAACTGGCTACCTTTTTCTTGCAAATCAAATGTTTAAACCACTTCACTGTGGAGCCACATGCATTGTAAACAGTAACCACTGGAAATCCAAGAAGAAATCATTCACAACACGTCTAAATATTGGCAGTCTTTATTTCAGCAAGACTAAAAATGTTGTTTAATATACATTTTCTCTTACACTTTAACATCTATCTCATCTTGTTTTTCCATAACATTTAGGAGATACTCTGACAAGTAAAGATCTGTTTTAGATGTCTCTTTCAGAGACATCTAAAACCACTGTTTTTTATTTACACTCCCCCCCACACACACACTCTTTTCAGTCACTCGCTCACTCTCTCCTCAGAGAGTGAGTCCTTTCTGTTCTTGAGGGCCAAAGGCATCTGGAAAGGTTTCAGCACCAGTCCAACTTTAAAAGACACAACACTAAAGTCGCTTTGTGGATTGAATGAACATCTTCCAGCAGCTGGACCAACTCCCGCCAGCTGGAAAATGTTGCTGCCCTGGCTTGCAAGCACAGACATTTTTGCCATCGTCAGCCTAAAACATTTCTTCTGCCTCTCCAAAAGTCGGGTTTCTTCGCACTCGATGTGACTCTTCCACATGACACGAACATGTGCCCTTGTAGCAATGTTGGTGGAACACAAGGGAGGAAAAACAAAAACAAAAACAAAAAAAAAAGAACTAAAATGGTCACCTGCAGAAGTAATGCCAAATTGAAGTGCTCAAGCACAGCTTTGTGATTTTAAATTAAGGCTTCAGTATTTAATACGGGTTGCATAGATGTTTCATCAAATCCTTCAAAGTCAGATTCTTGATATGACGTCCTCGTCTGATGATTGCGAACGTAACTTGATAACCTGAAGATGTTGTGTAAGCTTACAATCAACCTGTCAATTTCCAAGCCAAACAAGGAGCAAAAGAATAACTACACCTAATGATTTCATCCATACAGACTCACGAGAAAGCTGAAAATCTTTTAGTTAAGCTTTTACAAATCTGACCAAATTAATAAATTACTTTGAGAAATTTTTCTTTCATCCAAATCCGCACATTGAAACATTCTAGAATGTTGCATTTCGAATAATCTGTCAGTTCTAAAAGCATGGCTGAAAACACTTTAAAATACCAGCGCTGCAGAGATGAAATGGATAGGTAATGCAACTTACAGAGCCGATTATCAAATTAAAAGCTCTAAGAAAATGTACATTGTGCTTGTCAGCAGGTAATATACTCAAACGCCTTTCAGGGAATCTGAGCAGATAGATCATAAATCATCAACATCTACATTCTCTTTTGTTTTAAACCTTAAGAAGATGCTAATGTACCAAACATTAAAAAAAAAAGAAAAAAATGAAAACCAAACCAGGCAACTTTCATTGCATTAATTTTGGTAGTAATCATGACAACACTGAACGTTCCACCTCGAGTTGAAATGAGAACAGTTTTACAATGAATCCATGTATACTGACACAGGTCATTTTTTGAGGTACAAGTGTGTACTGTGGGAGGGGGGACGTGGGCCAAAAAACCAAAACCAAAAAAAAAAAAAAAAAAGCCCCAAAAACTGTGCACACTGACCTCTTCCACCACCTACAACTAGCAGTAAAATCCACTGTAGTACCTAATATATATCTTCATACCAAAAATAGCTAAAAATCTCAACACCTCCTCAACATAAAACCCTGTATTAAAATAATCTTTTCTAGATTTCCATTTGATTAAAACACTGTCTTTTGTTCCTCTTGTCTTGCTTAATTTAAAAACACTCCAAACGTGCATGTTGCCCCCTTTTCTTTCCAAACAAGACTGTATAGAGTCAGATCTCCGGTGCCGAACTGAGCTTACAATACCAAAAAAGGGCATTTGGGACTTGTCAGCTTTGCCTTCTTTAGGGGTAATGGGAGGGGACCTCGACCACATATCTAACTCCATCAGACACTTTCAACCTCTTCGTCATTGTTTCTAGATTGCATTGACAGAGTAAGCATGAGGTATGACCTTACTATTGAACTGCTTAAGCTGAAAGAAATTCAATTAAACAATAATGAGGAAATTTTAAAAAGTTAGGTTGTGATAAAGCTCGCAGCAGACGTACGTTATGCATGTTTGGGCTTGCAGAGCGCCCCACGGACTCTTCTACAGAATGATCCAGGTCAAACATGAGCACCTGTGCTGTAACCTCTCTTGCTGTATTTCTGAGGTGAGCTGCATTCAAAGCAAATTGAACACACATACACACACGCACA
The DNA here is from genome assembly GCA_024447675.2 of Pterophyllum scalare. Taxonomy (NCBI): domain Eukaryota; kingdom Metazoa; phylum Chordata; class Actinopteri; order Cichliformes; family Cichlidae; genus Pterophyllum; species Pterophyllum scalare. Next base: position 227,425 of record JAMQGT020011843.1, read on the forward strand.
AAAAAAAAAGTCTCAGACTGCTTCAGAATTTCTCACGTTTCTAAAAGTATAAATGCACACGGGCACAAATATTCACAGTATGCACTTTCATAATGTGCAAAAACAGTTATGAATTGGTAACAAGACAGCATTGCATGAGCTCTGTTTCTATTAGTCATGTTTTCTGACTGATAGAAAGAACACCCTCAGAAATATAAAGATGTGTCCCAACACAGGCACTCAGTGCTTAACCCAGCATCTTTCTTACTGCTTAGATTTCAGATGGCAATCACTGAAGAAGGCACAGAGTTCATCATGAGATTAAACTGCCAAAGTAAGACAATCATAATGTTTGAAAAGCTGCAAGCATAACCAAAAAGTAGCTCCTAAAGAGCCATTGAGTACAGGTTTATCTGGGGGTCAAAGCTGGATCTCTTCAGAAGAAAATCAAATTGCTGTACACTGATGTCCTTAACAACATACGAACAAATAGTTAATAGTGAGGTTATTGTAATATTAAGAAGTTTCTTCCCCCCCACCCCAATGGTGGACAGTCCAAGGTCCTGAAGGCAGTCTTTTTTAGAGTCTCTCTGACAGTTTTCCCCTTCGCGCTGTTGTTCCTGGTCGTTCTCTTCCCTCTCCCTGCCCAGCCAGTTTTATCTCAAGTGGGGAGCTAACAGGGCCAGGGCGAGCCCGCAGAGCGCCAGCGCCTTGCTTCCCCGTGAGATGCTCCCGGCTGAGTTATTGCTTTGCACTTGATGAACCCGCGGTGTTCTACCCTGCTCCGTTCCACCCTGCTCTGTTCCAGCAGACTTCGGTGTAGAGAAGTACATGTCTGTGTCGCAGGGAAGAGTGTCGCAACCGCTGCCGCTCTCACCTCCACTGCCATCATCATCTGAGGGGGGAAGACAAGCAGGTCAGACGCGTGTAGCTCGGAAATTGAGTCGCAGAGAAAAATCTTGAAGCTCGTTAACCACTCTCACCGTTCTCTACGGTCACGTCAATGCCACTGTGCGCTGCTTTTAGCCGGCTCGTCATTTCCTTCAAAACCGCAATTTGACTGCGGATCACAATGTCTGGTTTCGTTATGTCTACATCCACATCCGGGTTTGATATCTGATTGGCCAGCCCGCTGCCAGTGACAACTGATTCGTACCTAGTAGAGTCAAAATCAGCGTTAGACTTTACTTTACACACAATGCAGTAAAATTTAAATTCAGTGTCAGGTCTGCGCATCTGACCTGCTTTTTGCTGTACCATTCCAGCACTCATCACCAGCTGCGATCCCCTCACCTACACACACAGTCTCGGGCAATGTGGACCAGAACTTTTTTGCATGTTTCAACTTCTTTTTCACTTCGTTTGTCTATTTAACACACACAAAAAGAAAAAAATGTCAAACACAGTAACTCAGAACAAATTACAAGTGCTCCGTTTTTGCCTTCCTAGTGCTCACCAGGCGATCTAAACTGGTCCCAGCAGCAGTGGTGGGTCTTGCTTCGGGACTGTAAGGGCGGAAACGGCTGGTGAAGGTGGACTCTTTAACAGAGCGTTTGGAACGGAAGGCCGTGCTTGTTTTAGGCATCCCACATCCTTGGAAAACCTGTTAGAGGAGGGACAAGAACACAGTAGTACACTGAGGGAACCAAAATGTTTTATTTCTTTATTTTACTTTCGGTCAAAGTCGCTGAAATGATACTGACCTTCTGCGATACCTGCATGCTGTTCTCCTGCATATTCATGATGGCCTCTGAAATCTTCACATCAATGGGATCCATGACGGACTCGAAATTAAAGGGACCTTCGAGCCTCTCAGCTAGACTAGACATGGCGTCTGAAAACCAGAACACAAGAACTTTAAATCAACACAAGGGAAAAGCAATTCAATGGAAAAAGCAGCCCGTGACATTTCAAGGAGCTACCACTAGGGAGAAGCACATACATGAAGGTGGGATACTTTTAAACCAGTGAAACGAGCCATTAGTTAAAGGGAGGGTAAAGCTGCAGCACAGCAAGGGGGCAACAGAAACCAGATGCCTCTGCAGACACCAGCAGTGTCAGCAGCCAGGGATAGACACATGTAACGGTGATATAGTCAGAAAACACATTTCTGGTCACAAGAATCCATCATGTAGGATAAATATAAAGTGCACAGTGAAGAACTGTGGATACACACACCACCCCGAACGTAATAAACTGGTCTGGGTCTGTTTGTACACAACGCAAGACTGCATTCATTCTGAGGGTCACCGCATGTACAGCCCCTCCCTCACCCTTTACTTAAACTACTAAAGAATGAGGGACATGTTTGTACACAGTTCCCAACAATAAAAACTGTTCCCATGTTAAATGTTTTTCTTACAAAGCTGAACTGCAAAACACCTCCTTTATTTATCCCAAGTCCGTCATGCCACAAATCCCATCCCATCACGTCACTCTGGTTTCATGCTCACAAACAAGAATAGGGGGTGCGCGCTCAGATATGATTAGATGAAACTGATGATCTTTGGTGAATATGAGAAAGTGGTAATGAACCCAGAAACAGGAGGTTAGATGAATATACTCTGTTTGACAAATTAAACATGTTCAGCTATTATGAATATTATATTATCATTATTATTATTAAGAAGGTGTAATAATGCTCAGGTTTGCTAAACAGTGGCTGCAGGTGTCCTTGTTCGCATGTTGTCTGCTTACCGAGGAAGTTGTTCCACTCTGAGTCCAAGTCTGCCTGGTTAGCCAAACAGCCACGCATCACATTCAGACAGTAATTCTGGCAGGGTTTCAGGGCTACTTGGCCCGAGCAGTAGGGACAGTACAACATCTTCATGGCTGCTCGCACACAGCTGGGAGAGGCGCTGACCTGGAGTAGGCAGAGGGCAGTTAGCGGGCCGTTTTCATTACATCAGAGCCAAAGCACTCGTTCAACACCAGAGACACATTCTCATACTCTGAAAAAGCATGACCATTAATTGTATAAGCCAAATCCACAAAGCAGTTTAATCTAATCATCAATGAATCACTCACTACAGTGGAAAAACAAATCATACCAGAACAGTCAGAGCGGTTTATGATACCACAGTCAAAGAAAGCGAACCGGATAGTTTTTCATCTAAGATGTGGACTCAGAACCAGAGCAGGGAGGGAGGGACGGGGCTTTAAGTGAAAACAATTCTCAGCCTTGGGTGTTACAGCACAGTTTTAGTAAAAAGGAAAAAAAAAAAAAGCACGCACTTACTGTAGAAACTTTATTGACCACCTCAGGCATGAGTGCCAGACCGTGCACAAAGGTGCGTGCGGCGATAAAGGACCTCGTTAAGTGGATGCGGAGCTTGCGGGGCACGTCACCGAAGGGCTGCAGCTCCTCTGTATGCCGGCTGACGCACTCCATGTAGTTCTCACTGAACTCATACTGCACATTGACCAGCCGGAACATCCTCTCCAGAAGGTCGGCCCAGAAGTCTGACAGCATAGAGTCCAGGTTGATGGCAGTGCTGCCAGACACATAGTACCGGGTAAGGGACTGGAAGAAGTTCTTGAAAAGTTCGGCATTCTGGACGTACATCATCCCATACGTTTTAAAAAACATGCTGTCCGAGGCGACTTCTCTGCGTTTTTCAAAAGCTCGCGGAAAAACTCTGCGAAGATATGAAAGAAGGACCAGGTTAGTGTGAAGTCTAAATCCTGAGGGTGCCAAAGACCAATGTCAGATTGTTTATATTCGAGCGTGTTTACAGGGAAGAATTCATTGTAAAGATGTCATTAAGAAAAACATTAATGTGAAGAGAAAATCTACAGAAGCTCAGGGCTGAAGTTATGACTATCTGCCCAGTGAGCATCCCATCACACAAACACATTGTGAACTTACTAAAATATACAGATTCTAACATGCCCGTGAGTAAATAACTGGAATATACTGCCATTATGACCTTTCTGCGACGTTTCAAATCATATTAGAAGCTCAAATTTGGGCTTTCAATGTACTCAAGCAGAATTTGGGCTTTCAGTAAATCTTGCCGCCACCGTTTGAAATCAGACTGACATTGCTCCACTTCACCTGTGCCCACGTCCTGACACTCAGAAAGAGCTTAAGGATAAAATCTTTAATGAAAGGCAAAGGAATGTGTTACGGGACAGTTGGGAACGAGGAGTTAAGCAGGAGGGGTGAGCATGGAGCATCAGCAGAGATGTCTCTCCACATCAGTGTGCTTCAAACTGACCACCATCAATGGCATTTTTCTGTTGTCACATTCCATTCGCTTTCCTTTCTGCCAGCTTCTCTTGGACTGTCCTTCAGAGGGATTTTCAATAGGATTACGGAATAATGCAACCCCACCACCACCCTCCCCTACCGTATATGGACCTGTATGTACCCCCCCCCAACTAACCTAACAGCCCTGCATCTCCCTCCCTCCACTGCTTTCACTTCATCAGTTCCTTCAGAGAGCTCTCTTCACTAGACGATGAGGAACAATGACCTACTTCATCCTGAGGAATGTCCATCACCCACCCTTACCCCCAATAATCCAAGCCCCTTCTCCCAGACCCCCCACACCACCCGCCTTGCCCCCAACTTTCTTAATCTCAATAAAATGAGAATTCCACAGTCTCTGAAACATGTTTCACCTTCAGTCTCACACACACACTCGCCCTTTTTATCCATTCTCCGTGTCTCCCCCCCCCAATCTCAGAGAACTTCTGTCCTGCTGCAGTTTCTCTGGGTGCCCACTGTGCGGTTCCCATGCTCTCACAGGGGGAGTCACTAAATGCTCTCTGCTACAGACACACCCACACCCACGCATACACACTCACACAGAGTACCCAAGTAGTGCTGTCACTTCCACTTCAGACTGACACACTAAAAAGAAAAAATGAGATAGGGGAGGGGTAAGGGCAGCTTGGGGCGGGTTAAGTTGAGGACTTTTTTTTTTTTTTTAAACTCCAAATCCCTACTGTGTCACCAAGGATACCGGAAACACTGCAGCCCCTCCATTTACCTCCTCGCCATCACAAGTGCACGCACGCACACACACAAAGAGCCAGGGGAGAGGGCACCAAGTTCCACGCTCCATTGACAGAGATTAAAACAAAATGGTCCACCCCCACCCCTGGAATGTCATAATAGCCACACTGACATGAAAGTCAGTGAAAGGAGACTGAGGAGGTGAAGAGAAGGAGGATGAGGAGGTGGAGGAGGAGGAGGGAGAGGCATGAAGCATGAGGACAACCCTAAACTTCTCCATTTCCTTTCTACAGTTAATTAGAGCAGTAATTCCTATATGCTAAACAGATAAGCCCCATTATGTGTTTGGACAAACCCATGGTTTTTTAAAAAGGGTGTGTGAGGGGTGGTGGCACCGTGGAGGGGTGGGGGGTGTGGATAAGGAGGCTCTCTGGCCTGAGCTGAGGGGTCTAAGTATGAGCAACATGATGCAGGCATCTTGCATTGTCATTAGAAACAATTTATGACACGCAGTCGTCTGCCAACAGGCCGAGGAGTTGAATGCTCCCTCTGGATTTGCCCATTAAAAATGTACCTGTCACTTAGCCAAAGGTCTGAGAGAATCTGGGTGAAAGGTTATACAAGAGAGTGCGTCAGCTGTAGTGAAATGTAAGGGAAAGGACGGCTCCTGCCTGAATATCTGTCTTTTCCTTCCTGCACACTCCCCCACCTTGTCACAATTCCAACATGTTGCAGAGAAAGCGTTAAATTACAAACAACAATCTCAGGCGCAATCCATCACAGGAACAGAGGAGCAGACCGATCTCCTCCCACTTCCTCTTCCAAGAAGCTTTCCCCCTTTTCCCTCCACCACAACACCTCCCACTAGTGTCCCTATAAACTCTGCTCCTCCCAATCCCAGCCCAGGCAGTAATTGCATCCTATTTGTGCCAATTAGTCGCTGAGCTTCTCCCTTTTCTTATGGTATGGGATTCTGTCCCTCCTGCTGCTGGAACTCAGTGCTTCAGATGGATGTCTCTTGTATGTGTGTGTCTGGAGGCAAGGGGGCCTTAATCCATGCGCTTAATTCCCAGACATGGACTTGCACTGCTGGCCAGGGTCACTGCAAGAGGACAGGCAGGCTGAGGCCAGGACAAACATGCAGCGATGAGACAGAGAGGGGAAAACTATTTCTGGCTGTGGTCTTAATTGGCCATGACTCCAGGCGCATGATGACAGCCTGCTTAATCACATACACTACTTCCTGAGTTTGTTACTGTGCAAATGAATCTTGTGTTTGTCTTCATGTACAGTTACAGCTGTGTTTATGCACATGTGCATCCCACTCATTGTGAGCTCTTTGCTGATGTAACCGCCGCTGCTGTCATTTCTCAGCAACACCGAGCGGAACGATGAGCACTTCCTGTTCCCGTTTCACCTGCTGTAAGTGCTTCCTTAAGGATGTCTCAGTGTGACAACAGGAAATAATAGGATAGCAACCTGAGCCTGTCACCACATCCGGTGAGAGAGAGGCTCTAATGGTTTAGGTAGAAGAGAGCACAGCAGGCCTTTGTAAAGAGATCCCACATCTAACAGTTCAGAGATGGCAGCAACCTGCCTACAGTGATGAGGAGGGGGCATGCGAGGGAGGAAGTACAGGGGAGAGGTTCACCGTCATCCTCAGAGCTGCCCTCCTTAGGCAAACTAGACAGCTTTTTGGGCTTTGCTAATTTCTCTAGTATTTATGTGCAAGTCAGCCGTTATGACTGTTATAAAAACATTTTATGTTGAATGATAGCGGAAAAATTCCTAAACAAAAAAATATTTACGCAACAGTTGATCAGTGGTGCTCTGGCTGGATAAACTCAACATAAAGAGCTAAAGCCACAATTGTCCTGAAAGTTTTTTTTCAATAGTCATACAAAACACTTGAGGAAATTGTGGTTGTAGTATCAGTTCCTCAAACAGCAAACACCATTATAACCTTACCATGTTTGTCTGAAGTTGAATGCTCTTACGGGAAGAATTTCTTCACTTCTTTTCATTTACTTTAACATTTTTTGGGGTTCTTGGGTCTTTTTGGGTGTTGTTTTTGAACTACGCTTGGGATTGCTACCTAAATATGACGCCGACATTCCCAAAGCTGATTATTTATCACATGCAGTTTTTGTATTTTATGGACGATATGATTTAACAAAAAATAATTTATAGATCACTCAGTGATGAAAACAGTCGCTAAGCACCAGATGAGTTGTGCAAGACAAACAGGGTGGAGGACATGCATGAGGACTGAGCACAGTGAATCACAAGCAGCACTTGGACACAGTGAAGAACGATGGAATGAGAAAGAGCGGTAAAGAGGGGTTTTTTGGGAGAGTGAGGCATGAGATGGGGACAAAGGGCAGTAAGAAAAGAGAAAGAGGGGCGGGACAGCTTGAGCAGCCACTGCATTCCGACACGTCACATTCCTCTTCACATCTGGCTGCAATACACACGCTCCCTGTTACTCACTATCCCTCACTGCCTTTCACAGACACATAAGATCTGACCCACTTGTGTGCACGCACACACACACACACACACACACACCAATGCAAAGCTATGCACATAACCTCCTCTGACAAGCGAGATTCCAACACACTCAGAAACTAAAATCCCTTTTCCAGTGAGCCTGTTTGGGTCCTCATCCCTTCCTTTATCTTATCTTTGCAGTGCTGCAGCGCTGGCATGGTTGGGTGGCTGAAGGTATTTGGAGCTGCCCTCTGCTTCCTCTGTGAGTCAGCATGGTTACATGTTCCCATGCGCTCCAGCCCTCAGTAGGGGAAACCTGATCCCAATATTTACAGGCATACACACATGTGCTCACACACAGAGGAACAGGAAGTAGAGAGACGTCTAAATCTGAAGATGTGTGTGGTCCGCCTGGAAGCATGCATCTCTCTCTGGAGAAAAGGGAAGCCTGTATTTTTTGTTTGGGAGGGGGACTGAGATGAGGCAGGGAGCTGAGACATTGGGAGGCAGGTGGACAGGCACAAAGACAGACTGACTGTCTGTCTCAGCTACGGGCGGTGTGCTGGCAGGTGGGAGCGTCCATCAAAAAAAACCAACAAAAAAACAAAAAGCAAAAAACATGTGCAACACAAGTGCTGCAATGGGGAAACTGAGGCCAGCAGCACAATGTAGTCTGAAAAGCTGCATGTGTTTGTGTGACCGTGTTTGCTTACTGTCAAAGTGGTCGTGCTTCTGTTTGAAGGTGGATTGTAGGTTGGTGCTAAGCCTGGAGACGGGAGCTTTGATCTCTGTGTAGCTCTGCTGGCTTAGCTTGTCCTCCATCTCCACAGTGCAGCAGGAATAACCCTGCGGACACACTTTCAGGGGAGCTCCTGGAAGAGGTGAGGAGAATGCACGATAAATGCCACTTTATTTTGAGAAATTGTCCTTACGAGTCAACACAAATTCATTTTAATTAAGTTTTTGATGAACACAGCAATGGGTCTACAATCATGACACTGAACAGAACCATTTATATTCTAAACAGCCAGAGACCAAAGCTGTTAATGTCTGTGTGGCTAATTAATTCAGACAACAGGGCCAACTTTGGCGCTTATTTTACTTTTCAGCAACAAAAATGCAGATCAATCATTGATTTCTTGTCTGAGATACAGGCTTTATGCTGAGAAATAACACCTTCAACCCTCACCAGATCAAACGCACCCTGGCTGTAAAGCCCCCTTAAATGCACTTAATTGCAGCTCAGAGGAGTCTGGCCACTTTATAGAGCCCCGCTCTTATCCCGACACACCCGATAGTTCAGTGCTGAAGCTTTCCCTGAGCGTTGTCCTTCCTAAACAGTGTTTAAGAGGAGACGATTAACTTTTCACCCACTTTTCAGGTGAGCACGCTGACGTCAACCATAAGCACATAAATGCACATAAACCTCTGCATCCTTAGCAGTTTTGCATCCACATGGGGAAGCATTTTGACCACCAGATAAAGATGATATTGAAAATTCTCTCCAAGAAATAAAAGCAAAAATAGAAAGGTTTTGGACTCCTGTGTTGGTGTGAACTGATAATGTATATGTAAAATTTCCATCAAGAACAAGTGCCAAGTGATGCCTTCTTCAAGGGTCATTACTAGATAAGTGATGTTTTTCTCCCTTAGAATCTCAGCGTATTTGCAGAACCGCTCAAACAGACAAGTGATGGACATGGCTGTGAACGACAGACGATTAAAAAACAAAAACAAAAAAAACAAACAAACAAAAAAAAAAAACAAGCTCTTCATCTCCTCTGTCAAAATCTAAATACTGCGTTTGACAAAATGGGAACTGTCAAAAGTCAGTTTACCATCCAATTAAAAGGCGGGTCAGGGGAGGACGTATGCAAAGCCGCAGCTGCAATAATGTTTTGTTTTAAATGTAGCTGCTGGAATTTGGGAGAACACAGGGATCCTTTCATTGCATCCCAGCACCAACAGCCAGTTTAGTTTTCCCCACCAGCTTGCGCTGAACACGTTCCTGCTACTTGCAGGACTTGCATGTCATTCAAGGACTGAACCTTTCAGATTATCTGTGGTGTTTTTCTACAGGCTGATTTAAAAATCCCAGATTAATCTGGTCTCCTGCTGGGTCAGCTTTTCATACAGAGGAAAAAAAAAAAAAAACCTTTACAAACTGAAAATTCTGAATTTCTAAATGGGTCAAATTCCCACATCACTGTCATACTATTAACACTTCTTTGTTCTTTGTTTTCCTGGTTTATACAGTCATTTCTGACAAGCTGAGACTTGTTACATAAAAAATGAATATGAACAATATATATTAAAAAAAAAAACCCAAACAAAAAATCCTTAAATCAACTTCCTCTACGTGGCGTTAAAAGAACCACAAGTAAACCATGTCTGGCCACGCCATTCACTGAGATGCCCTAAATAAACCTGGGAAATCTAACTTAAGCTCATCTTTTATTCCCCTTACTTTCATTCCTTCCGTCGACAGCGCTGATAATCAGTTATTAACTTTCTCTTGTTTCGTTACCCTCAGAGAAGCTGCTCGGCTGCAGTTAGGGTTCAGTTTGTTGAAACTAGCTTGATAACATTAAACTCAAAGCATATGACTTTGGGGATTTTTCTGTTATCTTCACATTTAATGTGCTGCTATGACAGCCTGGCAACATGGATGCGTGTTTGTGACATCTTGAAGTTGCTTTCATTCTTGCTGTAAATGTAATAGAAAACACCCACTGAATTCTATTAGCAAACAAGGGCTGACTTTTAGTGATAAAAACCCTGCAAACACACACTCACATAACTGAGTTTTGCCTCTGCACAGCGAACCAAACTACAGAGCATCGTATTTAGATTCCAGCACATCTGAATAAGCAACTAAAACCTAAAAATAATTACATTTCAGGGTCAGAAGTGACTCTCAGCAGTATAATCTTCTAAACAGGGCACCAGAGGGAGCGATCCACCCTGGCGCCACAAACTGGACCCCTCTGTCTGGGACCGAGTCCAAATCAGCCTCAAGTCACCCCTTCTCTCACAACCCTCTCCTCAAGCTCATCTCTCTCTATCCAACCAACTCCCACCCCCACCCCCTCCTTTACCATATGCACCTACCTCTCACACATACCCAGGGACAGTTGGCAGCCCATACCTAAACATATGCACACATCACATCACTGCTCAACACATGGCTCTTTGTACGAGCCTGATTGGAGGTTCAGGGACACACACATACACACACAGGCTGAACTTTTAGGTGAAACAGCCATCCAGTCTCTCCTCGAACAGGGCCCCCTGCTTGCCCACAGCACAGGCGTACAATCAAAAGGGCTATATCCATGTGGAAAATAGCTGTAGTTACCAAAGTACACAAATAAAAGTGAGATGGTCAATATTTCACAGGAATGTCTGTACAAATGTCACATTGTTAGCTCAAAGGATTAGGTCTCTGAAAACTAAAGAATCTTAGCTAATGCATACTTTGTGAAAACATTTTGGCAGCCAATTGCTCAAACCACTGGGAGAGAAAACGGCACCCGCTAGAACAAAAAGAGAGCGAGAACAAGAACAGTTAGAGCTTATAAAAATCAACATCCCACTGACATGTTTCTGCCTCACCATTTCAGAAAAGGAAAAAAAAAAAAGCTCTGTCAGTTGATGCATCAGTCATTTCTTTACCAGCACTGGCATGAATAGTCTTTGTGTGATGAGTTGCCTGATGGAGTTCCTTTGAGGGGCCTTTGTCACCCCTTCAGTTTCTCAAGTACTTTAAGATGTAATAAGACACAGTGACAGAGCATTGTTCAAGTGTCACTTAGAAGAGGAAACCTGCAATTTATGGTGGGGAAAACAAGAGAGTAGCATCTTGTAAACAAACATGTGACTGTGTGCCGTGGCATTCATGGGCTCTTTGCTGCTTCTCTGCATTTCCTTTGTGGGGGGACCACCATCCCCTTTAAATGGCTCATAAAATAAGTCACTTCCCTTTGACATTGTCCTGCCTCTCAAACTCTGTTCTCAGAGGAAGGATGGTGGGGGAGGTGAAAACGCCTTACAGACAAAAACCAGATTAGACACCTCACCACACCCCCTCTGCCTGCCATCATGTGCCCCTGAACCAGACGGACCTCAAAGTGCCCCCCGCTGCCGCCTCGCCCGCCACCACCCTGCAGGCTTAACCAGCAAGGTCAGGGGTTAACAGCAACTCCTCTGAGAGAGGTCCTGTCCTCTGACCCCTCCCCTCCCTCTCTGTCCGCTAGCCAGCACATCCACCACACACAGTTAGTCGTGCCTCGAACCCCACTCACTCCAATAATAATGTCACCGACACACATACCAAGAAACTCCCACACATACAGGCAATTAAGAAGTGAAAAAGTTCCAAACACAGACACAAAATATAAATAGGAAGACTTTACAGTCATATACTACAATCTGGGGTCAGACCCCCCCCCCCACACACACACACCTTGTCTTCAAGACATCACTAAAACTGATGAGTGTTGTGAAGGAGCCCAAAGGGGTGCAGCATGTCACTAACCATACACAGTGGTCTGTCACTAATTGGAGCCTAGTCATCTGTGACTGAACCATAACACTGAGCTTTCACAAGACCGTCAACATTTGTAAATAATTAAAATGATAAATGCAGCTTAAACCTTATGTACACACACACACACACACACACTAATTCAAACCCAGTGGAATCTAGGTCGTTTAAGACGGTGAATGCTGAGAAATTTCATTTCAAATCATGAAAAATGTGTGAACCCATTCCAAGTCGAGCTGATTTATGTGTGAATGTTCAGTATATAAAACAAAGCTTCAAACATTCTCAGTGGAGTCAAGTACAAAATAAGAAAACAAAAACCACTCACGAATGCAAAGGTTGACTATTAATTGGCATGTTACGCTCTCTGCTGCAACATGTAAAGGAGAGTGCTGCTAGTCTGCTGAGCATTACTCACACAGACTGTTGTAAATTTGCACGCCCTGCAGCCATAACATTCTCCTCCTGCTTCTCACCTCTGTCTACAGTGCAATTATCCTGAGGGGGTTAGGGGATTGGTGCCATTTGTTGGCTAACTTTCCTTTTTGTTCCATATCCTGTCAGGCACAATCACCTAAACCAAACCTGTGGTGGAGCAGTCGATGTTGTTGCCTGTTTAAGGTGTGATATTTTACGCATGAGCATTATGTTATAGGCATAATAAATTGTCAGCTGGTTTAACATGGGCAAAGGGAATGAGGTGAAGCCACAACGGAAAGAAGAGATGAAAGGGTAGCAAACAGCTGCGTATGTCGTTTCCAAAAATCATACATTTTTTTCTCCAAGTCATTCCCTTCTTAAATTCTTTCCTGTTGCAACATGTTGTCAAATCACTCTGGTTCTTTTAGTCTCTCTCTCTTCCTCCCTTTCATCTCCAAGAAGCCTACAGTTGTCATTTGTATCCGGGTTTTAAGAAATCCTTTGACTCATTCACTCATTCGTCATTGATCCATTTAAAAAAAAAAACAAAAAAACCCATCTCCAATTAGTTTCTCGGTCGGTAATGCAATGTATGAAAGAATTCTAATAATTCTGCCCTTGATGGAGAACTAAATAAATCAGTACAGGCTTAAAATGCTTGGCTTTATAATAATAATTGAAAAAAAAGAAGAAGAAAAAAAATCAACTTTCAGTAATTACTTTGGGAAGCTAGCATTTTAAATTACACCCTCACATCAATGCAAAACGATGGAATGAATGTTTTGTGTGCAGGGCTTAGCGTCTCAGCCTGTCATGAGCTCAGTCATTACTTTATACTGTGATTTTTCACAGTACAGCTAGGGTAAGAGTTTATATATATATATATATATATATATATATATATATATATATATATATATATATATATATAAAACCAGGCAAGCAGAGTAAGAGCTCAACCTTGTTTACAACTGAGTTTTTGGGGGTTGCAAACATCCATGGCCTGCTACTCAGTACAACCGCAGACTTGCTAAAAGGCATCATGCCAACAGTAGTTTGGAGGGGGGCGGGGGGGAGGTCCTCTAGTTCACTTTCCACATCCAGATTTTCCTTTCTCTTTTCTGAAGAGAAACTACAGATGCCTACAAGGTGACCATTACATTACAGCCATTACTGCAGATTATAACTTAAAAAATGCCTCCCACCATCACATTCAGAAACAGAAAACAAAAAAGACGAAGAGAAATAAAGCCACAATAAACGTACACTCTAATATCCTGGATACACGCTGAGCTACAGCTGGATCACCGCAAAGGGAGAAAATGTTCAGCAACATTATGCTGTAAGCGGAAACCATTATTAGAGACTGGGCTGTTCATATGGAGATCATCAGGGCAGGGCAATATTTCCACCTACTCTTTTTCTACATTTCAGCCCCTTACAAAAATAGAGTAATGACAAGTTTATAGCAGCTTTGGCCAAACCAATAACGCTGTTTGGGTCCCGCTCCATGAGGAACGTCCAAGAGATCCTGAATGTGCTGGGAGGGGATTTTTGACTCCAACTAGAATGCCTTAACAAAATGGTGGGTAGAAAGACTGCCCCATATCCATTATCTGTAAAGTTAAGAGACTCAATTAACTGCTGATAACTGAACCAAATAACTCTGTACTCCATGGACTAGAAATTACTGTTTAAAGTGATTCTACTCAGAGTTGCCATCAAGGCTTCCATAGAAGCAAAGCACCATTTATCATAATCTGTGTCATTTATGCTGGTTAAGCTTCAGGAAAATCAAGTGTTTGTGCAGAAATCCAGTCTGCTCTACCAAAAGACACCACAGCATCACTGACCTGGACATCAGCTCAAAACAACACACTACAACGCATACTGTAAATCTGTGGCTCTTCACAGGGAGTGGCAGTTTTGGGAGAAAGGCTCCAGCTAACCTATGACTCACACACGCACACATACACACAACACAACTCTTGTAACTACCCTGCAGCTTGTAAAGGATGCAACTGAAGTGGGCAATGGCTTTAAAAATTTAAGTTAAGTGGTAAAATCATATTATGAGGGTTGTTTCAAACTTTAATCCAAACATCTGCAGGGAAATGTGTCTCCAGCATAAGATTTTCCCTATTCATGAAGTCACTCATCTTCAGCAACAACTGCATGTGCTACAATACTTTGAGATTACACACTAAACTGCATTTTGTTGTACTGGTACTTGTGTGAAATAACAATGAAGTTGACTCTACAGTATGGCTGTATCCAAACTTTGATTCTTTATTTAAATTAAACAACAAAAACCTACCCTTTCAGGTTGCGCACATGACATCCTTCATGCTCTCAGCATCACACTGCAGGTTACCACATTGTTGCCAAGTAGAAAAACAAAACCAAAAAGCCCATCTTCTGCCCTGGACTACCTTCCCGTCCATCGTGTTGGAAACCTTTGATTGCACTTACAGCTGGTTGACGAGCTGTCAGCTCGAGTAATGCTAACTGCTCTGCCACTCTCCACCCTCCCATCTTGTTACAGAGGTTTTTCTCTCAGCGTTTCGTCAGCTGACCAGAAGGCAGCCATCGTTCGCACGACGAGTCAAAGCACTAAATGTTGACTCAACCTCCGTTTCAGCCTCAGAGGTTAATGCAGACTACAATCACACAGACTGTCACTACTGGGAGGAAGCCCATCAGTAGTGGTGAGCTTGGGAAACATTAACGTCGCCTGTGACATGAAAGATTTACTCCACCAAGAACAATGATCAGCATCCACTTATGAGGCAGGAAGTTCTGGTTTAGCGGAGTACTCTCTGGAGTGAATATTCAGAGCTATGCAGGCAGCCACAGGGCTTTGGGTAATATCTGTGTAAAATGATGTTTCCTTAAATAAATCAAGAATTAAAATCTCTTCCGCAGCACAGCTGTCAAAACACCAAACTGCCAAATTTTACTTGTCACGTGGCATCGATATGAGGAGAGAGAGAGGCCCGTCTACTGCTGCAAGGCGTGAGTGAGAGCAAAATTGATTCAAATCTCAAAGTGCATCTACTGCTTTCTGCACAGAAATGCGTCACTGACATTAAAAACTCTGAACACTGCCAGGTTCTCATTTAGAGTGAAGAACTGTCACATTAAAGTCTTTATCTGCACAAAATCTACAAGATTTTGTCCGGCTTGTGAGTTATTTTCTCAACCGCTCTCGACCTAACAAACAAACTGCACACTGGGATCCATAAAATCGGAGCCCTTTGCCACCAAAGTCCATTTCTGATTACTAAACCAGTCGGGGCCTTGGGCCAATTAAAACTCTCCATTTGTGAACATTCCAAAACGCTGTCATCCATGAACATTTACCCAGAAGCCCCTGGGGAGATTCCACAACACTGCCCTGGCCTCTCGCTCGGTCTTTTTTCCCCTCTCCCGTCCCGGCCCTGCATCTCCGGCTTTGTCTCCAAACACAAAAGCTCCCTGCCTACACCACTTCCCAGGTCACTGCTTTGTCAGGACTTCAGCTCGATTCTTAACTTCCCCAAGTGCATTTAACAAGTCAAACCAAATTCCAACCGCTGTTCCGTAACTGCTCTGCAAGTTCACCTGCTGGACTTTATATACACTCGCATCTGTTCGAATCCCTGACTTTTGCATGCAAAATGGCATCCAGTGAATATAGGTTCTGATTACAGATAGTGGAAATACTTCCCCTCCACATGCAAAGTTTTTTCTTGCATACATTGTGAAGGAGTTAAAAGGATACTGATTCAACTGTGTTCTATCAGGTTCAGGTGTTGGTGCTTAAAATGATCATTTTAAATTAAATGCTCAAAGGGGCTCTCTTAAATTAAAATTAGATAGTTCAACATTTGGCCCAGAGGAAGCACTCAGGTCAAACAGTGGTCAAGAAATAAACATAACTGCACAGAAATGAGATTATAGACATAAAGGTCAAGCCTCCAACACAACTGCAAGTTTAGCCTCTAACCACGAGGGAGCCTAAAGCCATAATTCATATTAACATAGTTATGGGGAATTCATAGTTCAAACAGAAGTGGTTTGTTTCAGGATATGATTTAGTTTGGGGTACTTTCATAGGGCGCGCCACACAAACTTTCTGCAACTTTTTATATTTTTCTAAAACCTCCCTTCCATAAATCAGCCCCAGTTCATTGGATTGACTGCTATTCAGCTCCATTTAGCCAGCTGGTTTTTGACGTATCTGTGTCAAGAAATGTACAGAGAACAGATTCATACATAAAAGAAAAGACAACACAAAACACTTGCAAGTAAATCATGAAACTTTCCTTCCTACCAGCACTCTGCTGGGAATCTCTCTCAACAACTGCACCATCTATCAGTGCAAGTTGGAGGCAATGATTCACGGTAACAACTGGTCTAATCTTTAAACCTTCCCACATCTATCTTTCAGGTGATGTGGCCTTTGATGAGCCGCAGATTTCAAGTATTTGACCTGCTGCTTTTACCACAGATTCCACCTTGATTCTTTAGTCAGTCCATGCGCGTGTGCGAGTGAGGAAATGTGAGTCAGTTACAAAGAAGAGAGAAAGCGAGACAGTTATGTTCAAGATTTGCAGAGACAAGCAGAGGTTTTGCAGACAAACGGAGAGAACAAGTTACAGCACAGCGTGATTATCACAAGGGAAGAGCGAGAGGGAGGTGGGGAGACACAAAAGACCTTCCTGGCTTGTCCCTATACACCAGCCCTCCATCTTTCCACTGACTCATGGCACACAAATGAAAACAGACTTTAAAGGAGAAGATGAAAAACACTCTTTACTTAAGGCCAAGTGCTTTACCAGGGGACCCTGCCCAAACACTGTTGTGCTGTCAGTGAAATGGACTACTGTTGAGCTTACAAATAGGTCCTCTTTGAGCTGTGCTTCACAAACACTGCATGAGAACTGTGCAGTAGAATATATAAGAAAGCTTAAACCAGTTTGTGGCTTTGACATGTGCACTGTACAAGTTGCAAAACCCATATTACTCCCCCCCCGCAAAAAAGAAAAATTAAAAACCACAAATTTCTTGAAATGTACGAGAGCTCTTAAAAAGACTTGACATGCAAACAATACATTTCATCGTCGCTAGTAAAACCCAACGAACCGCTCCTAAGGACAGGGAGCTCTTTGACAATGTTTATAACAGACATCAAAAAGCAGCTGAAGTCCACCAGATGTTGAGGCAGGACGGGCCCGGCGAACCCCCCGCCACCCCCACCCCCGACCCCCCCAAAATCTTTCCCCCAGGCAGAATGAGGTCAGGTACAAGATCAGGTTTCTGGAAGCTCAAAGCTACAAAAGGGGCAACAAAGATTCTGATATACCTGTTGGGCCTTACGAAACTGGACACCAACAGAGGCGTGGGGAAGAGAAGCACTCATCGCCGACTGTCAAAGGGACCAGAAAGTCTAAACCTTGGGGTACAATGCTTTAATGGTTCTCAGTCATGGATGGCTCTGTCTGTTCCCGACAATGTGCAGCGAATGGGTCGATAAATCTGAGCTACTTGCTATTTCAATGATTCACAATATTTCAACCACTGGCGCGCCGTCTTGCATTCCCACATAACGAGTAATTTTTCTGCCCACAAAGCACACACACTGACCAAATGATTTGCAGCTTTGGAGCCATAATTTAGCAAAGTATTCAATCCTTTTATGTGTATGTTTTTTATCACCCTCTCTTATCCACCCTCAGCCAGAAGAACGTCTGCTGTTGTTTCCTTCATGTTTTCAAAAATCTGCTTTTATCATGGTGTGAACTTATCAAGTTCACAAAGCTATGTCAAGCAGCCAAAGGCCTGACTATTGCTTTTTTTGGAAGTTTACACAAGAACAGAACAGCTTTTTGATCTTAAACAATATAATTTATATGAAAATAAATCCAAGAGCGAGTGAAGGGGTAAATATTAGGAAACCTATTAAGCCAACTGTAGTTTGGAAAGTTGAGCTAAGTGACTGACTGCCATGTCAGTGGGAGTCTTGATGCAGGCCTTGGGAGTAATTAGCAGGGATTACAGCTCCTCTGGCCTGCACCCAGCACTGGGGTTTCAGCCCAAACACCCAGGCAAGTCCCTGGCTTCACTCCCTCACAGCTTTGCCTAACCGCACAGGCCTCTGGTGGTGTCACACAAATCCTAATGATAATCATGACTATCAACACAGGCCATCAAGCCCACTGTGGCTTCAGAGGAAATCAATTAACCTTGCTCGAGTTACACCTACATCATAAACCACACTCCGCCACTGGCAGCTACGTGGTGAGATGACTTCAGTGAGTGAGTGAAGCCAAGATTTGTCGGGGGGTGGGGGTCCGCAATCCACCCCTGCAGTTTGAGATCAGTGCCGGTGGCCCTGTGCCACACTCCTCACAGCTGGCCGAGTGTCACCAAGTGGTCAGCACAACGGCAGCTCGAATATCAGAACGACAAAAAAAAAAAAGAGGTAGAGAGGAAACTCAGAAGCCAGAAGTCAACAGCCAGAGACAGGCTGAGGTGGTGAAAAACCACTCAGGGATATACTCAGCAGGTATGCGTTGATCTGACAGTGGACCAAAATTAGCTTTAAGTGCTTGCCTTGAACCTGGGACAACTATTTGTGTGTTTCACAGCAGATATTTCCTCAGCTAGTGTGTTTAAATGTATCATTTCATCTAAGTTCACATTATAAGCCAAATTTTTAAATATTTTCAAACTGGGAGACATCTTACCGGTGCCCCTCTAATCATCACAAATGTGTGCAAAGCTATAACAAGAGATGTGGATTAGATTTGGCATGCACATGATCTAAAAGCCTTTTAGCACAGGGGGGAAAACAACAGTGGTGAAAGCAGACTAGACAAGAGCTAGGTGGGCTGCAAAGCAGGAAAGTGCCAGTAAACCACTTCTGACTATAAAGAAAGAAAGAAAAAAAAAAGGAAATCAACCAGGAATGAGGAAAAAAGGGAAAGACTAGCAGTGAAACAAAACCTCCCAGAGGAGCTGCAAAACAGCGAGAAGTGGGAGAAGAAAAAGAGCCGATGTGTCAGGCTGGAGAGAAAAGAGATGGTCGACTTTTTAACAGCGCGCAAACAGGATGTGTTAACAAGAGATTTCAGGGGGTCTCTCCTCTCAACGCAAAATACGGAAAACCACAATGCCAGATCAGGATTCCCCACAGTTTGCAGGAGGCCAAGAGCCACCAAATGATAGCCATGTTTAACTGTGGTCTCCAGCGCCAAAAATGTACTGTGAGGCGCTTGTTTAAAACCTTGTATTATGTTCGACAGGCACGTGCACTCAGAGGGATTTACTAAGGCGAGCAGGCTAGATGTACACTTGTACACAGTCTGCATGGCGAACCGAAGATGATTCACATGCATCCAGTTACCTCCCTGGATTCAATGAGCCTGTGTCACACATTCCCAACCACTCTCTGGCTCCCGTCTAGCCCACCACTTGTGGATATTCAAGTGGACTCGGGTACAAAACTCTGTCCTGTCAGTCAAATCTGCTCTCTTTCTCTGCATGCCTCAGTCAGTCCCTCCAGTGCTCTCTTTGTTGCCGTGTGTTCCCAGCTCCGGGGCTCCTGTGTGCAGGTCTTGGTGGTCCGGTCTGGAATGTGGTGAGGAGGGGGAGGCAGGCCAGCCTAAAAGGGGGTGCTCAATTGTTCCTACACAGAGCATCCACCCCCCACTGATCTGTCGCTCACTTGGCCATTTGGTTTTTTTTTTTGGGGGGGGGGACCAAAGCAAAAGATGGAAAGCGCTGGAATTACGGACGCTGTGCCGACACACACACACAGCTATTGAACTGATCTAAACTCAGCATACTAAACGAGTGTTTAGAGAAACGTAACATTCCAGAGTTGTTGAAGGCGGTGGCTACCCAAAGACTAACCCAGGGCTAGAATTCACAGAACCCACGCAACAACAAAACCAGGTATTTTCATCACCACTCTTGAGCTTCTTCTGTGCTCATCCTAAATATTTTGATATGCTGTGATAAGCTGATTTGCTTAGAGCAATGATAAGGCAAATGCTGCTGGCAGAGCAGAACGGGATGCCACGAGAACCCCTGATCTCAGAGCTGCCACGCTGTGATAGCAGGAAACTGATAAGAGCTGCCAGACATGTGTAGCCACCCTCCCTTCCTCCTCTGCCCCCATTTGGATGCTTAAAGTCACAGCTGGGCTCCCCCGATTCACAAGACCTCAACCTCATGATACATAAACTCAATTATCCCCAAGGCAAGCCAAACAGTTAGGCAGAAGATGTCACACGTACGCTGTAGAGAGCAACAGGAATCATTACAGTATCGCTACATTTGACTAATCAGCAGCAACTAAAGTCTCAAGCTATAGATCTATCAGTCCATCATGAACTTTAGACCACATGATTTGGAAGTCTTAGATTCAACGATTAGTCACAAATACTGAAAATTCAGAATACTATATAGTAACGCTTAACTAAACACTATGCAAGCAAGTGAGGGGAAAAAAAGAAAAGAAAAGAAAAGCACTATTTCACGCCAGCCAGCTGAAGAGATGTGGCCCATCACTCAGGAATGTTATCAAAGATTACTGTGTAGGCTTTGGCTTCAATGCAGTCTGTTTACGTAACCTCAACCTGCACACGTTTTCTCTTCAAACTAATCACTGATATTAATGATTATGGAGCTTATTTCTCAAGAGACAAAAAGGACACTTGAGATAAAGTTTTTATTAGTACATAATACATTTAAATGACTTTTTTTTATGTATACCAAGTCTAGAATGTGGCTTTAAAGCACCATGAGCAGTGCTGAGAGTCAGACTTGGATGTGTGAATTTTCTGTTGGCTGTAACCACACCTATGGGTGGGCCTACAGTTTCTTGAATGGCACACCTAAATCCATTTGATCCCTCCATACTTGGTTTAAAAAAAAAAAGGAGTTGAGGCTTAAAAGCATGTTCTTCTCTAATTTACTATTCAGGAAAGAACAAAAGAAGAATTTCACAGCTATGCTTCTTTTAAAGGATACAGCCCGCAGTTACATATGTGGGACCTGAATAGCTGTGTATTTACAGCCTGCCTGAGCGTCTTCTGCCATGGGAGGAAAAACCTCTAATTAACTGGCCTACATTTCAATCAGTTGGGGAGCTACAATATTCTCAAAGTAAAACAAAAAAACAAAAACAAAAACATGCTGCCTCTAAAAGAAAAAAAAAAAAAGTCTGAAAATCTACAGCTTCTAGGCATTTCGGACTAAGACTTTATTTTACGTAGTCATATTTTCGACCCATGTGATAACCAAAGTAGAAGAAAAGAAAAGGTCAGTTACTTAAGGTTAGGAACACCAGCGGTCTGGTTTTTAGTGGTATGGTTGAGGCCCTCACTGAACATTAAAACAAACACCTCCTTGTTAGCTGATGAAGCTAATATAAACTTGGTGATGTGGGCCGCCCTGTCAGAACAGTAACCGTGGGCATTTACAGAATCAGGGATTCCTTGGCCTTGACACGCAGCCTGCAGAGTTTGAAACAAATCCTCACCAAAACATGCCGTTTAGCATTTTTAAAAACAACTGCTTGTTACCAGATTCAGCCATGCCACAAAATATTTGTTACATAGTTTTTTTTGTTGACTTTGCCCTTCCCTGTGTCACTGCCAACTAGTTTCCCTTACTGTAATACAAAACATGAGTTCTGGTATTTTAATGTAAAATATCAGAAAAAAATGATTTAGATAATCCAACTTCCCATGTTTTAGGATTTTAAAACTTTTGAAAGGCTAAAGTTAGACATTTTAATACCAATTAAGTCCTTATTTTTAGATTTATTAATCTACTGTCTTATGGCTTTTTCCTGTGAGACCCCCGATGTTTAATTTCTTCAACCCTTGAACACGTTTGACACTGCAGACTGTGGCAGATGGCCTTAAACACGGTAGAATTGAGCAGAAAATTTGCTTTTGCAAATTTCTGCACAACTTGTGGGTTTTTATATTTGACAGTGCCAAAAAACCTTTGCATTGATGTTATTAGTTTTTTTTTCCTCAGAAGCAATAAGACTTTATAAGACTGTGGAACTAAGTGATCCTTAACGATAACACTTGCCAGAGGTTTAACAAAGGGTTTTATGAGATGGACCTTGAGTGGCAAGTCAGACACTTGGCAGTTAATTATTACAAGCGTCAAAATGCCGGGACACCGTTCTACTGAGCAGAGCCACTCAAATATTGGTCTTTGCACGATAAAAACTTGCAGACTGTGTGCGCGCCCCAGTTTCCTGCTCTTATCTTATCTGCAGAACGTCACTGCAACAGCACAACCTGTTATTTCCCAAACCGTAATGATGTGGGGCGTGCTGCCACCAGCTAAAGGGGGAGAAAAAAAAAAAAACAGCCCTCACAATGGGAGACTGCAGAATGTCTCAAGCTTACCAAGAGGCCAACATGCTGAGATCATGCACGC
The DNA here is from genome assembly GCA_024447675.2 of Pterophyllum scalare. Lineage (NCBI taxonomy): Eukaryota > Metazoa > Chordata > Actinopteri > Cichliformes > Cichlidae > Pterophyllum > Pterophyllum scalare. The sequence goes on from JAMQGT020011843.1 coordinate 250,275, forward strand.
CTTAAGTTTCAGTCATAATGCACTGAGCTGATTATGAGCAGGGGATGTTCCACGTGCTGAAAGGAGGGAAAACGACCCCCCCTCTCTTTGAACTCTGCTATTGTCCCATACCTGAAGCATGATATCAAGCCTGACAGCCAGAGTAAATCAAAACAGATTTAACTTTTTTTTTTTCCTTTTTTTTTAAACTAAGCGTGAAGTCTCAACATAGCCTTTGACATGGCCCAAACCACTGAAGAGCTGATTCCCGTTAGAGCTGTACAGGAAATACTGTTAACAATTTATCACAGTATCAAATATAACTGTTAAAAGGGAACTAAACTATTATTAGCAAATATATTCAGACCATGAAAACCACCACTTACATCCTGTGTGAGTACCAACATTACTTGTCATCATTAAGGGAGTAAATCTAATTTATTTGCCATTTCAGTGAAGTATCCAACCACAGGACATAAACAAATCATCATCCATAAGACAAGAAACTTGGAAACGAGGCTTGAACTGCTTTCACGTGAGTGATAAAAGGCTGATACCGTGGGATCAGTAAAGAATTTACCAAGTGAGCCTGCTCTTCCTCTGCGTCGCTTAATTCTGTCTACGCCAAAGCAATCAGGGTTTCCATTACAGTTTTACTGCATTAAAACATCTTTATTGAATCTCAAGTCTGGCTTCAGCTCAGGCTGACAGTAATTTCAATGGTAACAAACATTCTTATCTCCATGCTGCCAACAATAACACAAGATGCTTGCGGTTATGAAAGGCAAGTTTTGAATCCCACCAATAAGACTCATATTCCATGAATCTCACTTCTGATGCATGTATCGAAGGATGTGAACATTTCACAACTGGCAGAGACAGTGTATAATTTTTAAAGCATGTCGTCTTTGCCACGTAGTTCAAGTAAAGACTCCCTTTATTTGGTTAAAATATTCGGACTGCAACCTCTTGTGTGTGTGCGCGCGTGTGTTTGGGGGGCTTACATTGCTCAGTTGAACGTCTGAGGAAAGTGAAAGACTGCAAGGTTTAAGACTGAACTGAAGTTTGGCACACTGGAAAGTATAGAAGCGAAACTGACAAAAATGACTTTTGGAGCCTCCTTAACAATATGAAACATTTCAAGAGCGCAGAGCTTTTGTAACTGGGAGCCACAACTCTTTAATGACAGTAGACCTTGTTGCTTTCTATAGATCAATTATCTCAGTCTCTCAGTGACAAAGAGCTGCTCATTGAGGTCAGTCCTGCCTAAAAACCCAGACATACACCAGCATTCTTTTGTATGGAAAAGCCATGTGTGCGTGTGTGTGTCACACAAACCTGCACAACACTGCTTTCATTCACACCCTTTCAAACCCAGAGATGCAACACAATTAAATCTGACCTATGCAGATGTCTTGAGGTACTCCTAATAACATTTAGCATCACAAAGACAGAGGCAAGAGAAAATGAGGAGGACCCGGAGACTTGTGTGAAACTCAGGATCAAGTTTCTAAATTTCTGTCTCTGTGACAGTTCCACCCAACTCAAATTCTAATGAGCCATTGTGGCCCAATGGGGGTGGGGGTGTGTGTGCTCTGGACATCCTCTTGGTATGCAAAGGAGAACTCAAAGACCTTCAAGGTAATAAAGAGAACACATAAAGTGGTCACGCTGGCCAGATGAAATAATGCTGTGAGCGTGCTGCCAAAAGCAGTTATCGAAGGTGTGAAAACAGCTTTTCAGCTGAAGTGAAAAGAAAAATATTAATTAAGCTAATTATGAGGTCCAAAATATATTTTTTTTAAAAGTGGGAAAACATCACAATAAAATGACAGAAGCTACGCCTGGGTGAGCTACAGCTAGATTTTCATACATGGTGCTGAAGCAACTCCAAAACTGGCAACCGAATGCTGTGTATATATTTTAAGTGCCATAAAAATTTAAAGGAAATGAGTGACGGTGAGGGGTGGGTGAAAGTATGCAGGCCACATTGGAATTTCAACCCCCAACCCCCTTCCCTTGTTTCCCTCAAGCATTTACTGTAAAAGACCCCCCACCCCCACCCCCCAAGGCAAGTTTCCATTACTTGGGCTTATCTCATGATTAGCGTCATTGATTTGCCTTTTTGCTTCTCTGATTAACATGTCTGTTGCCATTATTACTAAGTAGTCTACATCCTGTGACTAGTCTGGAGCTGGATGTAGAGATCAACAACAATAACAAAAAGTTTCAACCACAAAAATCAGCCTAACCCAGAGAGACAGGGGAAAAAAATCCATAAGCTTTTTTTTTTCTCCACAATGCACAGGAATGTTTACTAAATCACTGCCGGCTGCCTGCACTTCACAGCCATGGGGGTCTCTACTGAGGAAACATGGAAATAAACACGGGCCTGGGTTCTTTCAGTGGGGAACAGAGCCTGTGTGTTGATTATAGCTCTTTATTGTTATGAATTACCTACAAGTATTTCCTAAATGATGACTGTGTTTACCCACTGGAGCAGTGAAGTGCTGCCAGCAGCACTAAGCCTAAGGAATGCATCCCCAAATGTTTCACTGCTACTTTATAATTGAAGAAACACACAAAAAATGGGAGAAAATAGCAGTGTGTCAGTATGATTAACAATGCCTCCATATCAACTCTGAAACAAGCACTAAAGCAGTTTGCTAAAGAAATGATTTTTGGTGGCTTTTTAAGCAATTTTCATCATTCAAGACACAATATGGAAAACATTTTAAAGTTAGTTCTGATTAAGAATCAGCAATCTGTCTTAATGTCAGGTTTGGATTAAAATATTTGAGTAAATTTTACTGACTTTTAGCCAACCTCTCTTCAAGCTAACATTGCTAGTTTAAACCGTTATCTTAGCTAGGACCACAGTGAAACCTTTGCAAGACCCACCGGGGGTCCCCGCTCCCTACTTTAGAACCCATTGCTCTTAAAGGTTAAAAAGAGGCTTTCATTTGGCATGTATATATATTTTAAAATGCTCACCGTTGACTCCTTTGTTGGGGACGTCGTTAATGTTGAAGCCTTTGGAGCTATAAGCAGCACGAACTTCGTTACAGTTTTTCAACTTTTGCTCCGCGGTCCCCGACACAGACAACACAACCGCCGTGCAAACGACACACAGCACCAACAAACTCTTCATTTTGGACCGGGTAAAAGAGAAAAATTTAAAAGCAAAAACACCCCCCCCCTCCAAAAAAAAAGAAAATAAAAAAAAAGACTAATAGCGCAAACGGTAAAAACAAAAAATGTTTTTTTAAAAAAAGTAAATAGAGTTGCTCAGGTGTGTGTGAAGGCTAGGACAAAGTCTCAGCGAGTCCACGGCCGAGTTTCCTCATTGGAGACGCGCTGATTTCTTCGGCTCAACAGACACTTCATTCACAACAGCAGCGGCGGCGGCCAGGACAGGAGAAAACACACCGAAAACACCGCTGACTTCCTCCGTCTACAAGCTACAGGTACGTGGGTTAAGTGTCGAGTTCCAGACTCAATCGAAAAGCACACAAAGACGCGACAAACCAGCGGGGTTAAAAACATGCAAAACTTTTTTTTTAGACTGAAAGCAACAATCACAGAGTCTCACTGGTGCTTCAGAGTTTCGACGAAAGCGTAAGCCACGGGAGGAGAGTAGAGTGTGCAAAGCTGTCGGGTGAAATTTGGATTTCTTGACTTGTTTTCTTTTCTTTCCGACTCCAAGGAGGCCGTAGCTGCTGTAGGAGAGGAGGCTGGACCGCTTCGCAGGTCGTACTGGGATCCAGATGCGAGCAGAAAAAAAGCCCTAGTGGACACCCAGGAGTGAGTACAAGTTCCGGGGACAAAGACCTGGAGATCAGGAACACCAGGGGTGGAGCGTGGAGCAGGGGCTTCCAACCCAGGAGCTCGCTCCTACTTTAATGTTTAGACTAGAGGCAGCCGCGCTTGAAAATCAGGACTGGAGCTGAAGGTGGAGCCACACGGTGGCATAACATGCGGGTATGACTTATTACTGGCACACATGACCTAAAGAAATGAATCATTTGGCTATGCAAAAGTCCTCAAAATCACAAATCTCTTTCACCGAAGACCCAAGTTTGACCTGGGCTTTGAGCAGGGATTTCTTATCTGTCTTTGCTGTTAGTGTGGAGATAACAGCAGATAAAAGTCCTCAGAGTCAAATAGACTTCCACACACAGTCTTAACAGATATTAGTGACAATAAACCATTTTATCTCGGTTTCTAGGGCACCCCAAGGACTTGAATAACCAGGACATTTTGTAACTAAATCTTATCCAAGATGGGAAACTGAAGATCAATATGAAGACTTATTGCTTTGATTTGAACCCAGTACATTAGAGTTTGTTTAAAATGGCTAGGCGAAACTTAAGGAGTCAAAAAATGACAGACCTGTTCCTCACACAAACACAGGTCAGGCTGTCCTATGTTAGCAATGGTCCAGCTATGCTTCCCATATCCAGCTGCCTGTCATATAGTGCTGTAAACAACAGTAAGCAGCCTGCAGGGAGTGTGATCAGGCTGCAGAGGTGGACTGAGATTAAAATCGTATCTAATGGGAGATGTTTAAAGCAAAGCAAAGCCGATCGATCACCGAGATGACCCACTAAACACAGTGGTTACTGGGAAACAAGGAAGAATGTGTTTATTTTTGAGACATAAACCCGCTGGACATTTTAAACATATGCTCCTCCAGTGTTTTCTTTTTTTTTTCTATTTTAAGCCACACTTTGTTGAAGTCTGTCTTGTGTTGTCATGCCGCTCTTTGCCTCTGATCTTTGCCCATCTCGCAACACTGGAAAGAAAAGAGAAACCATTTTTTTCACTGATAAGATGAAGTTAAAGTAACCACATGTGAAAAATTCAAAGTGTCAGCCTCTTATATCACCAGAACCCTTTAAAAAAAAATCCAATCATCACACATTTCATTCATAATCAGCAGCTGCACCATTTTTCAAATGGGATAAAGTGCACAAATTGTTGCTTATGCAGATAGAAGCAATAAGATTTTTTTTTTTACCCGCTGCTTTTAAAAATGCCTGGACTTGTGCACATGTCCGTTGGTTTGGGGAGGGGGATGGAGGGGGTTGCGATTGGCAAAATGACATTCCTCCTTTTGTGTCCGCATTCCTCAGACGGCTCCATTCATTCTGAGTGACTGTGGCTGCTGCAGGGGGAAGCCAGGGGCTGCTGAGGAGCAGGAGGAGGATGCTGGAGCTGTGTGCATGGGAGAGCGTGGGCCCGGCGCTCCTCTCAGCGGGCCAACAAAAGGTAAGAAAATGGTCCAGTGCCATGGTAATTAGACATGAATGAGCTTTGAACGACGTGACATGTCTCTGGGCTTTTCTCTGCGGTGAAGGAATTTCAACATCCAGCTTGGTAAAAATTGGACTGGACTGGGGTGCCCGTGCACTCTCAAGCACCTGAATTGCATTGTTATTTTAATTTATATGCACTGTTTGATGACCCCTCTGACTCATGAAGGTGCCCAAGCCCAAACATCTTTGTGTGACCATGGAAAAGTGCTGAAATACATATTCACAGGGAGTCAGGCAGAAAATGCAACAATTCCTAATAGTCAGCTATTCTCACTGTTCCTGCTAACATCACATTGACCTTTCTCTCTCATAATGCAGGCTGTTCCAACATTGCCCCAATATTACCCTAAGAAAACACATGGACTCTGCATCTCAATGTGCCTGTTTGCCCATTCTCCAGCCTCACATTAGCATTCAGAGTATAACCCCCCACCACCACCACCACCCCCGACCATGGGCTAGCTGCAGCCAGCGTTTGCTCATCTCCTTATAATCACCCCCCACCCCCACCCCACCCCCGTTTACATCTTAAAAGCTGCAATCCAGCTCAGGAAAGAAAGGCACAGCTGGATAATAATGGCGTTTTTATCTAGCTCTGCTGAGCAGAGGGTGTGTGGGTGTGAAAAGTTACAGCAGAGAATCGGGACACAGAAATGGGATTTTGAAGTGCGTTTGCTGTGACAGGCGTGTTATCTGCAGAGCTGTGAGTGATTGGCCTTGTTAGGGAAGCAGACAGGCTTTAATAATGGAGACGAAACACAAACAGTTGGGACTAATGAACCCTGGTTCACCCGTTGGGTTGTGGATAAGTGTCTGTTACCTGGTTAAGTTAAGATCACAGTCTGGGTCAGTGTAGGGAAACCCCACAGAGAGGACAGCAGTTCATAATCTGCTGGGAGTGAGAAGCACAGATCCAAAGAAAAACTTATGATCCACATGCTGCTTTGAGGATTCGGAGAATGACGAGCGCAGTCCAAAGACACATAAATTGCATGATTCATGAAGGGCTTTGAAGTGGATCAGAAGCAAAAAAGCACAGAAAGTAATATATGTGCATGCAACATTGTGTGTCCTATTTGTAATCCCAGCAGTGTGCCATCCATTTTATCCTCATTTTTTATGGCATTTAAAGGATTGTTGCATACCAAAAAAAGCCAAATCGGTGAGTTAGGCTCTTTCACTTGATGTTTTTGTTATTTATCTCCACTTTCCCTCAACCAAACTTAAGTAGACTGATAGCCATAGGTAGCTTTTATTCCATGTATTTGCTCATCCAAACTATACTCTCATGTCCAACCAGGCTGACAATCAAGCTAAACTGAAATTTAATTTCACTTAATTCATTCAGCCTGACGCTACATCCATGACAGCCAGTTTCTTCCTGGGAGGGCGGTTATTTTCTTTTGCCTCAGCTAATCACAAGTGAGTGACTTTTGACCTGCCAACATAACGTTCGGTCAACAAAGAAGCTTTGGGAGCACTCACGTGGAGCACAAAGTCATTTTTTTTAATGTTATTTTTAAGTTTACAAACAGTAGCAAATCCACGTCCATTGATCTCATCCATGCTTGTCCACATTTCTGTCCTTTGTGATCATTACTGTTGCTAAGGCAGTAATTATGTTATGTTTAATCCCACCTGCTTAGATTTTATATTTTGTTTTTGTTCTATAACCTGTGCTTTATGATCCTAAAAAGGGACTTGTTAGACCTATATTTGCATAAAGGCTAATAATTCTGTTTTTATATTTAATCTTTACTCACAGACCCTTACACACCGGGGCTGCAGCTGAAAGAATAAAACCTACACTACAGTCTTTTATGCACATCTAAATATTAATCTAATGGAATAGCAAATCCATCACATTCTCATGATAGAGCTGTAATACTGATAAGTCTGTTTACTTACACAGTTAGCATTTTTTGCCAGCTCTTCTTCCTATTTATCAAGGTGCTCTATTCAGTCTTAATGACCAAAGTGCATAAAGTACACACACATTCATATAGCACTTAATTCTAAACTATTGTACAGTGCTTTTCATGTTATAGACACTCATACTGTCAGGATAAGCCAAGCCAGTTAACGCAAAGATATCTTGGCATGCTGAACTTGCTTCCTGGCACAGGGCACAGGCTCTTTCCGTGAGCATACTGCAGCAGTGTTTCCAGCCTCGGCTGAATGGCTCTACCATGCTAAGGAGGACAACTACTACTGTGGTCAGCTCGGGTCACTCCCAGGTCCGACATCTGACTTCCGAGGTAAAATGAACGTGGCATTTTTTCCCCCTCACCATTCAAAGAAACATGTTCTATAACCCAGAAGCAAGATGGTTCATATGGTCTTCAGACTGAATGTGCCCACGATGAAGCAGGCCAGCTTTATTTTTTAGCGTTAGCAGCTAAGCATGCTTTTTTACCCCCTCAAAACTTTAGTCTTCATTCTTTAGTCTTGAAAATTAAGTGTTAGAGAGAACGTTTTCAAGTATTTTACCTTACAGTTTGAAAACTGAAATCTAATTTTTAAAAGCTTGGCTGAATACACTCGTTTCTAGTGATGCTAATATCTTCACATGTAAACACATCGTCACAGGCACAATACAGTAAAACAGGTTGAGTTTATTTTACATTGTACTTTCCCCATCAACATTCACTTGAAAAAAACAAACAAAAAACACATCATTATTTTCTATGACTCCCAGAGACCTGTACTATAAAGCAGGATTTCATCTTATCCAGGTAACTTTGGGGTTAACCAAAGTTCACTTTTTACCGGGTTACATCGCCATGGTAACTTATGCTATGAGGCTATCTTGCTCCAGAGCAGGTTACATTTCAGATTAGACATAAGCAGGTATGAAGTCACTGCCTACTGACCAATCAGATCTCTGGAAAATAGTGTCACCATTTCTGGATAGATCTGTTGGACCTCTGTGAGCAGATAGTAGGAGGGTCTAAAGTTTTTTAATAGTGTCTGAAGTCTTTGTGTTTCCTGAATGAACATCAGTAATAAATACAGATTTATTAACTTTATTCCTTGATTTAAAAAAAAATTTTTTTTTAAATATTTTGGCTGCAATTTTACAACAATTTTTGTTGCTCTATAAGCATTAATGCATAAATTCGGACACTTATTTGCACTTGCTGACATCATATCAATCACAGGTAGACTAAGCCTTCATTTGCATTCTGTTTCTGTATTCATTCTTGCTCTTAGAGCATTAAACACCATCGGGGCTGCAGCTGAAAGAACAAAAACTAAAACTGTCTTGTGCAAATCTGAACATTCATTTAATGGAATACTCAAATAAACCCATCAAATTCTTCTGTGTCTTAATGATAGAGTTGTGATGCTGGTAAGTCACTTATCATATAACTTACACAACTGGCATCTTCACCAGCTTTTCTTCCTGCCTTCAAATAGGCTTCATTTTATTAATATAGTAGCTCTTTTCCAGTCAAAACGTTTAAAGTGCGCACACATTCATACAGCGCTTTTTAAACTAAACTACTGCACAGTGGTTTTCCTCTCACACCACTGATTTATCTGCAGCAGCTGTGTTACTTTCACTTTGTATGATGTTTGTAACCTCTTCATATTTTTTCTAATATCATAGTTTACTCTTCTTTGCTGAAGCGGCTCAGTTGCCGGTACATTAATCAGTGTGACTGGTCAGATCTTCCCAACACCACCCCTTTCATGTGAATGCACTTATGCCTAGATTGGGAAACCCCAGATTAACTTGTGTGACCGCTTATAGTGATCTCCAGTGTTAGGATAAGTGGATCCAGATAATGGAAAGATACCCTGGGTATGCTGAACTTGCTTCATAGTACAGGGCCCCAGTCCAACACTGGCCTGGGTCTTGTGACAAGCCATAGTTGACATTAATCAGGTGGAGCTAATCTAATTAATTAAGCCTGCACCTTGTTTTGGTGTTCCAGTGCCAGGACCCTGGCATTGCCAGCTAGGTCATGTCAGCATGCTGGATCACTCACATGACTTAGCTGTACACCTGTGCTTCTCTTGATATGACAAGTCAAACAGCGGGTTGTGAGGGCAGTCAACACTCACAGCTGTGGAGTCAGCTGGGTGGCAGCAGCAGCACCATGCATCCATCAAAAAAATAAAAAAAAGAAAAGAAAAGAAAAAAAAACATTAAAAATCTTACTTTTGGTTTTAACCCAAAAAGCACAGAAAAAAAGATTAAATACAGAGGTCATCCTTGGAAAATGAATGAGTCCAATGCAGCATAACAAAATTAATTTACACGGTTTTTATACATATTTATATTTCACATTACTGCTCGCTTTATGCACAGTGCTAAAGAGTAAGCTCAAAAGTGCAGCAAGGCTTCACAATCTAGCAAATAATTCAGTCCACAAACCAAAATGCCAGTTTTGTAAATAAACACATTGATGTAAACACAGAGAAACATACACCTGTACAGTTATCAGGCTGACTTTGGAGACTTATATTCTGATGATAGCCCTTGATTTTTTTTTTCTAATCACAGGGCTGTTACTGTTTTAAAAAATGCACCAGTTTTATAAAACAGAGCAAACAGTGATGGTGGAAGTGTGAAGGAAGCAGTCAGTAATAATTTAGCTATCACTAGGACATAAACAATCAGAGAGAAGGACAAGCAGTAGCAGAGCATTTTAAGGAACAGTGCATGTTTAAATAAGTGATTAATCCCATTCTTTGGGGAGAAGGAGCTCACTGAAACTCCTCAGATGAAGTCCAACCCTGGGAGGAGATCATGAAGTACCATGAAGGAAAATGGCAGCAGCTGATTCCTTCTTCTTCCAGCTTATACCTGTGGGGCTATGACTCAGCACAGGCTGAGCAGGAAGCATTTTTTTAAAGGCCTGTTGTGTGTTAGGTCCATAAGAGAGCTGTCTAGAAATGAGAGACTCCATCACTTTGTTACTTTACAGAAGAAGTGAGTGTGAGAACAGGTGAGGCAACAGAACACAAAAGTTGAAATTACCATAGTCTCAGCAGACCAGTGGGCAAGTTTCTTATTTACACAATGCCGTCTAATGTGCTTAAATAGGTTTGTTAAGAACACCCACTGATTTTGAATAAAACTAAACAGGTTCTTGTTCAGACAGATAAAGAGGAAATGGAGCATTTTCTGTTGTTCATGCGTCCTCTGGTGAGCCACTAAACTTTATATCGGGAACAAGAACTCCAAAAAAAGGTTTGTCACATTCCACACATTTTGTACTGAATCCTAGAGGGAAGAAGTGATAAGAGTGCATGGGTCAGTGGGGGCGGAGCAGGAACAGACTGAGCATCGAGGAGAAGACTGGAACCAGGTAGCTCCTCCACAGCGGAGCCGCCAGTGATGAGACCCCTCCGACCCCAGCTGTAGCCAAACCAGGGGTTAACAGCTGCTCCTGGAAGGTGAAGTCGTCCATTGCCAGGTTATCAGAAAGGTCTGAGAGGGGAGACGGAGGAGATGGATTGAAGATAATGAAGGAAGGCAAAAGAATGGAAAATATGAGAGAAGCAGGAAAAAGGAGAGGCAATTAGAAAAAAAAAACACTGTCACAAAAGCTGTGAAACGCGTCTGTCGTCTTTTTCATGATGTCTGAAACAGCTGTAAAAACAATGTTACATCAGGAGAAACCCAAGCTACTCATATAACCAGATGTTGCATGTTATTGTTGTAAACACATGCTGAATCACGCAGACATAAATTTTACTGATAGTAAGTGTTGAAATGTGGGGAGATGCTGAAAAACAAAAAATGAAAGTGAAAACCCACAAAGTCTGCAGAAGGTCATGTTGAAAACTTTGACTAATGTGAGTCGTCTGTCTTTGGCAGACATCTTAGTTAAAACAAGACTATCTGTTTGTAAAAACAAGAGCTAGTTATAAGATTCTAACTGGGGCTTGGGAAAAACATTGAGCATGTTTTACATATTGATTTGATAAATCCCTTTGGGTACGTTTTAGGAACAGGAAGTATGGGATCTGGTAGGTAGGCCATGAAGGATACACCAGACAAATCCTTCAAATCCGGGGAAAAGAAGAACACATTCGTCGACTATATTTGACATATGTATATGTCTATGCCAATGTCAGTGTGTGCTGCGAGAGTTCAATCATTTTGGGGTCAGGATACAAAAAAATTCAGCACAAAATAAGAAATAAGATTTCTACGCCAGATTTTTTTAAAATCCAGAGTTTAATTTTTAAGCAATTAAATAAAATCAGATAACGGGTCATTTTTTGTTTTCTGTTTATTTTTAATAAAATAAAGACAGGAAAGGGCTCATTTTCCATTTTTTGTTTCCCAATTTTGAAATGGTAATCGGGAAACGAACCATTTTCCGATTTTTGTTTTCTCATTCCTGAACGAAAATCCATTGGCCGGGAAGTAGACGCACCTATCTCAAATACCCACTCATTACAGCCAAGGTATGCAGAAGAGCATCTCTGAATGCGCAACATGCCAAACCTTGAAGCAGATTGGCTACAGCAGATTGTTTAAGAGAAGATTTGAAAAATGTTTTCTGCTTTGATGAGTCTTAATTTCTGATGAAACATTCAGGCCTCGTTTACACAACGATGTTTCCAGATGAAAATGGCTAAGTTTTGATGCGTTTCGGTCTCCCGTTTACACGAGAATGGAGTGAAGACGATAGTTTTTGGAAACGGGCTCCAGAGTGGAGTGTTTTCTAAAGGTCTCTGTTTCCATGTAAATGGACAAAAACACCGCTTTTTTTGAAACGAGGGCACTGGCATATGCGCACTATGGTTGCAGCTCCTATATCCACACCACCAACTTGTGACCTGGCAATAGGAACTGCAGTGTTTTCAGTGTCTTGCATTTCCATGTAAATGGAGATCGTTTCTGAAACATTTTCTGTGTGAACGCGCTACTTTTTGAGAAAAAAAATGGCAGAACGTCAGTGTTTCCACTGAAAACACTTTTGTGTAAATGGGGCCTCAGATGGTAGCGTTAGAGTTTGGTGAATAGCAATGCAACTTGCAAAATAGGGCCATGCCACTGTCAAGTTCAAACAATAACATTCTAAATTGATCATATTGTTTTGTAATGCTTAGATACATACCCACTGATCTTGGTTAAGCTGTACTGTCTTAGCTACCAACAGCTGAAGTAGCTTATCTCACATAAAGAAGAGTTCTAGCTAACAGAGAAACCCCGAACAATATTCTGATGACCCAGCTTTGCACCAGCATTTAAACGCACCAAGTTACACACGACTCTGGGAGCTCACCGGAAGTGTGAAATGTGCCTCAAAAACTTTGTGCAGTCGTAACTTTAGTTTTGTCCGTGTGTATCAGGTGATTCGTGTATCACAAAAAATTACAAATCCAGCAAGTTACGCACAAGTCCAGCATTACAGACGCACAGATATTTGAGTTACGCACAAATCCAGCATTACAGACACACAAACATTTTGAGTCAATTTTCTCTCCATACACTAACCACCTTGTGGCCATTGCTCCACAAGGCTGCTTCAGCCGTGGAGGTGCGAAACTTGGTCCATTTGGACTCAGTGCCACTGGCCTCTCTCTGAATGCTGTTGAAGTTTGGTTGGAGGTTGAAAGATCTTACAGACCAGGGCCTCGGCAAGACATTCCCAGCGCACCTTCTGTATACCATTGGGCACATCGGTCTGTCCAACATCCTCCTCCGCCACCTGATCCAGCTCACTACTAGGTGGTGAGCAGTTGACAGCTCAGCTCCTCTCTTCACCCAAGTGTACAGGACATATGGTCGCAGATCCGACGATACAATAAAACCACAACTTGACCCTTGTATTTTTTTTGTGTGTATGTATAATTTATGTCATTATTAACTTTATAGTTATTGGAGTTATCTTTAAACTTCTGGACTGAATGCTACTAACTCCAGCCAAAAGACCAAAAGCATGTTTTCTCAAATAAATCTACAGTGACATGCTTTTTTTCTCTCCCCTTTCTTCCAAAGGTAATTATTTTTATCTTCAAGGAAGCTGCAGAGTTCTATTTACTGCATGTAAAAGTGATTGAGTGCTTGGCGTGAGAAACAAGGTTGTATATAGCTTATATAGTCATACCTGAAAAGCAAAATGAATCATCAGCAGAAGCACATATGACACTCTTGTGAGTTCAAAACGTCTCTCTCACATTTCATAAAATAGTTCTACATTTACGTCTATACTAAATTTAATAAATCCCTTACAATTTACTAAAATCAGCTGCCATATTGAGACAGTCCAAAGTACAGTCCCAGTATTGTCAGGGGGCTTTTATTTTGTGGTGTTGGAGTACAAAACACAAAGACAAAGACACAGCACACAACCTGTAAGTAGATTTTCTCATTAGTATCATGTGGCAACCAAATGAACTGTAATGTTTTCCTCTCATTATAATTCTTATTCTGTAATTACATTAATCTTCTATCAAATGGCATCCCTTTACCGTAACCCTTTTTACTGATAGTGGAATTTTATTATTGTGCATCAGTTACCATTTTAACTGTGTGATGTTATTTTCTTTTTACAGTGCAGTTTGAAATGGCAATCCCTTACTCTTAAGTTTGACCTTTATTGAGAGCCGTTGTATTTTTCAATCTGCTTTTAGACATGCTCAGGAAATGTGACCTTTTGCTCCCAGTAAGCAGAAAGAAGTGGAAAGGTGTCACCTTTTCTTATTGCTGTGTAAGCTGTTTGACACATTTTCCCTTGAAGACGGACTGTTATTGCCACGTAGCATTTTGCGGTTGAGTGCTGATGAGGAGCAAAAGAGGTGTGGTTGCTATGTTGTTGCTATGAGAATGGGAGAATTGTGGAGATTAATTAGAATAAATTTTTTTTCATTATTATTTGTGTGAGATTAAAAAGAAAAAAAAACTACAAAAAATACTTTTTGTTCTTGTTATTTTCTCAGCACTGGGGTCTCATCACAGGATATGGTGCCCCTGTGTTAAGTGTTAAGCTAACCTGTATTCACCATGAGGGGACTATAGTGCATGATTACTGGAGCAGAAATGCATGCTGTTAGAGGTTTAGCCTAGAAAAGGAGGAGTATCTGCCTCATGCTTGTAGTTTGCTGTCAGATACCAGTAATCCCTGTGAAGAGGAGAGACCTCTGACACACACTGGCTTACACATTCACACAATACACCACTGTTTTGTGTTTGTTGTTAAACTAGTGACTGGGGGGCAGTGCTAGAAGGTGTTTATTCTAGTTAGATACGAGTCTGCGGCAATGCTGAGGCGTAAATCCTTGGTAACTGATAATGCATCAGTGGGCAGTGAGGTGGCACGGCGGTCAGAGTGGGCTCAAATCCAAAAACAGTACTTGCTGAATAGTGAAATAGTCATTTGAGCTAAAGGGGATCAGTTTCCATTAACTGATGGCACGGGCTTCTAAAACATGTCTGGTATGGCTCGGACTTTAGAGTCCATATGAATCAGCTAACACTTCTGTTTTTATTATATCCCACATGTGCGGTGAGCACTTAAATGGCACCAGGGATGGTGTGGAGAAAATTAGACTTATGCAGGTTTATCCACTGTTTGCCTCTGGTGAGAGAGTCCACTTCAGGTATACTGTTATTTTTCACTTTCATCTCTCCCGCCGCAGATACTGTAATGATGCCTTGAGGCATAGCAGGTAACTCATTTGCTCCAGTAGGGCTTATTGTCACCATTTTGTGAATATGAGAGATTTTGTTGAAAAATAACTAAGAAAGCCTTTGTTAGGTAAAACTTTGTCCTATTTTGCTCCATCTGTTTTACATGCTGCAGTGACTTCTTGGTCACCTGCTGCTCTGCCGTTACTTACTGCTGTCTTATTGCACTGCATCCACATCTGTTTCCATACTGACACCGAGCAGATCATCCTCCCTTTGTTTGAAATATTTTTTGTTACTTTGTCTGGCAAAAAGCTGCGAGAAAGGGTGAAATATAACGGGTGAGTTATTAGGGAGGCCAGGAGGATATCAGTAATAAAGCAGCAGTATAGTTAGGAATGCAAACTATGAGTTGAGCCTTTCCCTGTCAAACCAGACGCAGAGCACATCCACACATGCACACACAAACACACACGCACGCACGCACACATACGTACACACACACAGGCGGACCTCTGACATAGCCTCCTCCCATGCAGTCTTAATGGTTGTACATTCTCATTCTCACACACACACACTCATGCACACAGTCATATCCAAGCTCCTAAAAATAACAGATTGCTCCTAATTGAATTAGCTGTCTCATCTGATCTGTGTACTGTTCCCCCTCACGGCAGTGATCCAGTGGATGGAAGTGGATGATCTGGGCCACTGTGTGATCACAGGGAGCAGTCAGGAATCTGATGAAAGCTTCGCCCTGCTTTAGTTGAGTAGAAACACAGCAAATCGCCTGAATGTGTAGCGCCCTCAGGCTCCTACACAGTCAGGCACAATCTTGAACAGACTATGGTGCAAAAGTCTTGAGCCACCTCTCATTTCTTTATATTTTGCGTCAAGCATAAAAAAAAGTTCCTAACTCAAGGGATGAGCCAGTGTTGTGTCTACCGATAACAGACAACTTAGCAAAGAATCAGTTTTAAAGTGTATCTTCAGGCATTTTGTTACTAGCAGCCTGTTGCAAAAACACATATTTTGGTCCCATTTCTTTAGTTGAATCTACAAAAAAATATCAATGCTAACACAGTTTGTCTGGCATGGTATCTTCTTTTTTACAGCAACAAGGTGATTCTCAAAGCGCTATTAGCTGAAACTTGACATATTTCACCTGGTGCGCTTTGTGTCCTGGACAAATGGAAGACAAAAGAAGATGAACAGTATCTGAAAGTCATGTCCTTAAGAGATAGGACGTTTTCCAGCAAAGACCTGACACAGAACCTAGAAAAACATACAATGGAGCACTATCAGTCTTGGACTGGCCTCACTAGAGTCCAGACCTCAATATTATTGAAACACTATGGGATCATCTTTACAGAGAACAGAACAAAAGGCAGTCAACATCCAAAGAAGAGCTTTGAATGTCCTTCAAGAAGCTTGGAGAACTATTCCTGAAGACTACTTAAAGAAATGACAAGAAAGCTTCCACAGAGAGTTCAGGCTGTGCGGAAGAATAAAGGTGAGCATGCCAAATTGACTTTCAAGCTTGTTAGAATTGTACAAACTCTAATTGTGCAAACGCTAATATGCTGTATTTCCTGTATATTTGCACATGTTTTAATTAATCACTGCACCTTCCCAGGAAAATAGAAGGAAATGAGGGGTGGCTCAAGACTTTTGCACAGTATTTTAAATAAACCCTGAAGCTTCAAAATGCATCTCCTACAGATTTCTTTGCAGTTACGACATCGTTTGAATGGCGGCCAGGGGACAATTGACTTTATTCCCTCCTCCTCTGTCCTCTGACATGGCAGTGAGCAGACATTCTCTGGGGCTCTGAAAGAACGATTTGTCACTGTCGACAGCGGCGCACTGTACTGCCGAGCCAATTAAGCTCAAGGTGCAATTTGATACAGCTTTTATATACACTGTGGATAAGAGGGAGGGCGGGGGGCATGCGCGTCTGCATTTGTGGGTTTGTGTGGGGATGATTGAGTGGGGTGTGTGCACCCGTCCCTATGTGTGCTTGTGAAAAAGCTGGAGACAAAGTGGGAGAACATTGTGTTGGTGTTGCTTTACAGCGGCAATAATGTGAGTGGAAAAAAAGAGAAGAAAATCTCAGGCTCTGAAAAAAATCCCTAAAGCTGGGGGATGGGGGGGGGGCTTTCTTGCTAGTTTAAACACTTTGACATGAGCAGCACCACAGAGGGGCCTTGTTCTGCAGGATTTAAAAACAACCCAACGAGGACTGAACACTATGCAAACTTAGATCCCTTACACTCCTGTGCAGGGCTGGGACTAATAATATCCTGGTATAATTAGTGATGAACACCTGTGCCTGTGTGTAGCAGTAAGTATAGACAGAGTGAAAGTGACTGAGGGGAGAACACAGACAGAAGAAATCCAGATTCTTTTCCTCTTTTTTCCTTTTGGGGCCTTTTAAGGAGCAGCCAGGATAGTGGACAGGCAGGGACAATTAGGCAAATAGATGAATAACTCCTGGATATAAATAGAGCTGCAATCCAGACTGTGATTAATGTGACCAATGTGGGCCTGCCTGGCTTTCAGCAGAACATAGCCCTCCTCCTGCTCATCCATTTAAAGCTACCATTCTGAGCCTCTGCAAAGGACGCCACCTTGCTAGCATACCCCTGCTAGCTTTATCGTGGCCTTATGAGCTTGAGTTATGACCCAGGTGAAAGGTCAACAGTCCAACCATTGACTGGTAATGCTAAAGACTCTGGACTATGAATGAGCAGGCATGGTAGTCACATGCAAGTTAACAAACGAGGCAGCATTCAGGGTTTAGCTTTATGTTATGTTTAGTGTTCAGTCCCTGGGAGGACAGACCAATATATCCAGACATTGCGGTATTTTAGTGGGGAGCGGATGTTTGTTTGGATTCTCCCTAACAGGTCAAACGGTGGCTGCAGTGTGTGTGTGTGTGTGTGTGTGTGTGTGTGTTAAGTGTGTCTGCTGTTTCTGTCTGTCTGTGCAAAGGAGGACAGGGGGAAGACAGGGAGGGAGGAAGGGGTTGAGTCTGGAGAGTTGTTTTCAGCAGTGCTTGGTGCCTGAGGCTTGTCCTTTACATTTTGCAGTTGTCACAACAAGCAAACTATGTAGAAAAATTGCAACAGTGATTCAAGAGATGCATTTCCCAGCACACCACAACTACAGGTGAAGATTATATGTTGGGGAAAATCACAAGAAATGCTTGGTTTGTCTTGTCACTAAACATATTTTCTTAATTTAACTAATCTTAGCAGAGTGGGTGCACATCAGTAGCTGGCTGATACATTACTGTAACCCCTCTGGTGAGTGCGTACCTTCATGGTGCAGCACAGTTTATTCAGTACATGTGTGCTGTGCACAAAGGCCTTTTTTGGTCAGATAAGTATGTGGAATGTTAAGTCTCCAAACACAGGTGCTTCTTATGAAATGGAGGAGATGGTTTAGATTGCTGCTACATTGGCAGACGATGTGTGCGCATAACACATTTAAGCTGCTCAAATTTGATCTAGGTTTTGAAGATTCAACAGATTAAGCGATATTTTGGTTTCCAAGATATAGCAAATATTTTATCACTTGTCTCATCGCCGCAGAGCAAACTATTCACTTGGATATTAAACTCAGCAAATTTAGAACCTGAATGGCCAGTGTGCGTGTGTGTGTGTGTGTGTGTGTGTGTGTGTGTGTGTGTGTGTGTGTGTGTGTGTTTGTACAGGCAATCTTCTGTCAGGAGCTGCCCTTCTAGTTGCAAAGACATGGGTTCTGTAAAAATGTGATAGGAGCTGCTGATTTGTTTGACTCTGGTAGAGATTAACTGATAACACACTGCACTGTAATTATCGGCTCCTTGGTCACATTCTAAAACTCTGGCCAGGACAGTGAGTCCTGGGACACTGCTGACTGAGAGCCGAGAGGGAAATGAGGGAGCGGTCCGGGATGCCTCTGTCCATGGGCTGGCGGGAATGTGACCGTCTGCCTCCACACCCACAGGCCGACCACAGGGGCGCTCGGAGAGGCTGGGAATGTCAGGCCAAGACAAACGGGACGCCCAGAGGAGGCCAGGGCCTGGCCTTTGCAACAGCGCTGCTCTCTGAGCTGCTCGGGCCTCCCAACTTCCATAACACTGTTATTCTAGACAGAGGGACCCTCCCACACAAAGGGCAAGAGAGCAAGACAGCGAGATGCGATGCCAAAGAGCACTGGGGACATAAAAACACAGATAATAGCATGTAATTGTTTTTTAAAAACAAAGGTGCATAAGTGATTAAAATTAGTGAGGAGACGATTAGGTGAGTGAGTCTGCAAAACTCCCAATGGAGCGCTGAGTGTGTGGGTTTGTCCGATGAGAAAGGAATACACCCTCATGTCAAACGGGGAAAACCGGCCCATCACAGACACTCTCTAAACTGTGGCTTGTGGAACAAATGCAAGTCAACGGTTATTAATTAACATGGTCAATGAAGGGAGGTGCTGTCACTGAGGGAATGACCAGCATGTTGCACCCATTGCCCTCTCCCTGCTCCATTCAAATTAGATTTACTCCAATGTATTTATAGTCTCGGCCTCCAGAAGCAGCTAATGTGATCACAGAAAGGAGTAAAAGGTCTAGCTTGAAGAGAAATAAAAGTTCTGAGCAGGGACATAAATTTTAACCGAGAATTCCTTGTAGTGCTGATGCTGTGAAGGTGGAAAATGTGCGCACAAGTGAGAGAGGTAAAAACCATAACAAATCTACCATACAAAGAGTGGATTCTGTACTCAGGTCAAGGGGCTCATTCAAGGCGGGGAGCTCTTTTGCGTACAGAGAAGGGCTGTGAACTCGCTAAGAGGTCAGTGCTGATGCAGGGTCAGAGGTTGGCAGGGTGCACCATTTAAGACTGTTTCTGAAAAGACTGGACAATGGTGGTGCTTATTGGAACAAGCGGGAGACTGGCATAGAATGACAGAGAGAGCAAGAGAGCGAGAGAGAGAGAGGCAAGAATGGCTGTGGACTGAGGAGAGCTGATTGCTACTGGGCCAGCGTTTGACCCAAGGGACATCCTGGTCCTTGTCCTGTTCAAGGAGCCTCTGACAAGCACATTTTTCGGATTCTCTCTTTATCTTCTTATAATAAAGGAAGCCGACATCCCACAAACCTGTTTATATTTTTCTCATGGGTCCAGCAATCAGTTCAGTGAAGGAAATGGTGCTGGCAGATTCTGATGTGTTTGTTGTGGAGATGTCCCTGCCAACAAATAAGCCAAATTTGTCCTACATTCCTGTCATAGAAAAAGGCAGACTACAAATACAGCCTGGAGTGACAACTTGGCTGGTCTGACTGTACACACAGAGTGCTCCTGTAGAGCAGTTTCACTATCTGTCTGAGCCCTTTTTAGTGGTTAGCCTGCGGTTTCCTGCAGCAGCTCTGAGTGTATTGACAGCAGGACTCCTGCAATGTTCACTGTGTCGTCGAGTTACTTTCAGGAATGGCCTGGAAAAAGAGAGTGAGGCTGAGAGCAGGCTGGGGGGCTGGGAGGGAGGGGGTGGACTGAGAGAAAATTTAAAAGACGCAGGTGAGAGTAGAGGGTTAACATGTAAATTGCAAACCTCCCAAACTCTTAACCGAGCTTTTAAGGCATCCCCACAAAATGGCTTCTGTGTGTCAGTGTGGCGCTGAGTAGCAGAGCAGCGGACCTCGAGAATGGTCCCGCTGTGTGCAGAGTGTTTGTGGACTGTGGCTGAGCTGATGGACACGACCCAGGAACAGGCCTGGAATCAATTTAGTGCGTCCAAAAAGTGCCTGTGAATGTAAATAAAGCTCTTGAGCAAACAAACGCTTTTCCGAGAGGCACACACAAACACAGAGAAATGCAAAAGGCCTACAAAATGAATCAAATGCTGGTGGGCCCCCCTCAAGTAGATGATGGGAACCCAGCTCTGAGTCCTTGTATCCACATAAATTAAAACCAGGGTTCTTCTTCCTGCCTTCTGGCTAATCTTAAGGGTTTTATCCCTAGACTGATCTTAGATAACTCCATGAAAAAAGACCAACAAGGGTCCAATAAGAGGGTAACATCATCTCCCTGCTCCTCTCCTCCCTCTTTTTCTGCTCTGTTTCTATCTTCCCATCTACTGCACCCTTACTTAACTCAAGAACTGGGGACACACAGGGTCTTGTGATCAGCCCTAGCAAGAACAAGACTGGGAAACTATGACTCTTACTAGCCAAGTCTGTTTACACAGATGGTGGCAAGCTTCATTATTTTTGTGAGGGGTGTGGAAAGAGGAGGATTGGCTGAATTTACAGAGGTTGTTTATAAGCTCAAGGAGGGATGGACATGGGGAACATTGGGTCAGAACATTTCCAGTGTGTTACACATTATCAGCCCCCTCAACCACCCAGCCTTTCAACACCTCCCCTACCTCAAGGGTTTTACACTGTCATCAGTTTAAGACTTCACCAGAAATTTTATATACCCATTCTGGCAAACAGTTAGTACTGTGAATTCATCATTTATCATCTAAAGCCTAAACAGATTTTAGCTGCCTAAACAATGATCACTGTGTCAGCCAAGGATGAATGCAGCAGCCACTTTATCCAAATCTCTTTTTTCTGATTTGCACTGAGGCTGTGCCTCACCCAAAAATGACTGTTCTTTTATTTATTTTTGTCATTTTACTTTTTAAAAAATATATAATTTATATATATTTAAAAAAAATTTTTTATATACAATAATCAGCAACTTTATTACCATGCCCGTAAACTACTCGTTAATGCAAATATCAAATCAGCCAATCTCATGGCAACAACTCAGTACATCTAGGCATGTAGACATGATCAAGACGACCTGCAGAAGTTTAAACTGAGCATCAGAATGGGGAAGAAAGGGGATTTAAGTTACTTTGAACATGGCATGTTTGTTGGTGCCAGATGGGCTGGTCTTAGTGTTTCAGAAACTGCTGATCTGCTGGGATTTTCCTGCATAACCATCTCTAGGGTTTAAAGAGAATGGTCTGAGTAAAGATAATATCCAGGTAGAAGCAGTTCTCTGGGTGAAAATGCCTCGTTGATGCCAGAACTCAGAGGAGAGTGGCCAGACTGCTTTAAGCTGATAGGAAGGCGAAAGTAACTCAAATCACCACACAGTACAACCAAGGTATGCAGAAGACCACACCTGATGTCACTCCTGTCAGCTAAGAATTGGAAACTGAGGATATAATTCACCAAAGCTGGACAGTAGAATATTGGAAAAACATTGCCTGGTCTGCTTTTTGCTACGACATCTGGATAGTAGGGTCAGAAGCATGGATTCATCCTGCCTTGCATCAATGGTTCAGGCTGCTGGTGGTATAATGCTGGCACATTCTGGGCCCATTAATACCAACTGAGCATTGTTTAAATGTCACAGTCTGCCCGAGTATTGTTGCTGAGCATGTCCATTCCTTTATGATGGCCTAAAGTGTACCCATCTTGTCATGGCTGTTTTCAGTAGGATAGCACATCATGTCACAAAGCTCAAATCATCTCAAACTGGTTTCTTGAACATGAGTTTACTGTACTCAAATGGCCTCCACAGTCACCAGGTCTCAATCCAACAGAGTGCCTTTGGGATGTGGTGGAACAGGACATTCCACCAGATTTCATGGACGTTCAGCCAACAAATCTGCAGCAACTGTGTGATGGTATCATGTCAGTATGGTCCAAAATCTCAGAGGAATGTTTCTAGAACCACATCATCTTTTGATGGTTCCAGCAGGATGACGCACCATATCACAAAGCTCAAATCTTGATCATCTTGATCTTGACAGTGAGTTCACTGTCCTCCACATGCCACACTCACCAGATCTCAAACTACACATTATGGATGTGTAGCTGACAAAAATCTATCTACAATGTATTGCCAAAAGTATTCACTCGTCTGCCTTCATAAACATATGAACTTGAGTGACATCCCATTCTTAATCCATAGGGTTTAATATGATGTTGGCCCACCCTTTGCAGCTATAACAGCTTCAACTCTTATGGTAAGGCTTTCCACAAGGTTTAGGAGTGTTTATGGGAATTTCTGACCATTCTTCCAGAAGCACATTTGTGAGGTCAGACACTGATGTTGGATGAGAAGGCCTGGCTCACAGTCTCTGCTCTAATTCATCCCAAAGGTGTTCTAGCAGGTTGAGGTCAGGACTCTGTGCAGGCCAGTCAAGTTCTTCCACACCAAACTCGCTCATCCATGTCTTTATGGATCTTGCTTTGTACACTGGTGCGCAGTCATGTTGGAACAGGAAGGGGCCATCCCAAAACTGTTCCCACAATGTTGGGAGCATGAAATTGTTTAAAATGTCTTGTTATGCTGAAGCATTAAGAGTTCCTTTCACTGGAACTAAGGGGCCAAGCCTAACTCCTGAAAAAAAAACCCACACCATAATCCCCCCTCCACCAAACTTTACACTTCGCACAGTGCAGTCAGACAAGTACCATTCTCCTGGCAACCACCAAACCCAGACTCACCCATCAGATTGCCAGACGGAGAAGTGTGATCCGTCACTCCAGAGAACACGTCTCCACTGCTCTAGAGTCCAGTGGCGGCGTGCTTTACACCACTGCATCTGACGCCTTGCATTGTGCTTGATGATGTAAGGCCTGGATCCAAGTTTGGAGGTCTTTAGCAGAAAGTCAACAACCTCTGTGCACTATGCACCTCAGCATCCGCTGACACCATGGCTGAATTGCTGTCATTCCCAATCGCTTCCAATTTGTTATACCACATTCACTGAGCTCCTGTAAAAGCAGTCTGCATGCCTAGGTGCTTGATTTTTTACACTTGTGGCCATGTGAATTCAATGATTTGGATGAGTGAGTGAATACTTTTGGTAATATAGTGGATCTATCTATATACCATTGCACGTGTTTGAAAAAAGAAACTTTTTGCAAAGTTAAGAGATTACCAGTTTCAGTTTGTGTTATCTTTTATGTGCTATTAGTAGAACCAAAGTTATGGAACTCACTGCATGTTTTAGGGAAGACATCTGCTATCCCTGAAACATACTACTTGAATGAAATGTCCAAGACAGGTCACATCAAGTGCTGCAGTATTACAGTAATCACCAACTTTTGATATTGTTTTAATGGGAACATTTGCGATTCATTAACAGATATATTATCATATTAATTTTTAAGTTCCAAACCCACTATAGAGGTTAGCATTTCAGCTCTGGTATTGTATTGATAACCTAGGTAAAAATTGCTAACTCAGTTAGATTAAAATCAAGCTACAACTAATTATAAAGTAACTAAAGTAAGCTGCTTTCAGTCCAAAAAAGCGCCACATTTAAAAAAATAATAGCATGTGAACAATGGAACATCTCCAGACTGCTGCCCTAGTACTCAAATTCAAACAAGTGATTCTTCAGCATTCACTGTCTGTGGAGTCTCAGCACCACACAGTTGCTCAGAGTATTTTATTTTTTAAAAAAAAATCAGAACAAAATGTTTGCTTTTTATAAGAGCCTTCTTGCTACCTAACATATTTCATTTGTTCAAAAATCTAAAATTCTGTAAAACTAAACTGATACTCCACACCGTCTAAATGATGACTCAGCTTAAAATATCTGCTTGCCTTTTAGATTTGTCAGTATTTTTGTGAAGGCCGGCTTTGGTTGGACCCAAAATTCAGGACTCTGAAGACGAGGAATAAACATAAAAGCAGCTTTATTGCTAAGCTCTTACCAAAATACAGATTAAAGAAGATCAGGAACAAATAATGCAAGAACTAGGAATCTTCTAGGAAACCATACTACAAGGGGAAGAACGTGATAAAGGGATATGGAGACAATATATACAAACACAAGATAAAGAAAGGATGAAAAACAGTTGGTAACACAGTTTAGGATAACTAACATAATGACCTGGGAGGAAGTTAAACTAGATCCAAGATACAGAGAAGAACAATTGCCAAAATAAAACATGAAGAGAGTCACAACTGAACTTAACTTGACCAAAACACAAACACAGAGACGAAGACAAAGTCAGACACGGAAACACAAGGCAGGCAGGAATAAACAGGGATTCAAGGAATAACACAAACCAGATTGGAGCCAAGAACAGAAGCAGACGACTACTGAAACCTTAAAATATAAAGAAACAAACCAGAACACAGAACCATAATCCAAATATAATCAAAAATACAAAACTAGAGAAAATCTAAACATCCCAAAAACTCACAACCCTGGATCCAAGACTCAGGGACCATGACTGTTTTAGATAACAACTGGACCAATCAGCCTAACTGCTCTACTTATTCAATATGTTAAGTGTCTTGGCTAGGGACACAATGACAGTACACGCTCAGACAGGGACTCAAACCCATGACCCTCCAGTTGCAAGGTGGGCACCTACCCACTGCGCCACATATTGAATAAGTAGTGCAGTGAGGCCGATTGGTCCAGTTGTTATCTAAAACGGTCATGGGCCCCGAGTCTTGGACCCAGGGTTGTGAGTTTTTGGGATGCCACCATGTCTGGATTACGGCTGCTGTGATGAAGACACGTTGCTGTTCCACACTACTGTGGAAGACTGGCGCCGTGTGACTCACCTATCAGGTGCAGAGGGGTCAGAGGTCACAGCTGCAGTTAATTAACATACCAGATTCAAGTACCGACAGCACGTTCGGCCGTTAATTCGACCTACATACAGAATAAAGAATCTTTAGGTTTCCCAGTGTATCAGCCTTTACAGTTATCAAAGGTGTTTTTGTCTCTTTATATTCTTTCTCCACATTCTCTCATCACCTTCTTCTCTCTTCTACCCGCTCCTTTGTTCCAGCCACAAAATTTGCAGCAGACCTGAAAGGTGAGCCGAGCCCGGCCTCTCATCGTAAGCCGCGTGTTTCACATTACAGGAATATTTCAACTTTGTATTTTGCTAACCTCTGGCGCTGATAAAAAAGCTCCAGAGCCCCCAAAAGAACCGCTTTCCTTCAGGGTGCTTACAGTGAGCGAACGTCTCAGCGCAGGAACGTAACAAGAGGTCTATTCACGTGGCTCCTGCTGAGCACAGCGAGCTGTAGCAAAGGCCCGTCCAGCTCAGCAAGAAAACACGAGGCAGGGATCTGAGCTGCTGAGCTAAAGCAGAGCCCAATGTTTGTTTGCAGACTACTGAATCTTTCCAAACTGCATCAAAAAAGATATTTTAGTAAGTTGTTTAGTAGTGCATTAAGTGTAAAAAAAAAGAAAAAAAGATCTTTTTAAGTGCTTTAAAATTGTGTGATCAGCTCAGCCATTTCTATGGATTAATTACACATTTTTCCAACGTGTATTGATTGGGCTAAGAAACACAACCTTGATCCTAGTGGGAGTTTTCTTTTTTTTTTTTTTTGCTGTATTTCACTGAGCTGCCAAACTCAGTTGGAAACAAATGATTCGCTTGCTGGCAGCTTTTCAATTTTTTTCTCCTCCAATTTTAAGACTTAGTAAATTACTCTGTATTAGCAGATGTTTTTGTTAAGCTGCATTCTCAGATCTTTTCAGCACCAATGTTAGGTGGTAACAGGAGAGAAAAAAGTGAAGCGAGACTCAGGCAGTGAAGAGAAGCTTTGAGAGGAATCTGTGAGCAGGTTTTTGTGGAGATGGCGGCATGTCCTTTGTTTCTCTGAAAGGCTGTACAGTCAAAGACCAGGTGTGCATGAAAGCATGGAAACACAGGTGAGCCCTCATCATGAGGTAAGGACAAGTCATATGGAATGCTAGATTACTGGATGACAAAAAAAGCCAGAGAAAAACCCATACATTCACGAACACGCATCTACTCAAATACATACAGTACTGTGCAAAGTTATTTCTTCATATTTTCCCTCCCAGGAGCCAGATTTCTTAGTAATTTTTTTAAATCAACAGTTCTCCAGGCTTCCTGAAGCTCTTCCAAAGTTTTTCTTTGGACATTGGCGGCTTTTTCACTGACCATTTTCAAAGAAGTGTTTTCCCCCCTTTTCTTAAGCCACTTAACACTGACCTATGAATCATTCAAGCATAAAAAGGCACCTGACTCAAGGGATGAACCACTGTTGTGACAGTTTACCAAAAAAAAATGTTTTACAGTGGGTATGGACAGTATTGAGACCCCTTAAAAATTTTCACTCTTTGTTTCATTGCAGCCATTTGCTAAAATCAAAAAAGTTCATTTTATTTCTCATTAATGTACACTCAGCACCCCATCTTGACAGAAAAAAACAGAAATGTAGAAAATTTTGAAAATGTATTAAAAAAGAAAAACTAAAATATCACATGGTCATAAGTATTCAGAGCCTTTGCTCAGTATTGAGTAGAAGCACCCTTTTGAGCTAGTACAGCCATGAGTCTTCTTGGGAACGATGCAACAAGTTTTCCACACCTGGATTTGGGGATCCTCTGCCATTCTTCCTTGCAGATCCTCTCCAGTTCCGTCAGGTTGGATGGTGAACGTTGGTGGACAGCCATTTTCAGGTCTCTCCAGAGATGCTCAATTGGGTTTAGGTCAGGGCTCTGGCTGGGCCAGTCAAGAATGGTCACAGAGTTGTTCTGAAGCCACTCCTTTGTTATTTTAACTGTGTGCTGAGGGTCATTGTCTTGTTGGAAGGTGAACCTTCGGCCCAGTCTGAGGTCCTGAGCACTCTGGAAGAGGTTTTCTTCCAGGATATCTCTGTACTTGGCTGTATTCATCTTTCCTTCAATTGCAAACAGCCGTCCTGTCCCTGCAGCTGAAAAACAGCCCCATAGCATGATGCTGCCACCACCATGTTTCACTGTTGGGATTGTACTGGGCAGGTGATGAGCAGTGCCTGGTTTTCTCCACACATACCGCTTAGAATTAACGCCAAAAAGTTCAACCTTCATCTCATCAGACCAGAGAATCTTATTTCTCATAGTCTGGGAGTCCTTCATGTGTTTTTTTTGGCAAACTCTATGCAGGCTTTCATATATCTTGCACTGAGGAGAGGCTTCCATCGGGCCGCTCTGCCATAAAGCCCCGACTGGTGGAGGGCTGCAGTGATAGTTGACTTTGTGGAACTTTCTTCCATCTCCCTACTGCATCTCTGGAGCTCAGCCACAGTGATCTTTGGGTTCTTCTTTACCTCTCTCACCAAGGCTCTTCTCCCACGATTGCTCAGTTTGGCTGGACGGCCAGGTCTAGGAAGAGTTCTGGTCGTCCCAAACTTCTTCCATTTAAGGATTATGGAGGCCACCGTGCTCTTAGGAACCATGAGTGCTGCAGAAATTCTTTTGTAACCATGGCCAGATCTGTGCCTTGCCACAATTCTGTCTCTGAGCTCCTTGGGCAGTTCCTTCAACCTCATGATTCTCATTTGCTCTGACAGCACTGTGAGCTGTGAGGTCTCATATAGACAGGTGTGTGCCTTTCCTAATCAAGTCCAGTTGGTTTAATTAAACACAGCTGGACTCCAATGAAGGAGTAGAACCATCTCAAGGAGGATCAGAAGAAATGGACAGCATGGGAGTTAAATGAGTGTCACAGCAAAGGGTCTGAATACTTATGACCATGTGATATTTCACTTTTTCTTTTTAATAAATTTTTCTGTCAAGATGGGGTGCTGAGTGTACATTAATGAGAAATAAAATGAACTTTTTTGATTTTAGCAAATGGCTGCAATGAAACAAAGAGTGAAAAATTTAAAGGGGTTTCAATACTTTCCATACCCACTGTAAATTGTGTTTTTACTGCCTTGTTACTAGCAGCCTAACCCATTTCTTTAGTTTAATCTAAAAAAAAATAATACAAAAGATATGTCAAAATTTGACAGGCATAACATTTTATTTTTGCACCAACAAGGTGATTCTCAAAGAGCTATTAGCTGAAAACGTGCCATATCTCAGCATAATGTACAGTGTCCCCTAAAAAAAAAATCTGTGGAGACTGGACAAGAGGAGAACAAAAGAAGTTGCAGGCCTAAAAAGCCTCATCACAAATGGTCTCAGTGGAAGGGTGGCTGTCAAGAAGTCATTCTTAAGAAAGGGAAACAGGAAGCAAAGGCTGAAGTATGTTCAGTTACATGTTATGTAAATTACATAAGAACTGGACTGAAAATCAGTGGCGACAGGTCTGATGGAGTGATGAACCCAAATTTGAAAGTTTGGTTCAAATCATTGTCAGTATATACAGAGGAGGTCAGGAGAGAGGTACAACAGTGAGTGTCTACAGCATCTGTAAAAGACAGTGGAGGCTCTCTCATGGTTTGGAGCTGCATTTCAGCCAGTTGTGTTGGAGATTTTGTCAAAATTGATGAAATTATGAACGCAGAAAAATACCATCAGATTTTGCTCCACCATGTAATGTCATCTGGAAAGAGTCTGATTGACAGCAGCTTCATTTTTCAGTATGACAGTGATCCCAAACATTGTCATGTAAAAGCATACCTGGATAGAAGAGCACACAGTGCAGCACCATCAGTCATGGACTGACCTCCCTAGTGCCAGGACCTC
Source organism: Pterophyllum scalare (assembly GCA_024447675.2). NCBI lineage: Eukaryota > Metazoa > Chordata > Actinopteri > Cichliformes > Cichlidae > Pterophyllum > Pterophyllum scalare. The sequence goes on from JAMQGT020011843.1 coordinate 279,624, forward strand.
AACATTACTGAAGCAGTGTGGGATCATGTTGACAGAGAACAGAACAAAAGGCAGCCAACATCCAAAGAAGAGCTTTGAATGTCCTTCAAGAAGCCTGGAGAACTATTCCTGAAGACTACTTAAAGAACTTACAGAAAGCTACCGCAGAGAGTTCAGGCTGTGTTTAAGGATAAAGGTGGTCATATCAAATATCGACTTTCAAGCACATTAGAAATGTGCAAACTCTGTTTTTGCCTGATATCCTGTATTTCCATGCATGTTTGCACATGTTTCAATAAATCTCTGCACCTACTTTTCATTTTCCTAACAAGATGTCAAGAAACAAGTTGTGCTCAAAACTTTTGCACTGTACTGTAAAACAGGTCATTTTTCATATGTGACATAAGTCAGATCTAGGCTATAAACAGATAGCACACTGAATTCATAAACAATAAAATACTCTAATGGTACATAAATTGCAGCAAGCACAAATCACATTTTATTCACCAGACCATCACCAGTGTCTTTCCATGTGTTTTAAGCCATTACATGGTTAAAGTATTTAAAACAAAGCTAATCTGTTAATGATCAACAGATCCTGTAAACCCAATCACCAGAAATGAATGGGTCCATAACCCCTCTAATTAAACATTAGTATCTTTAAATGATTTGCACATTTGAAACTGTTTTCTTTTTTTGACATCCCCTCAGGTCACGGTATGGAGATTCTTTGGTGTTTAAGCTGTAACCAGTTTGGCTCTGGTGGTGTGGAGGTGGGCGGTGGGGCAGGTGGTGGTGGGTTGTCCCTGTCCTGGAATAGCTCCCCTGGACTGGAATGCTCTGGGGAATGTTTAGCATTGGGGTTTGATTGGCTGGGAAGGGAAGCATGTCTGTCTGTGTCTGTGTTGTGGGAGAGAGGTTTTAGCTATCAGAAGGTTATGGAATCTGTGCAGAGAGTCAGGGAGGATAGATCAATCATTACGCCCGTTTGGTAACATCCTCACTGTGGTCACCAGGTTGACAGCTGACTACATTGGGGGCTCAGCCCTGCTTGTCCGCACCTTGTTGTTGTGGCTTCTGTCACCTTTCCCCACCGCTTGTGTGGCTGTGTGTGTGTCACACCATTGATCGGTTACCAGACTTTGTGAAATCTGATCTGCCTCGTCCATCTCAGAGCAGCAGAGCACAGACAGGAAGCCCATTAGGCCTCATGCTCTGCAAGGTTGACCTTTGAACTCCAGTCCCCTGTGTGACCGGAATGGACTGAGAGGCTGTGTGGGGTCAGCATTTTGCTAGGTCATCGCAGGCTATCAGCAGCTATCTGTGTATCTGCCAAAAAAGCAGTGGCTTCTCAAGGTCTATGAACATTACTGGCTTGTATTCAAACTGGTGCAAACAAGCATTTAGGTGCTTGCAGACACACAAAAACATGCACTCACGAGGTGCACGTACACCTAATCTTGAAATTTACATAACAGATGAAAGAAAATTGAGGAGCTAGAAGTGGAGCTTGAGTTAGGAGATGGAGTAATGACTGCACTGAAGCAGACTTGTACAGTCAGGCTAACAGGAGTGGTTAAGCGAGGGCATCAGACTCCCACGGCCCAGCCTGCTGGAAGTGATGGCCCTGCAGGATTCCTGTGTGAACCTTGGGTTCCTGCTCTTGCTGCCTGCCCAGCAAACCCAAATCTCTGCCACAACATCCCCGACAGGAGGACTACTCCCACCGCTGTGTTTGCTCAGCTGCGCTGGCTTTGTATCAGTGTATCAAACCCTCTTGTTTCAGCTCCCTGGCTGTTTTCTCCCGCTTCTTCTGTTTGGTTTCTTTTCTTCCAACTGTTTGTATCTTTTTCTGTTCTTTGTTTGGCTTTCGCAGCGTACGTCTGATGTTTTTCACAGCAGGTCACAGGGCTGAGGTGAGGCAGCTACCTGCAGAAGTCTCATGTCTCCTGCCACACAGTGTCACGTTGGTGTCAATATGTACAGTAGTCATGTAAGCACCTCTCTGCTTTGTTCACCTCCTGTGTTTGGACCATGATCGCTCTGACTTGCTGCAAAACAGGCCAAATCTATTAATTTAGTTAGCAGGCGCACACACAAACAACTTAATAGCCTTTTTTTTTTTTTTTTACAGCCTGACTCATAAATCCAATTTAAGGTAACCTGGATTTATCAATGTGGACACAGCCTCATTTCAAACCGCACAAATTAAAGTTCATTTTGAGATCCAGTTTCAGTGTGTGCGTCTAACCTGCAAAGATGCGTAACCGTTTGCGCCTGGGCGGCGGCCCCAGCCCCGACACGCCCGTGCATTCGTCTTCGTCATCGCAGTCGCCGCTCTCAAATCCCTCTTCCCCTTCATCGCTCCACCCGTCCGCTCCTGCTCCACGAGAGCGGGCTCTCCAGCGCTTCTCAGACACTGTCACAATCTGCAGCAACTATGGGACAAACAGGAAGCGGTTAAAGGTAATCACGTTAGAAAAATGCACCCTCAGCCTCTTCATGAGTCATTCTGCGGCTGTGGAATGCACCCGTGCATATTAAAAGTTTAACAAAGCTGTGAAAATAAATAAAGGGTGTCTCTTGATGTGAGTGTGTGGTGTGTGATTATAACAGCGTGAGGGGAATTCCAGGCAAAAAAGTCGGTGAGATCTAAAAAGGTTGGTATTTACCAAACGTGTATGATAATCACCAGGGAGGAAAACAGTTTTGTTATCGGTGCCAGTTTTGTTATTTTTGTTCAAACGTGATTCATTCAAAGGGCTGTGGCTTTCGGTCCATGTAATTTGCTGGTAGAAAAAGAAACTGTGGGGTAAGCAGACTGGTGTGATTGTGTTGTTACTGGCATACATCATTGTCTTGAGTGGTTGTCTCAGGGCAACAAGGATAACACCACATAACACACTCTGCCCGAGTGGACATCAAGGCCCCGTCATCTTAAAAATAAGAAGCTGGATGCAAGATTAGGAAAAATGAATGTTAATGGTTGCAATATTTCTAGCTTCTTCTTCTTCTTCTTCTTCTTTTTTTGCAGCATTTTAGCTCTAAAGTAAGATTAGGCTAAAATGACAGGATAAAAGACAAACAATAAAAATTGGTAAAAAAGAACAAGAAGGTAAAATGAATATATATATATATATATATATACTCATATATATACTCATATATATATATATATATATATATATATATATATATATATATATATATATATATATATATATATATATATATATATATATATATATATATATATATATATATATATACATACACATGCTCTATGGTTGTGTATGTATGCAACAGTAATGTCATTTTCAACATAGACTTTATCCAGTTTGGCCTCTGGGCTCTAGAAGCAGTTGCTGTTTGACTTTAAACGATTTACAGAAGCTCATAATGAGTTGTGCAACACATTCCTTAACCTTTTCTTCCTTTGTTTTTTGAGAAATGTGGGAAACCCATCGACTCATAAATCATAAAAGTGGCCCAGAGCTATAAAGCTATTTCATTAACGATGTTTAAATTCCAAGCGACCTGGTATAAAAGAGGAGCAGACTTCACACGTTTAATAACTTAAATGGAATGAAACATCCTTGAAAAACCCCATTCAGTTACTTTTTTGTGTTCGAATGAAAAGGAAAAAAAAAATCCTGTCTTGTATCCATAGGTGAAAAAAACGTGTGTGAGTTTGGAGACAACCTACACAGCCACACTCTGACCATCTTTCAGGCTCCACAGCACATGATTGAGAGCCCTGCCAAAGTAACAGATGTGCTAAATTCCAGCCGCCTGCCCTCCGAGCATCCTCTCATCTCACCCGCTCGAGCTTCTTCTTGTTTGTTTTTTTATTGATTTCCTTCCTATCTGCGTACGTCAGCATGCATATTTTGCTGTTGTTTTTAGTTGTCTTTGGGAGAAAATTGAGTTCATATGGGCCCCGTCTCAGGTCAGCTGCAACGTCTGTCTGGGCTCAGAGTGTGTGTTTGTGCGCGCGCAATAGAGAGCGGAGGTATAAAAACCCCGAGTTAATCACAGAATTACGTCAGTCGGAAGATAAACAACCCTGTTCCCTTCGCTTCCATATACAAGCCAGTCAATCTGGGTTTTACAAGTGACATAAACTCTAAATTTTGGAGAGGGAACACACATCACCCTGTTCCCAGCACGGCTGTCCAACAAACCCCCATTCATTTTGCAACATTGAGGCCATACACGGATGATGACCACAACATTTTTAAAAGCCTGGTCACTTAGACCAAGGGATGGACAAACAGTAACTCTCAGACATCAGAATGAGGATCCATAGGAATATTTTAACTTCTTTTTGAGGCTGCACAGCGAAGCACCACCTGCTGACAGAGCCAAGCCCTCATGAAAACACCCTGTTATCTTCCAGAGGTAAACTCTCCACATTTTGAATGGAACTTTAATGTACTGAACTGTTTTAAAGAAAGATATGTGTTTGCCTGCATTTGCCAGAGTCCTCCGTAGGTTTACCAGGCTGGTGCTGAAATTCCTCCTAATGGTTTGTATCCTGGCAACTTGTCCAGACTCAGGGAGGGGAGGGGCACCTTGCAAACCTTGTTAAAAGGCAAACAAACACTTGTAAAGCAGAGAGAGAAAGAGGTGGCTCGGGGTATTTCAGATCAAAACCTAAAAAAGGAACGAGGAGAGAGGGGAAACCATCGACAACAAACTGCCCTGTTTAGAGCTAACTGCCATGTGCAGCTCTTCACCTCCCAGTATAACACAAACTCTCCTCAGCACATAAACAGAAATGCTGACGTCTGATTTACTATATCCTGATGTTAGAAGATACAAGGCCAAGAGTTTACAGTCGTGCAGGATCTGTTAGGTATTTTTCACTTAGTGGGGCTTTGAGCTAATGTGTCAGCAGGCTAATATCTTCACTACGACACTGCTGACACGCTGATGTTTGTCAGGTTTAATGTTTACCATCTCTGTTTGGCATGTTAGCTAATGTCACAATCAATTCCTTTAAAAGAATAAATGTTTTGGGTGAATGACCAAATTGAATCACTTAGAAGCTCTTAGTCAGCTGCAAGCAAACATGCACGGATGTATTCAGTCACTGAAAGAGTAATTCACGTCATTATCCTAACATCGAGGCCCTTTACTCCAAGGTAAAGGTTAATGTAGCTGAGAGTTAATGGAGTACAATCAATGGCCTGTTTCTTCAAACAGAAACCACATGAATGCAAACACACCTTCAAGGTTAACTGTTAAAAAAGTTAGCTGATCGCCACAGATCTCAGATGAAATGCCCAAATTTACCACAGAACAACAATGTTTACAGCCTCTTAGAGGAACCTGTTTTTGTATCTACAGCTAGTTTTTCCCTTGGTAACGAATGTACAGGAATGAATTTCACTCTTAACTCACCCACTTACATTTATTAAAGGTACAGTCGGTCAGGGTTTTTTAGGTTAGTTGAAAGAAAAAAGAATTAAAAACACCAAGGAAAAATACTACAGGACTGCCATCTTAATGAAACCTCTTCCTCCTCACCTCAAGCCTCATCTCCTGAACTGAAGTCGAGGTTCTGTCACATGAAAACGTGCATAAACATGTTTATTTATTCTCGATATTGTTGCAATTACTTATTGTCAGCAGATTAGACATGCGACCCTCCCCTCTCAGGATAGCTGACAAGGAGTCAGCTAAATAACAACAGCAGCTGGTTATAAGCTAGCATTACGACAGCTAATGTTAGGCTTGAGCATCCTAAAAATCACACTTTCCCTTTGATAAACAGTTTGATTCTCACCTCATATGAGAGTTTATTCACTTCAGTGTCAGAGTGCAACAACATTACATCAACTTCAAAGAAAGTTTCACTAACCCCAGGTAACAGCGGCAAAAACAGCAGCACTTACTGACAGAAAAGTTCAGGATATCCTCAACAACTCACCTCAGTGTTGCTGTCATTGGACAGAAGTGAGCTTCACTGACTCATCGACTAGCATCGGACTTCTTTCACAATGTTTTAACGCCTCTTCCAGAGTAAATAGTTGTGGACACATATTGACAGCTGATTTGAACAGAACCCAGAGTTGTTTGTCCCACAGCAGCCACCTTAGCTAGGATTATGCAATTGAAATGGCAGGGCTAAGAAAACAAATCAGTTGACTGGAATCTACTGACATCTAAAGGTGAGATTTTACACACTGTACCTATAATGCTTACATTAATGGGGCGGGGCCACTTTGAGCGACAGGTAGGTGGCGACTAGGCCAATGGCTCTTATTAACAGCAATAAATATAAATAAAAACATGTAAACATGCCAGTTGAATATTTGGATTGCAACAAATATAAGAATGGCAAAACACAATATCAATAGCAGTTTACACTGTGTCATCCAGTCGGTGTGATGTGTCTAGTGTGTAGTGCCTGTGTGCTTGTCACCACCACACCAGTGGCAAGTGCTACTGCTTGCAGCTCTGTGAAAAGGTGGGCTGAGTGTGAAAGTCCCTCCCTGCCAGTACATAGCCTCTCTGTGGCAACACAAATCAACTCTGCACCCTTCGGACTCGTGTGGAGCCACAAGGGAATCAGTGGAGATCCGACCCCTGGATGTGTGGCACCCGGGCCCACTGGCGTGTGAACATGCCCTGATGCCCATGAGCCACATACCCACTATGAGTAAATAGCAGCATTGCCTTGTGGTTGCCTCAGGAGTGACAAAGGCCAAGGGAATAAACCCTGACAGGAAATCTAGAGTGGTGCCTTGAAGACAGTTAACTGGCATTCTCGTCAGTTTCCACATTTGTCAAGGAGACATCACTTCTGATTCACATCGACTTCAGAGCTCCAATCACTGATGAATTCAGTGAACACATTTTTTCCAGAGGAAATCTTTTTAATCAACAGACTACTGGGATTTTGGACAGAAAAAACCCTGATATGTGCATCACTATTATTGGCCTGCTAGCATTTAGTAATTAACGGTGAACACAGCACATTTTTTCTTAAACCAGTACCTTGGATAAATTTAACCATGGTAAACTTGAAATCTCAAAGGAATAACAGTTCAGTCTGATGAAGACAGGAATACCTTTATTTTCATTTTAGTGCTAGAGGGGATTGCAAAAGTGACTGCAGATTCACTATTTAGAGACCACAAATATGCCACTTGATCAAGTAGGTGCAGAAATATTTCACTGAGTATGGGAAACCTTTAACCTACCAATGGCACTAGAAGCAGTGTTATGGGAATAAGGCATCAGGTCTTATGGATACTACTCTTAAACTTCATGATAATGTAAAAACTGTGAAAATAAAGTGGACCAACCAACCAACACTGCTATTGTTACAAGATGGCAGGGCTATCAGAATCTGAAAGGCTTTTTAGAATTAAAATCTAATTTCAGATGCACATTTGATTGAAGAACATATCAGCAATATATGGTGTACATGAGGAACAGATGAAAAGAATTTGATTTTAAAAAAAGGGGGCGGGGTTTGAGAATTAAAAAATAAACTGACAATGAAGGCATGGCATTGACCACTCTCCACAGGGGGGTGGGGAGTTGGGGTGACAAGGCAGTACCTCTGTGGCAAGGCACTGTGGATTCTGCCCACTGGCTGCCTGCCTCTGCTGCGGCTGCGGTAGCATGTAGGGGTGGGGTGTATGTTTATGTCGAAAATGACGTTGCGCTTTTGGCATGGCAAAGCCACTGCATGATCCGCCAAGAGCATCCAGATTTACCACAGGAGGGAGAAACCTCAAGCAGCTCTGAACTGGAATCCTTTGCAAGTTAAAAAAAAGAAAGAAGCCAAAAGCAGAAGGAAGCAGGGAGGAAACAAATAAAAGGGACATTTTTTTTGGAGAAATGTTTGGCATGTTTTCCATTAGGAGAAGAAATCTGGCACTCTCGCTCTTCTCTTCTCTGTTTTGCGAGTAGCATCGGGAGCTGGCTTCCACAAACAGCTGGACACACAGAACTTGTAATCAGTTCGACCATAGGCATCCCGCACGCCACAGGGTTCACCTCCCTTTAACACAAAAGTGCAAGTCACACCAAGGAAACATGGGCTCAAAGGCTGCACACAAAGCCCAAACATGTGGCAGATTGCTCAATGCAGGCCAGCCCAGACAGAGACACAGAAACCACAAGTCTGTCACTGCCTCCCACACATGACATGAACTCCACACAGGGTCACTGTTCAACACGACAGCTGCAGCTGAGCCTCAGAGCCGCTGACTGACCTGCACTGATAGAAATCAACCTGCACTCACTGATCATCAGCTGTGGTCTACACGAGCTGGCACTGAGATCCTGGTTCACATGGTCCCATAAGTAACAGTAAATTTCTAAATGTAGGAACAGACTAGCTGAATGGGTGATGGTCAACCAGGGAAAGGATGAGTAAGAAAAGAACAGTGCATGGAATTTTTTTTTTTTTAATCAGTGTCTGTGATTGGGATCAGGGCCTGTGTTATGTCCTCCTCTACTTGCAGAGGACTTGTCTGGGCATGCCGCTTGTGACTCGATCCAGATGGAATCTGCAGGACTGAATGTTTCTATCAATGCTTCAACACATCTACATCACGTCTGCAAATCTAATCTACAGAATTTAAGGATTACGTTCCCAAACAGACTACCTCCCATATGCTCAGAAATCAAGAAATGGTTTTGTAGTGATGGTGGTTTCTATAAATACTCAGAGCTGAAGGCAGTCAGTGACACAACGATGAGATTAGCTGATCTGATTTATGGGGTTTCAATACTGCTTTAAAGTGGACATATTATCCTATGCCCAGCTTCATATTTTAAATTTCTTAGTCTTTTAGAATAGCTTTGCATGATTCATAATTTAAAACAATCCTTATGTCGCCTGCTGAGAGGCAGGAAGTCACTTAGGATCACTTTTCTGTTGCCCATCTGTCTGTCTGTCATGCTGTCAGTATCTCAGTAACTGTGCAACATATTGACTTCAAACTTAGAGGAAAAAATGTACTGAAGAGAACAACTGTAAAGCACAAGAGCCATAACCCTACATCCTCTTATACTGGAATAACTGGAGCACTATGAGTCATGGACTGACCTCCCCAGAGCCCGGAACTCAACGTTATTGAAGCAGTGTGGGATCATGTTGACAGAGAACAGAACAAAATGCAGCCAAGATCCAAAGAAGAGCTTTGAATGTCCTTCAGGAAGCCTGGAGAACTATTCCTGAAGACTGACAATGACAAGAAAGCTGCCTCAGAGAGTTCAGGCTGTGCTGAAGGATAAAGGCGGTCATACCAAATATTGACTTTCAAGCTTGTTGGAATTATACAAACTCTGTTTTTGCCTTATATACTTTATTTTCATGTATGTTTGCACACATTTTAATAAATCTCTGCACCTATTTCCCATTTTCCCAGTAAAATATAGAGAAATGAGTAGTGGGATTTTTGAGATTTTCCTTTAAAGACCAAACGCTTTTTTGGTGGGTGCCAAAATGTTTTATATGAAGGAAAAAGCCTTTGAAGTTAAATTTGTAAATAGGAAAATGTTTGCTAAAATATTAGTTACAAGTATCATCAAGTAGGAAACAATTGTTTTGATGGACACATGGGTTGCTTTCAAGCAGTCTAGCTGCATTTTCTAATCTTTATTTGGAAGTAAAAAACTCATAATGACCCTTGAAGTGTTGGTAACAACCCCTTCTTCCATAGAAAAACTGCCTAAGGACAACTACAGCAAGCCCAGGATGTCAAAGCTAAGCAGGAGACCAGTTTATAGAAAAGCGGATGTTTGCATCATACTGTTTAGGTAATAACTTCACTACTTTCCTTTGCTTCTCTGACTAACCTGTAGCTTTGTTTACAGCATGTCTAATTGTCTGATTGTGTGCACGTGTTAGCCTCTTAGCCTTCTTCTAAGCAATGTTTGCCATATCTCAGGAATGTACGTGTGGAGTATAATTCTGTTATAGCCAACAGTAATTGTGTCCAGAACTAAGAAAATTAGACCCACATTATAAGAAACTCTATTATCTTTAAAGTAATTAGTTTTTTTTTTTTAATATCATCATGTAACATGCTTAAATCGTCTGTCCTGGTTAAAAATAGTTTCTAAGTCTCTCCTTTTTATATCAGAGCCCCTATGGTACAAAAAAGTCCAGCACATTTTTAAAGCACACGTGCAGGTCGCTGTGTTAGGCAAACACTTTTCATCACAGCCTATTTTTCTTGATAAATGAAGGAAATGGACTTTCCTTGCATCTAATCCGCACATGTCCCGTGAGCTGCTGTGTTTCTGTCATGCTGGCAGATATCCGTGTTCAGAGCTTGCAGCCTGGAGAGAAACGGCATGAGAGTGGAAATAAATGAGGCACATCATGGGAGAGTAGAGACAGATAGACAGACAGACGGAGGAATGACAGGAGGCACTTTCCACAGAGTGAGTCATGGAAAGCTCCACAGCAGGCAGAGCGTTGTTCGGGTCGGCGCAGCCTGCCGTGCATTCCCACCCGCTCTCCTCGACTCGTTACTCAACTTTTATTGAATGTGAAATGTAAAGAGGAGGAGGACCAGCGCTGTCTCATTCTTCCCGGTTTCTTCTCCCCTCACCCTCCTGTCTCCCTCTATCTGTCCACGGTCTAGTATGTCACGCAACGGGAGCTCAGCCTCAGACAGTTAATGCAGACAAAATTAATTTCCTGATGTTCATTCCAGTCGGAAACAGAACACGCAGGGAAAAAAAGGAGCAGCTCTCCAGTCCTGCATTAAACTGGGAGTGTTTCTGCTCCACCTTAGCTTGTAACTCTATTTCCAGACTTCTTAGTTTGGACTGAATCCTGAATGGATGTTTAGATGATATTGGCAGGGGCTCCTCTGTTATATAATCTATGTACAATCATATGGCATAAACTGTTCATGTTTTAGAAGTGAAAAACTTTGGTTTCCAACATGCTCAGCTCAGATCAAGGCGGCGCATGATTGCAGAGGGTTAACTCCCTCCAGTAGTAAATATATCTGGTATGACAGCAATTTTCAATCTTTTTTGAGGCTAACCAAATGAAAATCTTGACTTATGTCTGTGAATGTGCCTGATTGTCTGTATGGGGTTTAATAGTTTAAAAAGTCTCATTCCTGCTCAGGCCCCTGGTTGCTAAATCAGATTACACCCTGTCAGACAATCTCTTTTTGTCTGCTGCTCGTCTGCTTTACACGTTATTGCTGTGCTTTCCAGAGTCATGTGTTGCTCAGAAATCCTCCATTTCGGCATCAGCAGACTGTCGCTGCATGTCCCATGATCACACCTAGTGGGAATCAGCGGACGTTCACCGGGGTAAGCGGATAATAAAGGGTGGAGGAGCTATATTTGTGTGAGCTGCAATCAGCTGATGTGCTGTAGGCCAGCTTGGCTTCTAGCAGAAGCACAGGGAGAACCGAAGGTGCTGGAAGAGACAGAGAACCGCCACAAACCGCAAAGGGGTCTTGCAAGATAAAAAGCCACGGAGCATGAGAGGAAATGATAAAAATTTGGGAATGCTGACACTTTGACAGGTCCAGCAAGGAACCTCAACTGAGCTGTGGCCCCCAGAGCACTGCCCTCCCAAACAAAAGGTGGAGGAAAAACAGAGGAGGTCTCTGACCCCTCGTGGATAAGACCCTATGATGACCTAGCAGAAACAGGAAACAGGAAGTGTGACCTGTGACCTCTACAGGGAGGTATCCTGTTACACAGCAACATATGACTGTGCCCAGTGACACCAAGTGTAAGAATGCAGCAGGAAGACTCAGCTGACTGGTTCCCTGACAGTTTAACAAAAAAAAAAAAAGAAGCAAAGAAAAATTAGTTCAAGAGAATCATAAACAGCCTCAGAGTCACAGGTAAAAATGCCCCTCACTGGTGTTCCTGCTCAGCAAGGCAAGTGCCTGTGTTGTGCTGTAAGGTTTTTATAAGCCGGCTGCGTGGTCATTACACCCAGTGGGGTGGTAGTGGTGTGGGAGCAAAGGGGCGGCATGGGCCTCAGGATTGATTTTGGGGTGGGGGTGGGGGGCAATGATGGAGGGAGACAGAAGTGGAGGTATGGATGTAAGGGGGAATGGATGGCAGTGGTATAAAGGATGGTTGGGACTCATTAGCAGGCAGACTAATTGGGAGGAAAAGGGCCCTCACATGCTCTGTCTGACCTCACAGTCAGCAGGGGAGAAAGGGGTAGGGCAGAAGGGTGTGTGTGTGTGTGTGTGTGTGTGTGTGTATGTGTGTGTGTGTGTTTAAGGGGTGGGGGGTGGCATCTGTTGGTTGGATTTCACAAGTTAAGGAGCCATAACTGCTCAAATCCTAAACTTACCATGAAGTCATAAGTCTCCGGAAAACAAAAGGATAACATGCGTGCACGGTGCTCTAACAGGGGGACCAACTCTGCCCGCACAAATGCCCTGCAGCCCCTCAGAAGTTTACACCAGGTGTCACACTTCATTTAAAGAACCCCTCATGGCTTATACCCTCTCACAAACATAGCATGCCTTCTTTCCTCTCTGCTTTCTGAGCTGTCGTACCTCACATACGTAAAAACGAGCAGGGCGAGAGGACAGAGGCCCTGAAGGCATATATTAAATAACACTTCAGAAACCCTCGGTAAAATAACATCAAACAGAAGTCAGTCTCTTTGACTGGAGTGAGCATAATGACTAGTTTAGCAAGTGTAAGTTTACAAAACAGCAGGCCTAGTCTGACACCCACGGTGTCTGATTGTAAGCATACCCTATAGGGAAAAGGCCACTGCATGCTGGCCCTGTCACAGAGAAGCTTCCATTTTATCTTTACTGTTGTAACAATGCACATAACCCTGTATGTATTAAGTCAAGGGTTTCTTTATTCCACAGCCATATGTATGAATATATATCTCTGCTGTATATGAGCTGGAATATATCCACAATTAATTATTACAAGCATGCACACTGTTTCAGGGTACACGTTTCTGTGAGTTATATATCAAAGAGTGTATTCTGTACGAGCACGCACAAGGTGTCAAGCGCATGGAGCCCAGGCTCTGGTGGCTCGGAGGAAGTGAGACTGCGTGATGGAATTTGTGGCGCTCGGGATCTGGTTTATTTTCCACCCTGGATTCCTGTCCTACCTGCAGGATTTTCCCAGGTTCTGGCTTCAATTAGTCTGGGAAGCTGTGAGCAGAAGGGGGTGGGGGTGGGGTGGGGTGCAGGGTATCTTAGGGGTTTAGAGGAGGGATTGAAGGTGGGGGCTGAGTGAGGGAAGGGCGACAGCACTGTAGTCTGTCACACACAACTCAGCACAGCTGGGGTGAAGAACTGAAGTGAACAGGGAAGGATGGAGAACGATGGAAGTCAAAGCTAAAATGTTCAAATGGCTGAAAATAAGAGCTTTGGCTCGCAATGTGAAGATATTATTTTTCAAATTACAGAGTAATTATAACAGTGTCAGATCAAACAGCTGTGTTTTCATGGAGCTGATTCATATAAGATGTATTCCAAATTTAAGCTCTCCAAAGAGTGTCATGTAGTCAAAAAAGGGGGCTGTCAGAATAATCCCAGGAGGTCTGACCCTCCAAATGGCAAACTCATCTGACAAATGAAACGCTCTGTAATCAAAGACCAATCACATAATTGCTCTATTTTGCCACTAGCTCAACCATCTCCTGCCAGATTAGTTGTTCAGAGGAGAAACTTGATATGCTGGGAAGTTAAACAGATGTTCAGAAAAAAACAAACTAATCCCCCCCAGAACAAGAACACATCATCAAGATAATATGTTCTAATTTAAGAGCGCTAACTCCGGTTATGTCCCTCCACACGGGAACTCAACGAAAAATGAAGGCGCTAATGCAGAGTCACGTTCACGCAATCCACCTCTCAGCGAGAAAACGAAGAAGACTCGTCAGTCTGGCATCAAAGATTATCACCAACTTGATGTCGGAGCCGGGGAGAGTGTGCTGAAGCACTCTTGTCTTTATCAGCTCATGCTGCATATACAGACAGGACCTCACACGGGAATTTGTTACACAGTGTTTGCATGCACAAAAATGTCTGTGGCCCCTCGCAGCCCTGCACTGTTTAAAGATTCCAAGTCAAGAAGCAATAACTGAAGGAGAAGCCATTTCTCCTCACCCATTTATATTGTGCAGCTCACTTTAAACTTGGCTACAGCTCAGTCATGACATCAACTGCTTGAGGCGTGAGAAAACGCTGTTTTATAAGCTGAGGCGACGGGCTCTGAATTCTTCTTTCCTTATTGTGTTTAGTTTAGCCTCACAGAGGCACAAAGGCAAGGGGTCCCCTTGCCAAACTGTCTCTATATCGGCTGATACTCTGATCAACACTGACAACGTGAGAAATGACACATTTCCGCTGCATAGTTGCATTTCGCGGGGCCATCGTCACGGAGCACTTAGGAATGGAGGAATGAAACATCAGGGGGATTAAAGTTGGAAGGAAGTAGATTTTGTGGAAGGGTCCCAAGTTCCCCTCACTGTTGGAGAGTGTAGCCCCTATATTTTATGACACAGTCTTACATACTGCGGTCTGGGACTGATTCGCTTTTTGAAAGTGGGTCAGTACAGGCTGGAAGAAGCACTGCTCATGTTCACTGCTCCAGCCAAAAGGAGAATAATGTTCATTCAAATGGAAAACTTGTGCAGGAGAATGGAGCCTTATAGGATTTGTAAAGGACTTTATGCAAGTGACCCCTGTCCAGCATGCAGAGCTGAATGCATATCCAGGACTTTAAATGCACACATTCATCTGAACATGATCGCCACACAGGCAACACCACAAATACTGGAGGTTTTAATCAACGTGGCACTCTGCTGTTTGCCTTCCTGGACCATTACACAACATCACTATCTCACTGCTGGCCTGTCCTCATACACTTTGCATATAAACACGGCAGATGAAAGTAATTATCTGTGAGCCATGGCCCCGCTCTTTCATATCACATGGTTAATTAGTTGCTTTTAGCACTGCATCATCTGGAGCTGGTGGTCTTTCAACTGGCGGGGAGGTGGAGACCTTGTAAAACTGCTTTTAACGAAACAACATCACTTTCTCCGATGCCCTCAGTGGCTGTTTACAATATGTGAGCAGAAAGCAGGACCATGAAATACTGTGCATAGTCAATAAACATTTAGCAGGATTGTAAAGTATATTTAAAGTGGTTCCTCTCTTATGAGTATGGCTCTGGGTATGGTGATGTTGGTACACAACTTGGGCTCAGATTTGAAATCTGGCATTTGTCAGTTTGATATTCAAAAGGAAGGATCCCTCTGAGTTTGGTGACAGTTTTTAACCAGCAGATAAAAGGTTTGTATTGCATTAATTTACACAGTCAAGTGTGCCAGAGGACTTTGGCAATCCTCTAACCAGGGGGTTAACGTTTGTGGCTGGGAGCAAAATGTCTCAACTAGTAATACTGGCCGCTAGTGGATAGATTGCCACTAAATCAGACATCCATGTCCTCCCTTGTGATGAACTGTAAGTAACAGCAGATTAACTGATCATCAGCAAGTGCAAACACCTCTAGAAAAGCAGAATTTTTGGCAGTTTGCTGGTCTGAAGCATTCAGATGTGTGGACAGCACAGCAAAGGTCAGAGTGTAAAGCTATCAGAGAAACTGCAAAAAAAACAAAAAAAACCCCAGCTACATCTCAGACTCTAGAGGGCTCAGCCAGCATGTTAAATGTTAAAGTTCAGGAGAGTATTAATAGAAAAAGCCTGAACAAGTATGGTTTGTTTGAAAGGATTGTCAGGAGAAAGTGTCTTCTCTCTACAAAAAAACACGGCAGCATGACTGCATCCGACACAAACAACAAGACTTCTGGAACAGATGAGACCAAAATGGAGATGTTTGTCCATAAAGCACACGGTCACATTTGTGAAAACCAAACACAGCATATCAGCACAAACACCTCATCACAATTGTCAAACTGTCGCGGTGTTGGAGGGGTGATGATTGGGGCTTGTTGTGCAGCCACAGGACCTAGGCACATGAATTCCTGTGTATACCAAAGTATTCTAGAGTCAATGGCCATTATTAACATTACTGGACCAGTTTATAGGCCGAGGGCAGTACTTAGCAAATGCTAACATGCCATATTAACAGTGACAACATTACATTTATAACCATGTTATCCTAGGCATTGCTGCTGCACACTAACATTTACTTGCACTGTTTGGATACTAGATGTTCATCAGGCAACTGTGCATTGTGCATATGAGCACTGTCATTGTGCAAAACACTACTGTGCATCTGAGCTGAAATAATAACTGAAACAAAAGTAATTTTACAAATGAAAACTTGTTTCATATGTTTTGACAAGAGTTGATACAAGAAAATTATAAATTACCACGAAGATAAACTTGAATGAGCTATCTTCCCCCCAGAAAAATTCCAATACTGTAAACTTCCCAGAGGGCTAATTTCCTGCAGGACTGTTGCAATGGATTGCATAATATTACTAGGTGTTCCTGTCATTTACGCACCCTAGTATAATGGTGATTTGTTAAAAAAAAATGAAGGTAATCCTATTTTTGCACAAAAAAAGGGGGCGGGGGAGCATGGCTGTGAGCCATGAACAGTTTTACTGCACATAAAATATGCAATCAAGTGCAGTCGTCCTTTTGTCAGATGTTAATCCAACCCATTCAAGTTAACATCGGAAGGGAAGGAGAGCTGAAGCAGAAACACGTTTGACTCTTGCTGCATGGTCATCAGATACGAGACTAAAAGCTCCCTCGTGAACGGTCATTCTGCATAAATATTAACCATTTATATAAACAGATTCAAAACCCCGTAAACGTCCACATGTTTGCCACATCATCAGTACAACATGGGAGCCAAATAGAAATTAGAATTGGTTTACTGAGAACATCTGATTTGACTGTGTTCATGCTTCCAAGGGATTGTCTCAGTGTCTATAACACAATGAGCTCAGTGATTTCACTAAACTGCATTTTCTTGCAAAATCTCATCAAAAGCCTATCAGGAACTCGATCCACGCGGTAAACAGTCTGCACTGCAGCGGCTCTGCTTGTAATCATATGGTTACAATTGTTTATCCATGTCGATGCAGGAAGTTTTGAAAGGCTTATTACATTAAAAAGTATGTCCTGTGTTTTTAAGCTTAAAGGATAATTCAGGTTTATTGCAGCTCGACTTTTATTTTGGTAATTTTGGCTTTCCATTCCTACTTAAAATAATAGTTCACAAAATTGCTCAGAAGAAGGCTGAAAGGGCAAGAAATGCAGGGTCAGGCGATCACATTGATTTTACACAAATTTCCTGTCACTAGAAAAATGTTTTGTGTAAAATTATCCATCCCAGTCTACAAACCAACATCCTGGTTGTGTTTGCTTTACTGCCCTCCTGTGCACTGAGGGATTATTATTGACAATTTATGCTTTCTTTTAGTTTTAGCACCAAATAAAATGGTTCTGACAATCTGGCTGAACAGCTGCCTTTTTTCTTCCCCCAGTGGACGTCAGCACATTTCTCTGGTGAGTCCAATGTCTTCCTAAGTGACAGAAAACAATGTCCAAAACTATAAAAAACAAGGCCTGTGTTTTTAGACAGGATCATTTAAACTGCATAACATATCTAGAGCCAGGATGAATCATGGATTGTGGTGTTTTGAAGGCAGCAGGAGGTATTTAGCACCTATGAATTAAGTAATACTGCAAAAGTAAATGATAAAATTACATCGTTTCAATCCAAAGCCCTCTGAATTTTGTTTCTTGAGGGTCTCTAGTTGTCAGTGGGGAGTGGAGAATGGTCCCTAGTTATTTCTTAGATCTATTTTAACAGAGGGAATCTACCCAGTTGGGTCTGCTGGAAGTGTTGACAGCTACAAGTGCAACCACCAAGAACCAGGAAGTGCCGGCAGATCTGTGGGCTGATACATGAGTTCGATCCTGCATCTCTGCACAAAGCCAGCCTGCTCCAAAGGTGGTTCACATGCCAGTGGAAGTGGTGGGGGAAAAAAATGGGTGTTTCGGCCTTGATGACAGCTGGGCCTTTTGTTGATGGAGGACATACACCTTTCATATTCTGGCTGCTATGTGAGTGAATTTGTGCCCAGGAAGAGCTTTTTTTGAGTAGATGAGAGACACGATGTTCAACAGTTTCCGGTCAAAAGTGTTTTGCTGTGTTCAAAAAGAGTAATATGGTGATTTCACCTTAAAAACAGGTAATAAAAAAGAAAAAAGCATCCTCGTTTAACATCTTTACTTGGTTTGTGCTGACCTCCACAGGAACTGCAGAGCAGGGCCTTCCAGCAACTTGGAAATCAGTGTCCAACTCCGAGCCGAGATGTGAAACTAGTGGGAAGGTGAACTTTTCCACTTCTCCACAAAGTTCAGGGCAGCTGTAACGCTATAATCATAAAAGACATGAAAGAGCACAGCTCACCTGGTTGATGTGTTTGAGTTTGTCTATGATCTGGCTGATGACCGGCTCAGGAGGCTTGCTGCTCCTAGACTCTGAGCTGGGATGCTGCCGTTTTAGGCCAGGCCCAGGATACCTGAAAGAACGGGAAGAAAATGTTCAAATAAATAAAATGAATGCTGAAACTTTCTGAAGGGCTTCAGTGACTTCAGGGCAAGCTACCTTTGTGGAAGGCACTATGAAATGACCATTGCTCCATCACTGCATACAGGGTGTTTATCACCATCTAGTGTTGATAAGATGAATCGCAGGTTTTGTTTTCGTGGTCAGTCTGCAGAGCTGGAACGTTCATTTGTAAATTAGCTCTGACCAAAGGACCAATTTTTCTCTCACTGGAGAAGTTACAGCTATAAATTCATGGGCGGTTTCATATTTTTCTAATATTTGATGTTTAAATACTGCATCATCCTTCTCGCGCACATTATAAGATAAAATTACTACTTTCCAGAGAGAGGAGGCTGTTACATACTTCCTATTCTGACATTTTAAGTCTTTCCAGGGGGTGGCAACATCCTCAAAGATCTTTAACTATCATGAAAAGTTTGGCTGCTGATTAATTTCATGCATATTATCTGCTCAGTTAGTGACTTTTTAATCATTTGAAGTTAATGAGGGAACATTAGCAGAGATGTATTTTTGTCCTGCTTTGAGCTCTGAGGGTATATTTAGGGAGAACCAGCCCACAGGCAGGTTCTTACATGTCTCAGTGCACGGCTGAGGAAATGCTGCTCTGTTTACACTTGTGTACGTTATTGAGAGGAGGGGCTGGTGTGTCTGAAAGGTAGATTTCTCCACAGCTGTTGTCTTTCATGTTCAGACTTTCCTGCAGGTGTTTTTTCACTTCTGACAGTCCTAGGATTTAACCCCTTCCCACCACATGCTCCTTGTAGCTCAGAGGAGGAGACGGGCTAATTCTGCGTGACTGAGACAAGCACGTTTAGGTGAACTTGAGTCAGGGCCTGACATACTGTATCTTTGCCGCAGTGGTATGAGTGTTGGTGAGAGTGGATGTCATACTGCAGTGTAAATGTCATCTGTTGTTTTGTCGTAAATGTTGAAAAGATGAAGGACAAATGGGCCGGAGTGGGAAAATTATTATAGAAGAAAAGATCGGCAAGAGCAAAAAGGGCCTTGAAAAAAATATGCGTTTGTGTGTGTAGCTGTGTAAAGTATGAGGTCATCCTTTTTTCTCTCTGTGAATCAGGCCTGGGTGCACTCCCCCAAAACACATGCACACACACACACACACACACACACACACACACACACACACACACACACACACACACACACACACACACACACACACACCTTTCAGCCGCCACCTCTTTTCATCAGTCTTCCATTCTCCTCCAAGTCAGACTTTTCATTAAACTCAAATTACATTTCCCCAGTTATTTATTCTTCTTATTATCCGTGATCTCATCCCTTCTTCGCAGCTAATTATCACATGAATAATGGAAAAACGTGTGATCAATTAAGCAGAGGAAAAGAGGAAATATGGTTAGAGGAGGGAGGATTGGGAGAGGGAGATTTTGAGTGAGGATAAGAAGCTGAGGCAGGTTAGTGTTTCACATGATAAGTGCCTGTCAGATAATTTTACCACAATATAATTTAGCGTGTATCGCCGTTAAACTGTTTTTCGCTGCTGATAGTCTCAGTTGTCGACTCTCGGCTCGTTATCCAATCCTGTTTGTGTTATTGTTCGCTGCCAGCAGAGCCGATCCGATCTGCTCACATTTGTGATGACTTAATCTAATCTAACACCAATTACCACGCCAGTAGGCCCAGTCTGGGTGAGACTGCCGCCTCTCACACTAGAATAAACAATACAAGTTGAAGGGACAAAGCGAGAGTCCAGGTGAGGAAGCCTGACACTCTTCTCACCACCTGATGGATCACACATCCAGGTCCACACATGAAGACAGGGTAGAGGTCAGTTTCTGTGGTGTGTTAACAGTGTGGCTGTTACTGGTCTTTTTACTTAATGTTATGTTGAGCAAACGCAAGTTTCAGATTTCACAAAAAGAGCTGCAGTGGGCCACGTTGTGGGTGGGTGAAAGTAGCTGGACTTTAGTGTTAAACAGGGCCTATTACATTAATTTCAGGCTCCATACTTTTATTCCTAGACTCTACTAGAGTGGCTAAGCATGATTCACGGTTCAACATAATTCATATTATTCCTCAATCCTTCCCTTTCCTTTAAGGCAGCTCAAGCCAAATTTCTGGCAATCAGCTGCCCCTCATAAAGGACAGGTGAGCTTAATTTACATTATACAGAGTAAAGAGTAGAAAAAACTCTTGAAACAAAGTGTTTAAAGAAGTCTGAGGCCTGAGCTTATGGCTGATAGTCATTATTTGCACATATGCTGAGGTCATTCATTGAAACTTTGACCACTTTTAACATGAGCATTCACCCTGTAACAGTATATACAGTACCAGTCAAAAGTTTGGAAACACTCACCCATTGTCCAAACTCTTGACTGGTACTGTACACATGAATAAAAAAAAAATTAAAGGAAAACTTTGAAAACACATCAGATCTCAGTGAAAAAAGAAATCCTGTTGAATATATATGTACTGGTGTGGACTGGGTAATGCGTTAGGAATGAAAGGATTCACATCGTTTGATGGAAATGAAAATTATCAACCTACAGAGGGCTGAATTCAAAGAAACTCTGAAATCAAGGCGAAAAATTGCAGCAGGTGAAAACATTTTGTCAAAATTTCATCACATCAACTCAAAATGATCATCCGTAATTTGTATGGCCCCCACATGCTTGTAAGCTTCTACAGCCCTGTCCAGCTCTCCTAGAGTAACTGCCCGTCTCCTGGAATCTCCTCCATGCTCTGAGACTGTGCTGAGAGACACAGCAAACCTTCTGGTAATGGCACGTATTGATGTGGGAGGAGCAAGGCTGCCTGTGCAACCTCTGTAGGGTCCAGGTATCACCTCATGCTACCAGTAGTGACCATGACCCTAGCCAAATGCAAAACCAGTGAAAAATCAGTCAGAAAAGGTGAGGAGAGAAAAATGTCAGCAGCCTCCACCTGTAAAACCATTCCTGTTTTGGGGGTTGTCTCTAGTGCACCTGTTGTTAATTTCATTAACAGCAAAGCGGCTGAAATTGATTAACAACCCCCTCTGCTACTTAACAGACCACTTGTTGCTATACTTTTTAATATTTTGAGCAGTGTACATAAAAGTATAATGATCCTCCTTTAATGTTTTCTTGAAACTTGTCTGTTGGTCAGTTCACTACTCTGGTCCAGGTTGAACTTCCTCAGCAACTGTGGATGGATTACTGTGAAATTTGGTTTAGTTACCCTAGATGCACAGACAAAACATGATACTGACTATGAGGATCACATTGCTTTAACTTTAACCCGTGAGATTAATGTTCGGGGGATGGAATGAATAGTCCTATACCCATAGCCAAGGAAGGCACAAAATAATAAATCAACGGTTTTCTGGGAGATTTTTTTTTCCCCCTGTAATGAGTCCCTGGCCTTAAAAAGTTGGAAATCCTGGTTAAACAACAATGGGGTGAAATCTGCTAAGGAAATTCATGTTTTCTTCAGGATGAGTGGAACCACTTTTGGTGATACTTTAGCTTTCATCACCTTCAAGTATCACCAGATTTTCTCATTTATTTGCTGTTCATCTTAAAAACTAAGAACATTCCCATTAGGCTGTTGTACTGTAGACTCTAAAGACTCCTATAAATAATTTAACACACTGACAAAAGATGACAGTATGTATGGACTATGTGGCAACCTTTGAGGCTGAAAACTGAGTTCAAGTGTCAAAAAACTCCAATTCCTCTAGTGGCCACTTGCTGGCTATGACCTAGACCTCACCTCCACCAATCAGAGTCAGTAAACTGGACCTCTCCTCTGTGTTTATGCGGTTGCTGCCTTTTGCAGCATTTCAATGGAATTATCTGACAAATAATATTCCTTTCTGTTACAGAACATCCAAGAAGTTTGTACTTTAGTTTCACTAAGCATCTATTATTCAGCACTAATTAGCTGCTACACTATACTGCCAAAAGTATTTGCTCGTCTGCCTTCACAGACATATGAACTTGAGTGACATCCCATTCTTAATCCAGCTTAATCCAGCCACAACAGCTGCAACTCTTCTGGGAAGGCTTTCCACAAGGTTTAGAAGTGTTTATGGGAATTTATGACCATTCTTCCAGAAGCACATTTGTAAAGTCAGACACTGATGCTGCATGAGAAGGCCTGGCTCACAGTCTCTGCTCTAATTCATCCCAAAGTGTTTTGTCAGGTTGAGGTCAGGACTCTGTGCAGGCCAGTCAAGTTCTTCCACACCAAACTCATCCATGTCTTTATGGACCTGCTTTGTGCACTGGTGTGCATTCATGTTGGAACAGGAAGGGGCCATCCCCAAACTGTTCCCACAAAGTTGGGAGCTTGAAATTGTCCAAAATGTCCTGGTATGCTTAAGAGTTCCTTTCACTGGAACTAAGGGGCCGAGCCCAACTCCTGAAAAGCAACCCCACACCATAATCCCCACCACCACCAAATTTTAAGCTTGGCACAATGCAGTCAGACATATGGAAGCTGGTGGAAACAAGCTTCCATACAGACAAGTACTGTTCTCCTGGCAACTGCCAAACCCAGACTCATTCATCAGATTGCCAGATGGAGAAGTGCGATTCATCACTCCAGAGAACACGTCTCCACTGCTCTAGAGTCCAGTGGTGACATGCTTTACACCACTGCATCCAAAGCTTTGGATTGCACTTGGTAATATAAGGCTTGGATGCAACTGCTCGGCCATAGAAAGCCATTCCATGAAGCTCTCTACACACTGTTCTTGAGCTAATCTGAAGTTTGGAGGTCTGTAGTAATTGACTCTGCAGAAAGTTGGTGATCTCTGCACACTATGCAGATATACTAGTATCGACTGACCCCACTCTGTGATTTTACGTGGCCTGTGACTTTGTGGCTGAGTTGCTATCATTCCCAATCATTTACACTGTGTTATAAAACCACTAACAGCTGACTGTGGAATATTTAGTAGTGAGGAAATTTCATGACTGGACTCGTTACACAGGTATCATCCTATCACTGAACCACGCTTGAATTCACTGAGCTCCTAAGAGTGACTCATTCTTTCACAAATGTTTCTAGAAGCAGTCTGCATGCCTAGGTGCTTGGTTTACACACCTGTGGCCATGGAAGAGATTGGAACACCTGAATTCAATTATTTGTATTGGGTGAGTGAATACTTTTGGCAATAATCTTGTCTATCCTGGTCATTCCCAGTGAAAATCTTTAGCTCAGTCTCCTGTCTTTTTATCAGTGCTTCTGTCTTCAAACCAGTACATCATAGCAGGTCTCACTGCCATCTTGTAAACCTTCCCTTTCAGTCATGCTGCTATCCTTCTGGTCCAAATGTGGTTATTTCTGGCTGCAAAAATCAACATGGCAGCAGCTGAAAATCTAACTTTAGCTTTGAAATGCACAGTCCAGAAAGCAGTAGGTGACATCACAGTGGCTGCACCAAGCTTTTATATACAGTCTTTATATACAGTGATGAAACATTTACACTCATACTGGCCAGTGTGCATCATCCATGTAAAAAGAAAACAAATGCACAGACAAAACTGATACAAAGACTGAATTATTGCCCTTTACATATGGGAGACTTTTGTGAGAGTTTTCTTTAACTATGAATTCTCAAATGAAATATGAATTTAGGACAAAACATAAAAGACAGTCCCAGTGCTTTGTCAAAAAGAAAAGTCAGAGAATAAGCTCAGCTAAAAATGACAATGATTTTCTGACCTCTCCATCTTAATTTTCATGTTCCCAAAATGTTCACGGTTGACACTGAATCTTATCTTTAATCACTTATCACACACGCCTGAATTTATGCTGTCATTAGATCCAAAAGAGGAATATTTTGAGTCGATACAGCATTACATTTTTATCACAGTTATCACTGTAACACCCTTTGATGTGGTGAAAAGTGTTACTCCTCTGATCTGGCTTCCAGGTGTGATGGTAAACACGCCTGATAAAAGGCGCCTCATTTAGCTCCAAAGATCACTCCTCAAGTATCAGAGACATTCAGTACCCGACCCCTCCAGTGCTTATCCTCCCCACCCACCCGGTCTAAATTTATCTGCGTGAGACAATACACTGAATGAATGCCACATTTGGCTCTGAAGAAGGTCCTATCTCAGGAGATAATGGAAGATGATCCAGAACAAATCTCAGAGTGAAAATGTACCCCAGTGAATTTGTAGACATATGCCCTCGCAGGTGACATGGAGAATTGCTTGCCGCAAGACATTGTAATCTCTCCATCATTGTGTCTCCTTTTCCTGCCTCCCTGCACCTTCCTATCGCACTGTTTGGTCCAGCTTGTAATCATCCCCTCAGGACAGCTCTGCCCCCTTGCCGGCCTGATGTCTCGTCCTCAAACTCAGTCTCTTTTATATCTTTGTGACAAGTTCTGTTTCATCGAGTTTGAAGGAAGCTCTGAACTTATTCTCAGTCCTCCTTGGGAACAAGATTTAAAACATGCCGCAGTGCTTTTATTATAAAACTCTTGCATCCACGTTGATTTAATTCCACACACATAATTTAAAAGAAATAAAAAAACAAAAAAAAACTGTGATATCTGAAACTATCTGAGCCAAATTGAAATTGGGGCCAGCTGACGGTGCAGGCAGAAGGAGAGAAGTTGTGATGTGTGAAGCCAAAGGACAGAGGGTGAAATGAAATATTGTGGAAACCGAATGCTGTTCTGCAGGGTGCACAGGAGACGCTGGATGAAGGAGGAGAGAGCGATCGAAACGGCAATTAACTAAGCGAGAAGAAGGTGACAGCGTGCCTGACATTAATAACATCCCATAGAGCCAAAGTCAAGATTTACACTCACGCTCAGCGGTGAGGTGGCGGTGGGGGTGCTTGTGGGAAGCTCATCAGCTCTGGGAAAACTTGCCCTTCAATTCACCTACACTCCTAGATGTGAAGCTGGAGGGTTGGGAATTCAAGAATCAGAGCAAAGTGTTTGTGTAACCGATCATTTAGAGAGCCAATAAACCTGAGCTGACTGTGAAGTGTGGATTTGTAGTTTGCAGTGCATTTCCTAGCTGTTAATTTCAAACAAATGAGACCCTATTTTACCTGTCTGTCATCTCCTGCCCGTTCCAGCAGAGGGAGTGGTTCGCTGGAGCAGGCTCACGACTGCATAACGCCTCGCCGAGACCACTATAAAAGGAGCTGAAGCCTCTCAGACTGGTTATGAACTCCCTAAAGTAGGAAGGAAATTTTCAACACAGACAGAGACAAAGATGAAAAACTTCAGTTAATACCAATATGAGATTCACCAATGCAAGAGGAGCAGGAATTGTCCAACAGCAGAAAAAGGAAGGAGAGAAGGAGGGAGAGAAAGTGTAAGAAAGGGAATTCAGCTTGATAGCAGTGAAAGCAACTTGATTAGATCCCCCTGGAGAAGGAGAGAATAAAAGAGGCCAGAATAAGCACTGTCTCTATTCCTAATTGACATTAATCTGGCCATTGTGCTGCTGAGGCCAGCAGCCCCGCTGGGCATTATTACACTGTTCATTTAAGCCTGTTACTGCATTAGAAGTGTTAAAAAAACACTCAAGTGGAGAGAGACTGAGTGTCACGCGGAAGCGGGGGGGAACCTGTCGACGGTGTCAGGGGCAATATTTGGCTGTCAGAAAAAAAATATTGCCCCTGCGGCGCCCTGGAGAAGAGAGTGCCGCTCCATCATCTGAAGAGGTCTCGGTCTGGATTACAGCGTCTGATTTCCTCACCTGCGGAGGCCTGCCAAAGTCTCATCAGAGTCTGAGGATGAAGGCTGAGAACCGTGGGCTGCGGCGTCAGCAGGAGGCTGCGAGGGAGGGGAGCCGACGGAGCGAGAGGCACGCTGAGGAGTGTGTCCGCACATCCCGCTCACCTGCGCAGGAGAGAGGAGATTAGAAAAGAAGATTTCAGTTCCCCAGATCTCTTCATCCCACTCATGTTACACTGTACCCACTT
Source organism: Pterophyllum scalare (assembly GCA_024447675.2). Taxonomy (NCBI): domain Eukaryota; kingdom Metazoa; phylum Chordata; class Actinopteri; order Cichliformes; family Cichlidae; genus Pterophyllum; species Pterophyllum scalare. Next base: position 306,093 of record JAMQGT020011843.1, read on the forward strand.
CCTGCTCCTAAGCCTCTTCATTCAAACTCTTAATAGCAGTGACACTGCAGACGCTAAGAGCCTGTCAATAGCAAACCGCTGGCCTTACTCAGCTGAGCCCCTCTGCAAATTGTCATCTGTTTGGGATTGTTTATTTTTGGGAGGGATGAAAGCAGCGGGATTTGCATAACAAACAAGTCATTGTACCCTTTGCCAGCCTTGTTCAAATTTGTAATCATAACACTCCAAAAGCGCCAGCGTGAAAATAAGGCCTCTCGTTTGCTGCTTCTTTCCCCATATAAATGCCATTGTGTTTCTATGAGGGACAACATAACAATAATAAATAAGGAGTCCCTCTCTGTCTCTCAGAGATAATGGACCTGGCACATTCTTTTCAGGTGCAATAAAAATGCAAATGGCTGTTAATGTTTAGCTTGTGGTTTAATGATTTGCCGGTGGTTTAATTTCCCTGGGGAATACTGGCCGGGCTTAATTCTGCCATGTAATGTTAACAGCTAATTGTGCCCAGCTCCCCTTTAAGTGAATAGGCTGGCATCACTGCCGCTGAATACTGATGGGATCTGATAAAGCAGCAACGGACATCTTCATCTGGTGCTAACTGAGGCCACAGACACACAGACACACACACACACACACAGAGAGAGAGAGAGAGAGAGAGATGCATGCATGCACACAGATTTTCCAGCATAAACAAAAATGAATCATTTCATACAATTATTCATTTGAGCATAATGCACCTAATCCCATTAACATGATAAACACACACACTCCTACATAATATACTTTTTGCAAACACTCGCATATCTTAGGAATGGCACACACTTATTTATTGGACACATGCTGACACACAGAAATGCTGATCAAGTGCAGCACAGAATCATCAGGGTTAATCAATACAGCCTTGTCATCCAAGGATAGTGCAAGAACCACACACACACACACACACACATACAGACCCACGCACACACATTCCTGACAGTCACAAATGGCTGAGTTCTCCTGCACTAGGCATTTACCAACACACAGCTTCCTTGACTTGCTATCTTCCCTACAGTGTACTTGGGAGAAATAACAAGCACACACATTTGAGCTCATTGTTTCTGCCACCCCACTCTCTCCCTCCACATCTTCCTCTCGTGTGATACTTTCGTTCTTGTGCGCCTGGAGCAATTGCCGGTGTTTCCACAGGCCATGATTAATGTGATTGGAGCTGCATTCCTCTTTTTGTTTGAGCATTCCTGGGAAGCCGTAGGGAAGATGTGGCACAAGGGAGAAACTGATTCAGCAAGCACGCTTACAGCCACACCCCAGCCCACCGATTGTTTCCGGATTCTTCAAGGAAGGGGCTCATTAGTGGGGTATTAATATTACCCAGGGCTGGACTAACACAACCAACAGGAGCGTCTGCAGATAAAGCCTGCCTCAGTGTGAGAGCTCAGAAATATCCGCACACTTTTATCTGCACTGGGCAGCCTGCCTCACCGAGGGAGAGAGAGAGACAGGTGCTGACGCCCAGTAATACAACTCACATAAAGTTTGCAGCCCACACTTCCATGCACTTGCACATCTGCACCACGTGGAACTCAGCATGTGCAAACGTGGTGCAAAGATAACAAACAAATCAATGGAATTACACACAGGGCTGGGACAAATGTATGATCAGGCTTTTGCTTTCATCATCATCGAGGAGTCTTTAATAAGCAAACGGTTTCGGGAGAAAAGATGATGCTATCAGTGTTATATGATGGCACAACGCCATGCGCAGCTGTAACAACATACTGGAGAAAATTTAGTGAGTAATGCTTCTGTTCCAGAGAAGTCAAGGCTCAGGGGACAGACTGAGTCAGCACTCCCCTCTCCTCTTCTTCCTCCTCCTCCTCCTCCTGTCACCAGTGTGCACACTATATACGCACATTACAAAAAAAATAAAAAATAAAATCTGGCCTGGCTCTGTAAATTCAAGCTTTATTTCCTCTTTAGATTATTGTAAGTCTTTTAAGAGGAATCAATCAGAAATCAATAAATGCAGCAAGTAAGGCCGGTTTTAAAGACTCTCCACAGGCTGCTCGTTTGTTTTAGAATTGATTTTAAGATTTTACTTACTGCTTTTAAAGCCCTACAGGGCCTGAATCCAGAATACATACCAAAACTGCTCTTCCCATACCAACCTGTGTGCATCCTGAGATCTCCAGGCAGGAACCTGTTAACTGTTCCCATCTCACGTGTGTGGGATGACCTACCACGAGGAACTCCGGCTTGCTTGGTCCAGTGTCTTCTGTTAAAATACTGCTGAAGACGCATTTATATCGCAGGGCTTTCTCATAAATTTTGTTACAGATTTCATATCTTTAGCATTCTTAGCTTACCTCTTTTAACTTTTACATTTTATTCTTTATTAAGGAGCCACACTGTATCTTTTTTTTTAAAATTTTGATATTGACCTTGAGTCTTGCATGGCCCGTTTTCATTGATATGAAAATAGTTTTTATAATTTATTCCTAGTTTTTTGTTTAAAATCTTTTTTTGTGTAAAGTCTATTGTTTGTTTGTTTCGTGTATTCTTTAAAAAGAAAGTTGCTCCGTAGTTTAGTGGTTTACACATTTACCTAACAACTGAAAGATTCCCGCTTTGATCCCAGGAGGAGGCACAAATCCCTTTGGGATTGTGTCAGGAAGGGCATCTGTTATAAAAATCTGCATAAGCAAACATGCGGCGCTACCTGCTGTAGTAACCCCTGGTGAATAAGGGAGCAGCTTAAAGTAGTTTTTTATTATTATTATTATTATTAGTAGTAGTAGTAGTAGTAGTAGTATTGCTTAGAAAGCATGTAGTAATGCTGGTTTTGGTTATTCCTATACAAATAAAATTTCTTCTTCTTATATTTCTTCCTCTTCTTCTTCAACTTTAACCTCTTGATGTGAGGTGCTAATCATGCTTTGCTGGCAATCTCATTTAGCTAGCTTCAAATTAATCTACTTTACAATCCAGAAGAAATCACGCATGTTCCTTAAGATGTTTTAATGTAATTAAATGTAATCATAGGTGGACTAATGCCAAAAATAACATGTAGTTTAATTATCTCTGTTCAGACACTGCATTAATCCATAATGAGTTGTTTAAACCGTGTTCGAATACTTAAAGTTCATTTGCTTGAGCGGTGACACTACAGCATGAGCGCAGTGATTTTCTGGGTTATTAACCATCCATAACTGATGTGTGTTCAGCATGTTGTGATACTCGTGAAGCTGTGAAGTGTAACTCATATGGTGTTACAACAACTGCCATCTCAAAGTGCTTTATAATGTAAGGTAAAGACCTGATGTCCCCTGACATCAAATTTTGCTGCTAAGTGTGTGCTCTCAGGGGAGTGAGCACTTAGCAGCAAAATTTTAAATAGTTACATTACTTGTTACAGCCAAAAGTAGCAAGTCCTAACACCGACTCCTACTGAAAGTAACACTATCAGAGAAATGAAGCAGGTCTCAATAAAAATAAACACTCGAAAATGTTAAAGCAGATTACATGCTTTCAGAAAAAAAGAAAAGTCAGTCATACAAAGACTAGTCTTGCTTGATTAAGTAATAATCTGACACAGGCATGAACACATTTTGATGTAGATCCAGCAGGGTTTTACTTTTTTCATCAGCGTATTTTAGCGAGGGCCCTTTTAAATTCACAAAGGAAAGTGAAAATAAGAGAAAGGGCCTAACATGCCAAATGCAAAGTAGTACCACGGCTGTCGCGGTAATATCTTCAGATGGTTGGAAATGAGGAACTGCCATTCAGTCTTCCAGACTGAAAGATATTGTTGGACAGATTTAATTCAAAAGTTTTGCTCGAATCAGCCTTTTTTTTTTTCTTTGGCTGAGTCACATCCAGTCAAAGATCTCAAGAGCTCCCCTGGTGATTTTAAAGTGGATGTCATTTTAACCATTACTGTGGTTATTGTTACAATGCATTTCAAATCCATTACACTCAGTAAACTATGTCAGCTTGTGGAGTATAGGTGTTACAATACTGAATTATTTTGTGGCACACGAGCCAACAAAATTTCCAGGCTTGTGTTTCTACAAGGTGCAGCTCACTACACATGTAGGTTAGTGTTTCCCCAAGGCCCCGGCCTCAGGCTTATGCTCAGACAACAGACTTCATAATAATTGCCAGGTCTCTCTTAATAAAGCCATGGCTACATAGGTTGTAGGGGTAGGTGGTCTTTTAGTTTGTGGTTATTACAGGCATGTTTCCAGATGATATCAGCACCATGATGAGCATGAAATCTGCAATGACTGAGGGCTCATTCAAAGGTTGCTGTTACTTTTGTATGTGAGAATGAAAGCAGCCTGTTCGCTCAGAGTGCATAACTGGCTCTTATCTGCAGATATCTGGTCAGAGGCATGGATTTTTATGAAGGTAGTGGTTTACTGTGCTCGCACAGTAAATGTGATGTTTATCTCTGTTTGAAATGAGTTTCAGTTTGGGAAAGTGTGACAGAAGCAACCTAATGGCTTTAGGGGGAAAATGTGTTGTTACGCTTGTAATTTATTCAGAGCAAAAACACGTGCAGAGACTTGTATTTTGATCACATTTGTCGCATATTTGTCAGGAACAAAGCTTTGCCTCTTTACACTGCAGCCATACATGAGTTATTGCACCAACTGATCTGGTTCTGGTTTCTATCCAGTGTCATATTCGGAAGAATGATTAGTATTTTTTTCAAACATGTTAAAGTTACAAATGGGGGCATCTTTATTTTGCCCCTTTCTGTTGAGCTGACTGTATCTGGTTTCATGTGACAAATTAAGTAGGGATTGGACACTTTATTTTAGAGCCCTACTGATATAGGATTTTTAAGACCAATACCAGTTCCGATGTTTATTCCGATGTATCAGCTGATATTTTTTCTTGCAAACACATGAAACATAAACATCTGTTACGTCTAGTTACTGACAAATCTTTACTAGCATAATACGACAATGCAGTTTAAAAATAATCTCTTCTTACTGTTGCATCAAATCGTGTATTACCCACTGCACGACTCTGCTTGGATCAGGTTCTTGGTTGCTGATTTCAGTAGCTCACGTGTGTGTTTCAGGAAAATGTTCTCCTCACTTTCAAAACTTCGAGCACTTTCAAAACATTTCACACATCCATGTATCTCTGTTGTGAAAATCAGTTTTAGGAATTACACGCAGCTCAGCTCCATGACTGAGGCTGACTGATTATCTTGATTCGCTAGCAATGTAAAAACACTTCAACACTTAAAACATGATCCATTTTGAGATTTTTGATGGAAAAAAAACACATACCAATGTTGGACCAGTCCCTCCTTTCTCCTTCTGGCTCCTAAATGGTTATCATCCACTGTATTAGAGATGTTCTAAAGCTGCTTACTGAGATCATATAGCCCCTGCACCCACACTGAAATCCACACCCGTTCAGTCTTAGCATTATGACTGCTCCTGAGTGCTGTTTCTCAATTGCATGACGTTTCAAAACTGACAAAGGTGAAGCATCATTTAAAAGCTCATATATACTGTATATACTACACATTTAAAAAAATATTTTTCTAATTAGCTGAGTTACTCCACAATCTTACCCTCTGGCAGCTCCAGAGGTACCCCTTGGGGTGCATGTACCCCCTGGTTGGGATTTGCTGAGCCAGAGGTAAAGTGTGAGAAATGTGAGCAGTTACATACAGCATGTATGGACCAGTGAGCACATCGATCAATGCTGGATTACAGGAATTGTCTTCCATGGTGAAACTCTCCGTGCTAAAACACACAAGCGACTAAATGTTGAACTGAATTGAGGACGCTGATGCCAAAAACAGGCAATGTACAGCTGACAGTTTAATTTAAAGTGAAACATTAGCTGTTTGCGAATCAAACTTAAACAGACTTGTGGGAAAAATGGATTTCACACTCCTCACTTGCAGTGCTACAATTCCTGAAGCATTCAGAGACTGTGAAAAGCTATTAAAGCATGATGTATTTTTGATTTTATCAACACTGTTCCAATGCAGATCAAACGGGTAGAGAGGGGGGATTTGTAAATCTGAAATTGGGACCTGATGTTTTATTCAAGTAAGATGGAAAACAAGTCCAAGAAATGTGATAGATGCCCCCCTGCAATGAGGAGCTAATTGCCTGCATGGGGAAAGCATTTGATAAATGGCTCTTTAGTGAGAAGGATGTTGTGCAAAATGAAATTTGTATCCATATTATAAATAATTATACGGCATGTAAGCGATGACCAGAAAGGGAATTAGACTTAAAAGCCGAGTTGGTTTTGATTAATTTTTAAATTACTGCGTTAGTCATTTGTTATTAAAGCTCAGCTAAACAAACAAAAGCCTGCACAGTCCCCACTGCTGTTTCTGCCATTTCTTATTCATCTTTATCTTCTTCCTTTTTTCTAAAATCCAGCCTCTCTAAGCATCATCCAGAGCCATGTAATAAAGTTTTGAAAATTCAGAATATTAACCGTCCCCTAATTCTTCTCATGTCTGCACCTCAAGCACCCCGGCGCTACCATCAGTCAAGGTTAAACCATGTGCCTAATTTTCAAAAACGAGGTACCGCTGGACTCTTTGGAACAAACAGAGTTCAAAGCATTTCCACCAGACTAGATTTTATGAAAAAAAATCACAAATTTTCTCCCTAATCTTTAGAAAAATTGGCACAGAGATCTTCAGAGCAAGCCTCATAAATGTCTCATTAAAGTTATCAGATACATTTTTGTGCCACACACAGCCAATCAAAAATCACAGGAAAAAGTGCCAGATGTGAAATGAGGTCACAATCAAAGCATTGCTGCAGTTTAGCAAAAGCAAACTTCGTACTGCTAGATTTGGGGGGGGGATGTTAACACTTGGAGGATGCAGCAATAACAGAAAAGATGAAATAATTAGCTGGAAGTAATTGTCTAGTAAATGTCTAGTAAAATCCTGGAAATGCTCAACTGCTCACGTGAACCTGATTGATGTGACCGGCAATTTCAATCAAAATGTAAACCAAAAGACTGAAAATTATTTCCCAGTTGACCTTCACACAAAGCTTCACCTCAAAGTCATTTAGACATTACATCAATAACAGCAACTGAGCCTCCAAACAGTATGTGAGATCGTATTTCAGAAACTAATTTTATGTGTTCAACCCCAAACGTAGTGTATGTAGTCAGTGCTAAAAAATCTGTATAATGTGACCACTCCTCACTGCAATAAGTAAGAACACATCTTTCCTGTGAGTGGTTACAGCCACGGATTTGATACAATCCAATCTACAAGTTTAACTTTCAGGGGAAAAAAGGAAGAAAATATTTTTTAACGAAAGTCAGCAAAATATTGTAGTGTTCTTTGTTAAACTTGACTGCTCAGTCTATACATGCAGTTTTTATGTCTCAGTGGCCATTGAAATTAAATTAAATTCAACTAGTAATTAAAAATAACAAATTAGTGAACAGCCATTTGAAGATGGCTGCTCGAATAGCAGAGTTTAACTGCTTGGCTTCCTTATCATTGCTTGTAATACACGTGTTGACTGCTTGTTAATGCAAATATCTAATCAGCTTATAACATTGGAGTACCTCGGTGCATTTAAGCACATAGACGTAGTCAAGATATAATATCCAGTGAGCTGCAGTTCTCTCGGTGAAAATGCCTTGTTGGTGCCAGAGGTCAGAGGTTAATGGTCAGACTGCTTCAAAGTGCTAGGAAGGCAACAGTAACTCAAATATCAACTTGGTTATATGCTCTTCTGCATACAACCAAGGTGTGCCGAATAGCATCTCTGAACACACAACACATCAAACCTTTAAGCAGATGAGCTACAGCAGCAGAATTTTCGATTTCACCTGCAACATCTGGCTGCTAGGGTCAGAATTTGGCACAAAAAGCATGAAAGCATGCATCCATCCTGCCTTATATCAACAGTTCAGGCTGCTGGTGCTGTTATGGTGTGGGGGGATATATTCTTGGCACACTTGGGGCCCTTTAGACCATGTCCATCCCTTTATGAATGCATTGTGCCCATCTTCTGATGGCTGCTTCCAGCAGGATAACGCATGTCACAAAGCTCAGATCATCTCAAACTGGTTTCTTGAACGTGACAGTGCATTCACTGCACGCAAATGGCCTCCACAGTCACCAGAACTCAATCCAATAAAGCACCGTTGGGATGTGGTGGACGCTTGCATCACGGATGTGCAGCTGACAAATCTCCAGCAATGGGATGATGCTATCACGTCAATATGGACCAAATTCTCAGGAATGTTTTGAGCACCTTGTTGAATCTGTGCCTTGAAGAATTAAGGCTGTTCTGAAAGCAAGATGCATCCAAAGAAGGGGCTGGTGAGTGTATATACACACACACACCTTGTAAGTGTGGATGAAAATCTATCATAATTTATAATTTTAAACTACAGAATGATCCCTCTGGGAACTTTAAACACCCCAAATGATCTTCTATAATTCAAATTAAAGAGTTAAACATGACTTTTATTAATTGTGTATCAATTAAACATTTAAACATGACTCGATAAATAACTAATAAATACGGTAACTGCTAAATAAGAAATATGTTAGAGCGTCGGTAAATCCGATTGGTTGCATGCTGGCTCTAATTGCATTAACAGTTTCAGAGCTGGCTGTGTTTCCTGTGTCTGAGCAGTAGTTTCGCACATGTTCGAACGGCTTAATAGGCAATAAAAATGCAGCACAGATTTAATTAGTTTTCTTGTTTTCCCACCGAAGCAACAGTTTGGCTGTGATTTGATCTGCCTCAGATATGTGTGAGCACAATGGGGAAGCCGCCAAGTAAAGACAGCTGATCAAAAGTGTGTTATTGACAAAAACTGTTACAGGCACACAGAGAGGTATTTGATATTAGACTTAAAACTAAGCGCCCAGCTGTGGTGAGTGTGTAACAACACATAACTCATGTACTTTGCAGTATATCTCCTCTAATCTTGGTCAGATCCATCATATTTCTGTTTCAACCTACTTCCCGTCTTCATTTTCAGTCGAGGGGTCGAAGGGTGATGGATGTCTCCTCCACACTCTCCTGTCCTCCTTCCCCTTGGGTTCGCTCTTCACACCCCCCACCCCCACCCCAAATCTATTCTTCACTCTCTTTTTCTCTCCCTCTTTGTCCCCTCTTTCCTTTCTTTCTCCTCAGTAACTGGTAAAAATAGAGCTTCATAAATCATGCATCCTCTTTCACAGCAGTCCGTAAAAAAAGAGAGCAAAAGAAATAAATGGGGGGATGAAAGAGAGAGAAAGAGAGAAAAAGGCAGGGATGTTGAGGACGAGATGTAGAGATGGAGGTGGATGACATCAAACTCCAAGAGAAGGGTGGGAAGTTGACAGGGGAATAGATTGGAGCTGCAGGGCTCTTGGCTGCCCTCTCCGTCTCTCTGAACATTGGCTGATTCACGCTGGAGTTGGAGGAAATGAATGTTAACATGCCAAGGAGTGGGCTGGAGGACGATGAGTGGTCATCTCACCAGCAGAGTTACATGTTTCAAGTCCGCAGAGAGGAGAAGAGATGTCTCTCTCACACCTTGAGGACTCTCTTACTCAGATAGGGTCGATCCATCTGTCACCCTCAGTAACAGGGGTCTGCACTCTGACTGGAGGGAAAGATAAGTGAAAGATTGCTACAACAGTTCGACCAGACACAGAATCACATGAAACCCCAGAACAAGACAAGGTAAATCCATTATGCTGTTGTACAAAATATTGTATTGATAGAATGTTACTTATGTGCAAAATCAACACGGCTATGATTTTGTACTTTTTTAAGCTTAGAAATCAAATTTATTTCATAACAGAGCTGCATGCAGCAGCGAGTAGGCCAGGCAGTGCAACAGAGCACAACTTCCATGGCCCATCCTCTCCTACACAGCATAAACTGTAAAACTGTTTTTGTTGGAAGTTCAGTAGAAATGTTGACAGACATGAGAGTGCCTTTGCATCATATGGCTCATTGTCATGTTCAAGAAAGCTTTGTGACATGGCACGTTATCCTGCTGAAGCAGCCATCAGAAGATGGTACCCTTCCATCTGAATGTTGCAGCAGAAATTGAGGTTCATAAGACCAGGCAACATTTTTCCAGCCTTCTACTGTCCAATTTTGCTGAGCCTGTGTGAACTGTAGCACCTGGTGTGGTCTTCTGCTGCTGACCCATCTGCTCCAAGATGCAACGTGTTCAAAGATGAACACAAAGATGCTCTTTTGCGCACCTCTGGCATTAGGAAGGCATTTTCTCCCAACCATCGCTTTTTCTGAGATGGTTGTCCGGGAAAATCTCAGCAGATCATCAGTTTCTGAAATAATCAGACTAGCCCGTCAAGCACCAACAACCATGCCACATTCAAAGTCACTTAAATCGCCTTTCTTCCCCAGTTTGAACTCAGTTTGAACTTCAGCAGGTCGTTTTGAACGTGTCTACTTTTCTAAATGCACTGAGTTGCTGCTATGCAATTGGATGATTAGATATTTATGGTAATGAGTTAATTGAACAGTTGTATTTAGTTAGGTTTACCACACACTGAGATCATGTTTTGTCATCTGCAGTTAGCAGTGTTATAAAACTCCAGTTTGCTGATATAAATCCTGTAAATTCAGTTTTAAAAAAGTAAAAGAAGAACTGATTATGTTCAAGCAAGACTGTTCAAAGTAATTTATACAGGCAAAAGAAACACTGACACCACTGTAGAGGTCCTTTAATCCCCGAGTTCATTCAGGTGTTTAATTTTGGGTGAGCTCTGATGGCTCTTTAGTGAGACAAAATTAGCCTCAAAAGAGACGATACCTCGGTCCCTTCATTAACACTAAGAAAGGAGCGTGTCTCTCTCTCTTTCACACACACACAGACACACACAAACACACAGACACACACACACACACCCACTTTGTCAATGAATACACTGTCACAGCAGCCCTATTCAGCCTCGTATACTGAACCCAGATTCATAAACACAATGTAGTCATGTGATGACTTGAACTGGAGTCTTAAATAATCTAGACAGGATTTTTCAAAAAACATGTCTCTCTCACACACACACACACACACACACACACACACACACACACACACACACACACACACACACACACACACACACACACACACACACACACACACACACACACACACACAGACAAGAAAGTGAGCTTTCCCCCCACAAGTTAATGATTCATAGATGCAGCCACACCCTCACACTGCAGAGTAAGTGAGGTCAACCTGTGAGTTAATAAATGATGGGTTCTGAGTGGAAACCTGGTCACTGCAGGGATTCGGGGTGCAAGAGTGAAAAGTTCAGCAGATATACAGGAGAAAAAGCACATCCAGCTCTGTAACCCTGGCAGAAAGGGCCTTTTATATTTCATGAGCAGTTCTGTCTGACTTCATATGTGGGCTGTGAACCAGCTTGACAGTTTTATTGCAGTTAACGCCACACATAACGGGTCACCACTGCTGAGACATGAGAGACAAGTTTCAGAGAGACATGCTGGGAGCATCTGTCTGATATGTGCTAGTCTTCACCCCTCTCTTGCCTGCTTGTTGCTTCTCCTTTTAATGTAGTTCCACCCAACTTGCATTTCTGGTTTGGATGTGGAGAAGTAATGTGTTGCAGCTTGTTGTCTGAGGCAGTGTCTCTGCCTGCCTTCTTCAGCACTGAACACTGAAAAAGGATGTGATGCCGCAGGTCTAATGTGGGTAACAGCATACATGCAGTCAGTGTGATACAACAGCTGGAGGTTTTGCTGGTCAAAGTGTAACAAACAGATCACGTGACAACATTTTGTGAAATCAAAAAAACATGTTGGCTAATTTTTCTTATAAGCAGCACAAACACTCTTACATTACTGCAAGTTATACAAATAGTTCTGATAAAATTAAAACACTATTGATTGATATCAATTAATTATTTGCTGTCCAATAATGTGTGCAGAAGGAAAGTGTGTTGGCTCAGTTAGAGATGATCCTGCTCTATAGGCTACAACCAAGTGAAATTCTTTGGTGTATGCACCAAATAAACAACTTTCAGTGGAATTTATTCATCTCTAAACAGGAAATTCACCATTTAAATAGCCTCATTGTTGCAGAACAGCTGTGCGGCAGGCAGGAGCAGGACAACAACGCAGGACTCAGGTAACAGGGACTGAACATAAATACAGCTTTATTGCTGGTACACACAGGGAAATATACTAAATACAGACTAGGCTGGACTGGAGATACACTAACTATGAAACAAGGAGGAAACTCAGAACATGCAGCTCACACAGTGTGAGTGGGAGGGGAGGAAGACTCAGACAATATATACACAATAGGTGATGAGGGGAGAGGAAACAGGTGGAAGGACAGCTGGGACTAATCACTGAAGATGACACCAGGGAAGTAGAACTTAATATAAGACACGACAGACAAGTAACAGGAATTAAGAGTGAGACTTGGATTAAACCTGACACAAAGACATAAGATAAATATGGAGAAGAGACTGATTTAACACAGGAGACACTGAGGACAAAGCACAGAGATGAGACTGAAGGGTAATACCAAAGGGAATTAACAACAAAAGCAAGCAGCAAACTAAAGGGACAGAAAACAGAAAGAAACATAACTGAGTGGAAAGACAAGATAAACTTGACACAACTAAACTGGGAAACCAGACAACCCTGGGAACAAGATACAGAGAGACAAAACAGACACAGGGACACAGAGACGGAGACAAAACCAGACATGGAAACACAAGGGAAGCAGGAATACACAGAGACACAGGAAATATAAACTGCAGCTATGAACAGAACTAAACACCAAAACCTACAAATATAAATATAAAGAAACAAACCAGGAACTACTAAAATAAGGTAACTCAAAACTCTGGGTCCTAGACTCAGGGATCATGCCACAACTGAGGTGCATGGTATTTGTAGTCCAAACTGCCAACCTGCTTTGAGGTAAAGGTAAAGGTACGTTTGAGTGGAGTTAGTATTTCACATCAATGCACACCTTCAAACATCAAACCGATTTGAGCCTAAATGGAGGGAACAGTGACACATATCTATGTCCATAACCGAGGCTTATCACATAAGAGATGAAAGAGCCAAAAAAAACAACCAAAAACCCACAATTAATTATTAATTAATTTATGGATAATTTATAGCGCTGTACTCAGGGGTTAAAGTGGGGCGGAACTTTGTTGGTACAGATGTCCATAAGTTGTGTTAGTTGTATTTTAGCATCTAGCTAGCGCTACAGAAGAGGAGTGAGCATAAAGGGAGTAACGTGTTCTGGCAGGTAATCTCCAATTCAACGTTTCTGTCAGCCCAACAAATATCAGCAAACATACAAACTGTATTTCCCAGAATGAGAGGGAAGTTCACTCAAAGATGTAGAAGAAGAGAGCTGATATTTAAAGGTAAGGACTGCTCAGTGACATCTGATTAACTGGAAATTTAAAGCTAACATGTAATGTCCTTATTTTTAAATCAGACCTTGGATCTGTAAACGATACGAAATTATGTTTTTTCATGTTGCGAAACATCCTGCAAAACAAACAGAGGCACACTAACTTTGTGTTATTCAAAGGTTGCATCCCACTTTAACCCTGAATATACATTTTTGTTCATTAATATTATTTTATTATTATATTAATAAAGCAACAGGTTTTACTTTCTTACTTTGAACACATTTCAGAGCCTGTACTTTTTCACTTTTACTTGAGTAAAGAAGTTGAATCAGTACTTAAGCTTTTACTGTATTTCTACTTAAATAATGAATGTCTGCACTTTTGCCACCTCTGGGTACCAAGTCACCTGTAGCACAGAAACTAAACAGGGCTGTATTTTAGTGTGAGGTTTTATTAAACATCTTTAAAAATCTTGTGATCATTGATGTTATTGTTTGTATTGTTCTAGTCCTTATAAAAAATATTGTCTCTTAATTTTTTAAGTCATTTTTTTGCCCTGATGATACTGAAAATGGTATCAAGTATTTTCCTGGGTATCAGAGTTTGAAATTCTAGTATCGTGACAACCCCACTCACATAGAATCACTCCACACTCACAAATATTGTCACATTTGTCGTCAAACAACCAAGATGGTCATGACAAAAAGGCTGGTCTAAGCTTTACAACAGGAGATCATAAACTGATGTGTGACATCATTGTGGATTTGCCCAGCTTAAGTCTTAATACAGTACAGCAAAGTCTGACATCGAACAACGTGTACGTGTGTTAGTGTAGGACACTCACCACAGTGTTGAGGTGGCTGCGGGCATTCACAGCATGTTTGAGAGCCAGTTTAATCATTGAAGGCAGTCTAAGAACAACAGCCTCCATATCCTGCTCTCCCCTCATGGCACCAGCCAACTTCCCCAGTCCATCTATATAGCTCCTCCAATGAGGCTGCACGTCTGCAGCTCCCCCCAGGCAGCTGTGCATCACTGCTTGACAGAAGCCTCTGCAGGCTGGTGGTCCCAGCATGCCCTGGCAGTGCGGGCAATACCACAGCCTCAGCAGGGACCGGCTACATTCTCGGCCAGGCCGCAGATGGTCTGTTGTGTTGACAACCTCAATACCCAGGTTCAGCGCCTGCAGGAAGACTCGTGTGGCCAGGAGGGAGCGAGAGAGACGTGTCATCATCAGTTTAGGATAAGGGCCAAATGCTCCCGAGTCCTTCCAAGCTCCTCTTACACACTCCTCAGACACTGAGGTTCCACTGCCTCCCAGCAGGCGGCGGTATGTGAGGGGAAAGAGGCGGCCGTAGAGCACCGCCACCATGTGGTCAACAGTGGAGTCCGAGCCAAGGATGTAAAGTGACATGTCCAGGAAGAGCTGCCCCACAGAGCTCTGGGCACCGCTTGAGAGAGCTGGGAACTCTGACTTCAGCATGGTCAGGGTGGAGTTACGTCCGTGACGCAGCACCAGGTCAAAGGCCTCTGCAAGAAAGCAACAGGAGAAAGAATCAGACGGGGTGACAGTCAGGCCATCTTTTGAAAGCTGAGTTGAAAGTTTCATTCAGTGATACCTAAATGATCACAACAACCACGTCAAGTTCTCAACAAAAAGGCATCAGCTTAGCTCAAAAACATGAAACACTCAAATAGATGCTTTCTCCACCAAACGAGGATTCTATCCTTGACGATCAAAGCTGGGGAAAACTTCCCACGCACAGCTTTTGCTTCTCTTTTCCCACTTTTTCTCCATTTGTTGTTTCCTCTAATGGGACCGCTCACACACTCACAGGAAACGAACACACACGTAGACATTACTACAATAACAGATGATGGCTTCAAAATGAGCTTCTCCAACTGATAAAAAGAAAGATACTGTGTTTGACCTTTCAACCGTGCAAAGCAATGTTATGTAAAAAGCTCACAGAATCTTTAAAAAAAGACAGCAATAACATCAATATATTAGTCAAGTGTGAGAGGCATGGCCATGAGGATGACTGTGAGCAGAAAAGCATTCAAAACCTGCAGGAGAGAGGGGAGCAGGGCCACTGTGAGAAGAGAAAATAATCAGTGGCGTTTTAAGGCACAAAGTGAAGTCTTATCAACAAGGTGGCACAAGAAGCGGGAGCTCTATCATCGACCCAGTTGCAAAATGAGTGAGGACCCAACAACAGAGGGGATTTAAAGCTCCATTACCGAACTTAGCAGGGGAGCCGGGACTCAGTGAAATGAAGCTTTGGACAGGAGAATAGTGTGAGATCCCAAAATCCCATTTATACCACGGGCAGTCCACTACATCACTTTGTTGGGAGTGATTGCCACAAATGCTTTGTGAGGAGCAGAGAAAAAACACTGGTTTAGGGAACATTAGGGAAAGTTATTGGTTTATGTGCTACAACAGATAGCCATTTCATCTTTGTTATTCATTTTCTCCTGCTTGGGTAGTTTAATTTGTTTTTCTTCATGCTTCCTTGAGGACAAATGAAGCTTAGGTGGAGCCTTTGGGTCCTTGGACAGCGTTGAGAAACAATTTGACAGCTCTGTTTTTAGGACATATAATGTGAGTTTCTGTGTGCACATAAAGAGATCCACATGATACAGGGTTCTAGCCAGCGGTTGATTGCCTGGCGCTGCGCCACGCTGAGGTCGTCTTACGCCGGGCTGAGAATTTCACCGGTTCGCTATTGGAGCTCTTTGCTATCACTGCAGTTAGCAAGCAGGCGCACCCTCCTCCCTGTCGCTGATACCAGACTGCTTTGTTTTCTCTCGCTAGATCACTCCACTGCAGTGTTATTTCACCGCAGTTTGCAATCTACCACTGGGGACCGCCAGATTTCGTTCATAGTGTGCATGCGTGATCTTGAAACGGTCCTGTTCACGTTTGATTTCGCATGGCTACAGAAAGCAAAATGGTGACCAGTGTTAAAGCGAGGGGGAAGAAGTGGAAAAGGGGAGCACAAATGACAATTTCGAGCTTCCTACTCGACATAAATTCCCAGGAGCTCAGTGTTGCCAACTTAGCGATTAGTTTTAGTGACTTTTCAGATCCCCTCCCGGGCCTTTTTTGTCCAAAAAGCCGAAATCCTCCGCTGACGCAGTGTTTTGCGTACACACAGCGCTCGTACCGCATCCCTTTGTACGCTTCAGCATTACTCGGACCTTGCTTCGGGCGACCCACTTTGACCATGAACTCCTCTGTGTACCAAAGTATTCTAGAGTCAAATGTGAGGCCATCTGTCTGACAGCTAAAGCTTGGCTGAAACTGGGTCATACAACAGGACAATGAGCCCAAGGACAGCAGCAAATCTACAAATGAATGACTGAAGAAGAAAAGAATCGAGGTCAAAGTCTAGACTGGACAGAGAGCTGTGCATAAAGAAATGTCTGCAAACCTCAATGAACTGAAGCAACGTTGTAAAGAAGAGTGGGCCAAAATTCGTCCACAATGATGTGAGAAACTGATGAAGTCAGACAGAAATTGATTCAAGTTATTGCTGATAAATGTGGTTTTACAAGCTGCTGAATCATGGGGGGCTCTTAGTTTTTCACACGCTGCTTCTGCATTTTGGTTTAGTTTTTGGTAAATAAATAATGGCACAGCGTAATATTTCATACATTTTTGTTCATCTCATGTTGTATTTAACTCATTTTAAAACCCAGAAAGGACCAGATGATTTTTATTATATTCTGAGACGTAAAACCTGAGAACTGAAAGAGGGTGTTCCATCTTTGTGCCATGATTATATCTATAACTTTAGAAAGACTCAAAACACAGCAGCTATACAGTAATTAATGCATAAATGCAAGCAGGCCTGAAATGATCCAGTTTTACTCTTTGCGGTGTGAACTGAGGTGAAGACACATTGATATGAGTTATAAATCGTTCAGCTCATTTTGAGGCTCCAATTTATCCCAGCTGATTAACTTACAGAGATTTATTTTGAAGAAAAAAAAAATTTCTGGCAAATTCTTAAGATCAAAGGATAAACAAATAGAGCATACCCAGATGGTTTAGTTGCTAGGAGTGAATGTCTGCAACACATTTATTTGTCCTTTTGTGGTAACTAAACTGCAAACTGCACACTACCAGTCAAATATATTATACACGAATAATTTGACACTAAATCTGAACTTTTTTGTGTTGTTAAATTGTTGCAGAAGCATTTGACTGTTTCTGGTCCTGGTTACAGTGCTCTTTGCAGCACAGGGTATTGGCCCTTGAACAGGGAAAATCTAATTCAGCTTTAGAAAAATAACTGAAAATATTAAAACATTTTTTCATGCTGCATACCCTCACTGTTGTGTTAAAAAAAAAAAACTGTACTCAGGTGTCAAGGTTGTGAGCCGGGGATTGAAAGTTCTCTCTCTCTCTTTTTTTTTCTTTTTGTGTTATTGTTTTGTGGCATGTTCAATTTAAAATGTTCGAATTGTTGAAGCATGCTACCCTTAACTAGCTAAAGAGAACGCTGTGAACCAAAGAAAATAAAAAATGACCCTGTAACTACGCTGCAATTACTGCATTTAGTTATGCTGGCTGCTGATCAATAGAATATCAAGCCTTTTTAAGCAAACTTCATTGGCAGACTGGAGTACACTGCATGTATGTAAGCAGCCTGCTCACTCAGCAGAACAGTTGCTGGATGCCTAAAGGTTAAGAAAAGCATTCGAGGATGTTTTGGTGAGTATGGAAGGATGTTCAGGAGCAGCGCACATCTGTTTGGTCTTTCACTCTACGGCTGCCCTGCTGAGTCTGTGAAGCACTTCCCTCTGTGATCAGTGAGGAGACAGATGTGCAGATTGCCAGCTGAGACAAGGAGACAGCCTGAAAGGAGGGAAAACATACCCCCCCCACACACACACACAGACATACACACACACACACACTCAGAGCTCACAGATGAGCATAGAAAGTTTTCAACAAGCAGATATTTGGTTGTATCCACCTCAAAGCTATTTACTTCCCCTTGTGGTTTCTATAAAATCCCCTACATCAAACTCTGTAATTCAGCTGCTATCTGTAGCATCTCTCACACCATAAATAGGAGAGCCACTTTGTGATGGTAAAGAGAAAGACTAGAGGGCTCTTCATAAATGCAATTGAATGGCTCTGAGTAGCTGGGGTCATAGTAAGAACCATTGTGAGCCCATTTCCTGCAAATGCTCCTCACGTTCTTTCAGCGGTGAAAGCCTGGACAGGATCGGGTATCCTTTAATGGAGGGGAATGGGGCCGTATGTCAGGGACCTGTGACATGCTGGATACAACCGTAGGAGGTCAAGAGCACACGTTACAAGAGCAGGAGCCCACAGCAACATATTGGGTCACGCTTAAAATTAGCAGTAACATTTATTTTGTGAGCGTCAGGGATGGAGGCAAAAGGCTGCTTGCTGCCAGAAAGCCATTTCTCCTGAGACTGAAAGCCTTTTACTGACAGATCACGAGCACAATGTCTCTGTCCACCTGTTTACCCCAAGACATCTAGGCATCTCATGTTTCTCGAGCAAATCTAGCCACTGAGTTCAAGCACTAATATGTGAATTTGTGATAGTATCTATTTTCTCTGCATTTCAAGCCATTAATCCCAGATTAAGCAGTTATCAGGTATTATGCATTTCATGTTATTAGTAAAATAAGTAACAAATCTGTGGCACTGTTAGGTAGATTCTTTCTGACATCTAAAGCCTTTAAGTGACTGCTGCTCTGACATAAAACCTCTGCTCCCATAATCTATGAATGGCCTGTCAAATAAGTATATTTGATGTTCAGGAGCCCATCAGTCTCTGCGCTACATATAAGTACATAAATCTGCAGCTCATAACACATCAGACTTGGCTGACCGTTGCCTGTGGTTGACACGCTGTGAAGGCAGACATGCACCATGCTGCCTCATCAATCAGCGGCCCATACACCCATTATCCCCTGAGAGGAAAACATCAATAAATTACCCAGCCAATGAGACTAATCCATTTGGCTGATGGAGTTTCACCTCTAGCTGCCATGGAGACGGATGGAGGCGCCGCTGCCACCTGGTCCCGTTAACAAAGCAGTACCTGTCCAGGACGTAGAGACGACTAGCAGGAGTGCCAAAGTGTCACTTTTGATGTAAGGTGATTGGGTTTTTGAAGGGGCCAGTGATGATCCAAATGCCTTATCCTGTGTCTGCAGTACAAAAACTGCACTTATGTGGGTGCACATAAGTGCAGGCTGACTCTAACAGATACCTCCCAGCAGCATTAATGTTCAGTTATGATTTTATGAGCTACAACAAAGCAGCATCTGTTCTCTGACTGTAAACAATACGCTGTTTTTCCAGACACATTTCACTCAGAGCAACCTGCACCCAGGTAACATGAGACCCGCTCCACCTGACGTCCCGTTTCTCGCGGGACTGTTGCGCGTTCGTATCCGGGTGCTCGGGGCTGACGGGATGGCGGCGGTGAGGCAGAGCAGGGCAGGGCGGGGTGGGCTGATTCCAGGAACAAAGCAGACAGGATGCTGGTAAGGCCTAGATAACATCACCAACAGACCATGAGGGCCAATGGACAGCGGGGTAGAAATGAGACGTGTATTAGGTTACTCCATCTGTTAGGGAGTACCTCAACATGCACACTAACGCACACACATGCCCACACGCAGATATACACAATGCAATCACAGCACACGGCAATAGCCAGGTGGTGACAGCGAGGGCGAACATTTGGCAAACCATGGTGGGATGTCGAGGTGTAAGTCAGGTGTAAGGACACTCGTATACACACACTAACAGATTTTTCTTTTTGCTCATTTATCTGCTGCCCTGTGTTATCTGTTCTGCCTCATTTGCAGGTTAAAATCTTGGTAACAGTGCCTAACTGCACTGGATACTGTTGCACAAACAGCAGAATAAATTACTTCTAAAGTTCTGAGACAACAACAAAAAAATGCTTTTCACAGTTCGGTGCAATAATTTTTTTTCTCTGTTAAATATGTTTACCCGACTTTGTCCACTTCTTAATTAAAATTAACCCACAACATTTTTTCTTTTAGGGTTGATGTGGGCACTGTAGATTGTTTTAAATAACACACTGATCAATACATTTTCACAGGTGAAAATATTACTCTTGCACCAACAAGGTGATTCCCAAAGAGCTATTAGCTGAAAACTTGGCACTTCTCTGTATGATGTGCAGTGTGTCCTTACAAAAATCTGAGGAAGCTGGACAAGAGGATGACAAAAGTGTCAGACCTAAAAAACTATCTAGATGAACAGGTTGAACAGTATCTGAAAGTCATGTCCTTAAGATGCGTCTTCCCCTTTATTGATCCATCTACTCTTCACTGAAGCCTCATCAGAAATGGTCTCAGTGGTAGGACCGCTGTCAAGAAGCCATTCTTAAGGAAACATGGAGGAAAGGCTGAAATGCCAAATTACACAAGAACTGGACTGAAAATCAGTGGAAATGGGTCTGATGGAGAGATGAATCCAAAATTGTGACTTTGGATTTGAAATAGTCATGAATACGTATGGAGGTCAGGAGAGAGGTACAACAGTGAGTGTCTACAGCCATCTGTAAAACACGGTGGAGGCTCTGGTATGGTGCGGAGTTGCATTTCAGCCAGTGGTGGACGTTACTGAAGCAGTGTGGGATCATCTTGACAGAGAACAGAACAAAAGGCAGCCAACATCCAAAGAAGAGTTTTGAATGTCTTTCACTTTAGAATGGTTAAAATCAAACCTGATAGGGGCAGGCTATGGTATCACAGACTTTTCTGGCACGCTCCCCTCCTGAAGCCAAAAGAAATTCACACCCTAAACTCCACAATTATTATTTTTTAATATTACCAAGAAAAAGATATTAGATAAATCAAAGTAAAAATTAATAAAGTCTTGTTTGCTTGTTTTCACTGCAAACAAACATATTCATTAGACTTAGTATACTCCCAGTATCTTTCTCCTGGTTGTGCATGCACCACCTGCAAAGGCTCTGTCCTCCATCAGTGGGTCTCACAGTGTGATAACCACCAAGCTCAGTCAAGGGCAGAAGCAGTTTGAATCTAAGCTGAACATGGCGAGTATCAGACTTCATTTTTACTGGGTTGTCTGAGGGTTGGAAAGCAGTCGTGATAATGTGGCAGCTCAAGTTTGTTAATATGTTGTAAAATGGAATTGGCTGAATCCACAAAGTGCAGCACAGGTTGCTGGTCAAACAGCCTAACCACAAAGAAAACAAATGAACTGGAGCTCAGAGTACAAAATGATTTAATTATTTTACAAGCAAATGATTTTTCCTCACTGTGCTGGTTCTCAAGGTTTCCCCACTTGCCAAGTTCCACTTAACCTCTGGTTAAATTGCTAAGAATAATAACTTTATAGCAAAAAAAAGACAAACATCTAAATCCACCTTTGGGAAAATTGATGAAAAACTATTACTTACTATCTCAGCTACAGTATAGGTAAACAGCCTTGTTGATGGCAGAGGCCAGACTGCTTTCAGCTGATATCAGTGTAACATTAACTCAACTTATGACTTGTTACAACCAAGGTATGCAGAACAGCATCTCTGGATGCACAACCTTGAAGCAGATGGGCTAAAGCAGCAGAAGACCACACCAGATGGCACTCCTGTCAGCTAAGACCAGAAAACTGAGGCTACAATTCACCAAAATTGGACAATGGAAGACTGGAAAATGTTGCTCATCTGATTTCTGCTGCCACATTCAGATGGTAGGGTCAGAATTTGGCATAAACAACATGAAAGCACAGATCCATCCTGTCTTGTATCACCAATTCAGGCTGCTGGTTGTGGTGTAATGGTGCGGGGGATATTTTCTTGGCATACTTTGGGCACCCTGGTACCAACTGAGTATTGTTGCTGACCATGTCCATAAAGGGATGGACAGTGTACCCATGTGGCTGCTTCCATCAGGATAATGTGCCATATCACAAACCTCAAATCACCTCAAACTGGTTTGTTGATCATGACAGTGAGTTCTCTGTACTCAAATGGCCTCCACAGTCACCACATCTCAATCCAACAGAGCAGCTTTGGGATGTGGTGGAACTGGAGATTCACATCATGGATGTGCAGCTGACAAATCTGCAGCAACTGTGTGATTCTATTGTGTCAGCATGGACCAAAATCTCTGAGGGAAAAAAGTGTATATTCGTCCTCTGTTTATCATAAAAGAATGCCTCTTAACCTGTGGGACAGGCACCACCGTTGTGAAAATAAACCTTTAAATTTGATTTAAATTCAATTTGGAACATTTATTTTATTCATTGTGGGTTGTGGGACATTGTTTTTCAGCTTCTGAAGTGGGGCCAATGCCATAAAAAAATCTGCAATAAAAGTGGCATCTGTGTGTGCGCTTTGTGCCTGCCTCCTTTTTGATAGCTGAGCCAAATAATATTAGAATTATCCGAGTATAAGAAACACATCGTCTCATTGACTGAGAAATATATCCAGGAGCAATAAACCACATCCACAATTACTTCTTCTCATAATGTCAAAATCCAAAACAGGAAGCATTAGACACACGGAGATAAAAATTGCTGTTCCTGGGTGATACAGAATACGCCAGCAGCCAGGCTTTTTTTAAATTTTCCTCTGCTTCCATAGTTTTGCTTGTCACCATTGACTCCATTGATCTCTGGCACTGCACTCCATGCTGAGGTCAAAGTTGAGTCCCGCTGTATCTCTGACCAGCAAGCAGGCGCTGTCAGAGGACACGGTGTGCAGTAGAATAGAGGACACAGCGAGGTGGGAAGGACGTGAGGGCAAAAGTGAAGTGGAATAACACAACAGAGAGCTGGAGGGGAGGTAGAGGAGGAGGAGGAGGGGGTTAGTGAATGGTGCCAGAACGTGTGGAGAGAAACATTCAGCGAGGCACGCTTTGAAGCTTCATTCAAAGGCATCTGGAGTCAAGCAGTGCCAGAGCTGTGAGACACATCGCACACCTCTCGCCAAAACTCAGCCACGGGTGAGAGAGACCTGACACCCCAATCAAACGCTCGCCTCGCAGACAAAATACACATCGGACTCCAAGGAATCCTACCACTCAGAAAAGTGATACTTGAGTGAAAGGCTATTCCAATAATGGATTCATTTCCAGCACACAGGCCGAGACACAGAGACAGGACACACAAACACAACCCAACGCACACACCCATAGGTCTTATTGCTCTCCAGGGTTGCGATTTGAGGACATGATAAAAAGCCTGCAGCCCATCCATCCACAGTGGAGACGATCTGAGCAGAGATGAGAGAGGTCACGACTAACACAGCTTGAGGACTCCACTCCAAATTAAGCATCCGAGCTCTATTAATCCAATATGCATCTCTAAGTAGATCCTGTGGTTCATGATGAATGCACTCCTACTCATTCACCCTCATTCTAGTTTTCATGCTTGCAACGCATTACGCCCATGCATGGGCTTAATTCTGAACAGCTCGCTTTCAAACAGAAACAAATGTCATAGAGGGAATATTTGCATTGCCATTTCACGAAGCACTTATAGTAATAAAAGATGAGGTTCTTGCCTGTTTTTGAAGTCGGGCTTATGAGACATGAAAGGAGGAATGGACCGGAGTGAAACGAACTTATGAGGAGAAGCAGCAAGTGTTTTTGAAGTTCTGAAGCAGATGGGTGCACAGTGTGAGACAGAGGGGGAAAGAGATGGAGGGAAATAGTGGGGATGCATGAGAGATGGCTGCCTTAATTATAAAACCCAGACTAATAACTTTCAGTGGATTAAAAAAAAAAGTTAAAACGTGTCAGGTTGTGACACGCGCCAGAGGCTCTGAGGCTTTATAGTGCTGTAGCACAAGTTATCATACACTAATTAAGTTCCACTCTAACCTTTTGTAATGCATGTGTGTAAGTGGACATAATGTGTGTATGCCAAAACACAAATGATATCAGAATTTTTTTAATTATTACAAGCTGAATGTAATAAAAGATTAAAGGCCAGGTCCTTGACGCTTTAATAATTAATTGTGGCTCCTCTTCATCGGCTCTTATGGATAATTTTCCTCAAAATAATGATGCACCATGCATGATGCCACTATTAGAGTGCCAGACTGCCTGAAGATGACTTATTCCTATCCTTTGTCATGAGATCAAATGGACTTTGAGTGTGCGATCGTGTTTGTAATTGACTGCCTCAAGCCATGTGGGTTGAAGGACACTGATGACAGTTTCATTATAGAGCTGCAGAGTGCAGTGTGAGGCTTCAGTTTCTGCTGTATCTTCTCCCTGTTTGACAAAGTGGGTTCAAATGTGACTCAAAACACTGAATCAGTGTGAGGTGTGTTTGATGACCCAGCAATGATTAACTTGGATTTGAGGATTCAACATTAAGAAACCATTTTCTTTCTTTCTTTCTTTTCCACAGGAGTAATGCAACTTAGGTCTCAGCTTTGTGAGAGGATGGGTGGCCTCAGGGAGAAGTAACATGCTGCCAGACTTTGATGTAGAACATGAAAATATGGAGCTTTTTACCAGCAGCAATTTAAAAAAGTGGTGGAGGAAGAAAGGCGCTAGCTGGGCATTTTGTGGCTGGTAGAAAGTAACCTTAGCAGGTCTTCACATACAAAAAGGAAAGAAAATGTTGGACCCTGCAGCTCGGCAATAGGAGCTCAGCTTATGGATATAGTTGTCACCAAGGCGGGAGGTATCGCAGCTGAAGTGCACGGTCAGGAGGGCGCAGAGGTCATGGAAGTGCAGAGAAAGACATCAGCGGGAAACAGCCAAAGGCTACTGATTTATGCTGATTTAAAAACAGTGTTTGAACGATCCACTGAGAAACATTCCCTAAAACTGAGCTGGTTTTCAGAGTAAAGATAAAGAGTTTGAGAAAGGAAAGGAGGCAGCTGTCTCAAAAGGAAAAGAAATGTTTGGGAGCGGCAACAAGTCAAAGAGCAAAGAAGAAGACAGCTCACAAAGCCAGACTTCAGAGGATGACAGAGAATGCATCAGTGTACCGCTGTTTCAAGTGTAAACTGGAAGAACCCCAGATTGCGTCTGACGACCACAAAGGATGCCAGGAAAAACAAAAGAAGGTGAATGAGCTAAGACAGCATTCTGAAAGGCTCATTTAAAAATCAGTAAAACCGCTGCGTATTCCTCTGCTCTGAGACAAATTCGGTTTACACACAGTCTCGATAGAGTTCGCAGCACTCCCTCTCTTTGCAGCACATGTTTTTAGCAATGTATGCGCACATGTAGCTGACGGCTCATCATCCTGCTGCTGCCTTCTTTCATTTCTAAGAAAATGTAGTCGTCACATTCTTTTACTTTTTCTTCTCGCTTAATGGAGAAGTTACATATGTAACCCTTTACGGAAAAGGTTACGCAAGAATCAAGTTAACAGTGTAATCCAAAAGAAGCCGCTAAAGCAAACTGTTCTGAAAAAAGCACAGTATATACATAAGAGAACAAAGCACTGAGTTATGCTTTTACTTTAAAAATCCAAACTATAAGTGAACATGTTAGATTTCAGTCACTCAGCTGTAGAGACCACTTTCCCCCCATGGTTACCATGTGGTCACTGACCAACCTTTAGGCCGGTATCAGGAATCGAGTTCACAGCGACAGCTTGCAACTGGTGGGGTAATGTTAATTTTCCCTAGCGACAGGTGGTTGCTCAACAGTGGCCAACCGGTCGCTACACCTGTGTGACTGGCCGCTGGGCAACAACATTTGACAAAACTAAAAGCTGTTTCTCAGGAGCGCTGCAGTACTCACAGCATCAGTGGAGCACTCAAGCCACCAGCGATCACGACAATAATAAAGCAAATCCTTAAATGATAATGTGAGATCCTGTTCAGCTCTGTCTGCTGGATGCACTGAGGAAATAAGCCAGGTCAGATGTAGAGGTTCAAATGTTGAACATAACATGCAACAAGGCTTCTTGAGTGCTTTTCATCCCACACTGACAGCTCAGAGGCAAGAAGCCAGGCTTTTAGTTGGTTGCTGCTGCAAACTGTGTAAGCAGAAGAGACGGAGAGATAGAAACAATCTGCCAACAGATTTGTTTCAAGCACCACAACTTTCTCCCACTGGACTCTGGCCATTTTATCCTGATGGTAGAGAACCCTTGATCGTTTTTTTAAACAATAGAGGGCAAAGTAAGCTTAGACGTTCCCAGATTTTCAGCTAAGGCTTCATTAAACATAAAGTATGTATTTTTCTCAAAGATACCAAATTGATAGCAAAAAGTCAAACTTTCACGTGTTCTATAATCATTGCACATGAAGTGAAACACTTTGTGCCCTTTTTGTTTTAATTTTTATGATTATGGCTTATAGCGCACGAAAATCAGAAACCCATTATTTCAAATTATTAGAATATTTCCTAAGATCAGTCAACAGATGATTTACAATACAGAAATGTCCAACTTCTTCTGCTGAGGTGTTACTGAAGCCCAGGTGGGTTTGATGGGGACATTCAGCTCGTCTGTATTTTTGGGAATGGGTGTTGCTCACAGAGGATCCCCTCGACAATACTCCATGGATTCTCTGTGGGCTTTAGGTCAGGTGAGCTGGCTGGCCAATCAAGCTCAGTAGTAGCATGGCCAGTAAAGCATTTGGTAGAAGTTTTGGCCCTGTGAGCATCAGGAAATCTCTCAGTAGATGACTGTGCTGACTTTGGACTTGATAACAATGGATGAACACTTGCAGAGGACATGGGAGGCTTCAGAAACTTCCCACTGTACTTCAAAGTCCTCAGATTCTCTGTCTCTCCACTCTTCCTCCAGAATCTAGGTCCATTTCATGTCAAAAGAAGACTTTGGATCACTCAGCAACAGTCCAGATCCAGGTAAGACACTTCAGACTTTGGCTCTAGTTTGGTGGTGGTTTGAGAATAGGAATGTGACAGTAGTAGCCACTTTCCTGAGGACTTCTGTGTGGTGGCTCTGAATGTCACCAGCCTCAGTCTGCTGTTTGTAAAGCCCTCAAAAGTCCTAGAATCAACTTTGATATTCCTCGCAAGGGTGCAATCATCCCTGTTGCTTCTGCACCCTCCCAGTTAACTTCCTCCTAATATGCTTTTGCTTTATATTTAATGTTTATAAAATAAATGAAAGGTTACCTTTTTTGAATTAAATTATAAAAAATGAACTTTTTGAGAGGCACTAGTAAATTTATCTTCTCATGTAACTGTTTATAGCATGAGATTAGGTTTATATCAACTAAAACTGTAGTAACATTGTTAAGAATATAAATACATCAACAGTTTTACAGCTTTCTACAATTAAGTCTGAATCTGAAACTTAAATCAACATCTCTGACCAGCGTCTGACTGAAGGACAACCAGACATCAAACGGGACCCTTTTTCCCCCTGCTATCACCACCACATTGGTTCCAGTTGCTATGCTGTTAGACATGATGCAACTACGTATTTATTTTTCATTACCGTTTTACCACAGCACATCAAAAATATTGACACCGCATGATTCCCCATAAATGAGCTTAGAAAAGCCCCTGCAGTCTCCTCCTACAAGCACACCAGATGTCCTGAGATTTGGGGATTATGTCAGTTTCTGAAACTAGAAAGAGAAACAATTAATCTCCTGACCAAAGAGGAAGAAGTATTCCGATCTCAAACAGTCAGATTGTTGCCCATAAGCCCCTTTAATCTAAAGCAATTATTTTCTTAAGCACGATGGCACAGCAGTTTGTAAATTATAGCACACGGTCAAATTCAGATTCGATAAAGGCCATAAAAGCCTCTCTGGGTTATTAAAACAAATAAGCATAACTGGCACCAAATCAGCCAAACAACACAACAGAGACCTCTGAGCTGTGTTTTGACATCTGGAAAATGCATTTGGTTTTTTTTATACCCCAAACATCATTTCAGCAACAAACATCACAATCTGGTTAAAGCCTTCTTCCAGGACATTCAAATGTGTTTTGCTGCCGTAATTGACCACAACATTGCACCTACGGAAAATTGTCATTCATGGAGTGTAATGTTCCTTTTAAATTTAGCAAGGTCATGGAAGAATATGTTTGGAAGAATATCAGCAGAAATGGTAAGCAGACCACAGGAAACTGAGAACCCCTTCACGCACTCATTCATAGAGCACTTTTATTCTGATTGCAGCACTTTTCCTGTGACACACAAACACTCACATATCTATGGATGCACCAGGGAAAATGTGCACCAGGACATTTCGATGTGTGGACAACCCACAACCCACGCTACTCTTCTGTGAGAACAGATTGCACTCGGGGGACCAACAGGAAGTCCACTAGTTTGACCAGTGGGAAATCTGTCACATATGCAGTCCTGTGAAAATTAAGTACACCCTAAATGCTTTCACAGGACTTAAGAGTATAAGTAGCAGCCAGGTGTAACAATACGCAACTGTCAAGGATGATAACACGTATTGCTACTGTATGCATTTTTAATGGATTAAGTTCATGAGAAGGTATCAATTTGTTGGAAGATGTAATTATACACCAATCAATGTATATTTATAAGTACAACATTCCTTTTTTTTCTATTCAATAAACTAAAAAAAAAAGACTACCCTTAATAAAATTGAGACATGAGATATACTGTATAATAGGTCACCTCCCTTTCAGTTGTCACAACAGGGAGAATTAGCTATGAAGAGTATGGGTGTTTCCTGAGCTTTTTAAAATGGGGTGACACAGGGCGAAGAACAAATCAGAAATCAGAATATGCAAAAAATTGTGGACAAACCTCCTGCCTCCATAAACATGGAGAGGTGCAGGAGATGTCCATAACAATATGGCGGCTAAAAAAAGGCAGTCTGGTTACAACCATAAATATGTTTTATTTTATTGATGGGCAGATGAAAAGAATGTCTGACATCAGGGCACTGCAGGGAGTCTTTCTTTTTTTTTTTAAACTTAATAATGTATTGTTCTGCATCTATTATTCACACAAGTGCTTTTGTTGTATATTGTTATACTAACAGTGATGTATTGTACAACATTGTTTTGCCCATAAAAATGGAGGTCCAGTCCTTCTTGCTCCCTCTGTAATTCCCAGCAATTGCTGCACTGATAAAGCAATGTCAGCCCTGCCCCTGACAAAAAGCAAAACTTACACCCTGGTTTTCATTTCTCAGCCCTGGAGGTTGTCACTTGGTTGAAATATAAAATCTCCCAGCTCAAGCTGAGATTAACTTGATGATGTTATTAGGATCATCAATTTAGGAGGCTCTTACAAAGCCACAGAAGTCATGCTCTGCTGTTTTTACAGGCTGAGTAGTGCTCCGTGTTTACGTGTAATGCACCTTTAACCACACAATCCCCACAGCAACATTAATCCAAGTGTGATTAGCTGTGGTCAGATAACGTGTCATCCCTCGCATAATGAGCTGTGTTTATTGAATGGTAATGTGTGGTAATCTTATGGTAATAGGGACTGACGTCAGCCTAAAACTGAAAATCCTCATCGGGCGAATGAGCCCGTGGATTTGGTGGGACTTGTGAATACAAATGCATGCTCTCCACGATCTGCCACATCGCCGCTTCGTACTGTACGAGATCTACATTTGCCTTTTAGACTGACGTGCCTACAAATATGACCCAGCAAATCCACTGGGCATTTCACAGGGGAAAACATGGAGCACTGCCCAAACTCTGTACAAAGCACTCTCAGCATGATCAATATGTGCATATATAAAAAGTGGGAGTGCAGCAAAAAAAAAGAGAACAAAGGACCAACATGTATTCCCCAAGATTACAGCAGGCAAATATTAATAAAGCTAGTGACGCTCCATGACTACCAATTTTTTTTTTCAACTTGTCATCACTGGAGGTAGTGAGAGAGGCTTCTCATTTGAGCAAGACCATCTCTGATTGATAACTAGTCATGAACATTCATTACATGCAAATTCTAATGTCTATAATGCCTTTAGAGTTTAAAATGATTCATGACTAATGCTAATGCGATATTCTGGGTGTAATGATAATGAACCGATGGTAGACATATGCTGAAGAAGAGGTGTTTTGTGCTCTGTTCATATAAGCCAGACACATCCATCATCTCCTCGTCAGCAGTTCATGTCTAATTTTCCTGTTTGGCATTTAATGTGTAAAAAGTTTTCACAAACACCATGAAAATCCAAATACCTTGCTTGCGGTTTTCACTGAAAAACACTATTAGCAGTACTGTCACCTTGTAAAGTGGTTCATACAGACAAAGCACTTTTACACGGAGCAGGTTTTATTTTCTTCATGCAGATTGTTTGCTCTTGTTTATAGCAGACAGCCTGCACCACTTTAAGATTCCAAGTCAGAGATACATATCGCAAGTCATCATTCTTTTTGCTGAAGGAGGCAATGTTGCTGACATTGCCATGTTGCATTAGAGTCACGCCAAGAAAACAAGGGGACATAATCTAGGACATGCTGTCTGGAATCATCGGGAACAACTTCATATAATCGACTCTGAGCTGCAGAATTCCTTCTTCTCAGACAGGCCGAAGCTCTCAAACAAACGGGATTGTAAACTCAACCCCCCCACACCAAGCAGCAGCAAGCAGCACAAAAACATATCTCAAATCTCTGTACCAGGTAGTAGTGACGGATTTGGAACATACGCTGCAGAATCTATCAAATGAGTCACTAAATGACATTAAGAATGAAATGGCACATGACAAAAAAAAAAAAAATTACACAAAAACAGGTCATGGCTCAAAACCCATTAGCCATATTTTTGCCATGTCTTCATTTAAACAGATTTGATCTGATGTGGCAAGATACTGCACACACTGCAGTGCAGCATGCTGTGTGCTTTGCGTCAGCGAAATGAATGCTGCGCTACCTTGCTCTCAACTCCTGCTGTGGTGCCCTTGAGCAAAAAACTGGCACTAGTGGGGCTTTCAAGCAGACGCTACTTGGACACCGGTTGTGCTGGAATGAAGTGTTCACCAAAGCCACGTTGAAAGAAATTGTCTTCACTCACCACCCTTGCAGATGGGACAGCACTGATCTGGCTCGTACTCGGGGTCCACACACTCCGTCTGTGGGCAGGCTGCCACAGAGCACAACACCTCTCCACTTGGCTCACATCTGCACTTCTCACATGGAGACACCTGATAGCGGGGAAAAAAAAAAGCAATTAACACTCTTACAAGTATATCACATAAACAAGTAAACACAGACAACATAAAGTCCTCTTATCTTAATTAATTTCTTGCTATCTTTGTCTCAGACTCTTTTATTTCATGTCTGTTTTAGCAATTTTCTGCCCTTCTGCAGCAATCTCTGTCACAACAACAACCCACACATAAAGTTCTCCTGCCTGTCTGGTTCCTTTAAAGAGGGTGTGCATTCAGTGTCACAGAGCCACATCTATAAGGAAGTCCCATCTTTCTCAACTTCATTGCCAATGAATGCCTCATTTTAGAAAGGGCTGAGTCGAGAAGTGAACTTCACAATCGAATCAGGGGATATGGAGAAATCGATAGGAATGGGAAACAAGAAAGAAGATGCTTCCAATTTTCTCACTGCGTGATCAGAGTCAGAAATTACGGCGTTATCCAAGCCTTCCTGTATATCTCAAAAAGGCAGAGCACAGCTTGAATTACGTAGAGCCTGCAGCCTGCAATGCCCATGCAGAGTTCAGTTTAGCAGCTGCGTGTATAAAGTTATATGCATGTAGTCTTAACAAGAGAGCAAAGGTTAATTCCAGCATTGCTGTAGATTGCAGAGGCTTGTGCCTCCGCATGGCACTCCACTCTGAAAATGGAGTGAGGCAGCACTTAGCACAATGCCCCAGAATGCAGCAATCAAGCATTAAAACCTGCCTGTTGCTTAGTTTCAAAGCACCCCCTCTTCACACTGCACAAAGGCTGATGTATGCGGCTAGTGGAAGCAGAGCCTTCTGTAGATTTTGTTCAGCAGAGAGCTGTCGGCAACAATGTGAGTTAGAGGAAGACATCCCATATTAGCCCTAACCACCTGGTGAGACACTCTCCATTATAGATAGGAACATTAGGCGCTGATAAATGAGACCCAACGCTGAGACTGTGTTGCAATCCTGAGTTGAACCTTTCAAAGAAATGTCAGAAGATAAAACAACAATCTCACTAGTGTGTTTCTTCTTCTTCAAACACCCACATGCAAGCGGTGTGCTGTGCTGTTGCAGCGGTACTATAACTGTAACTCTTATCATGTGTATCAACAAACTGAATATGGAAACACTCTGCTGAAGCTGCATTGCTAAATTCAGCCTCCGGTAATATTGTGTGGGGAAAAAAAAAGACAAGTGCTGACCTTTGCCATTATAAATTTGCCTGCTTGCTTGCATGCTGCAAGGCGAGGTAACTAGTTTCTGTGTAGTGCCTGTGATAAACTCTACTCGTGGCGAGGAGTGTTCTGTCAGCACTTCTTTCAAGTTGGAGCATGTCAAAAATGAGTGAATGCAGTTAATGGGCTCACCTTAAACTCTTCTAGCGAGGCATAGATTTTGCCCCGAAACTCACAGTAGTTCTTTTTCTCCTTACACTGCGGACAGCATTGGCTAGTGTCCACTTTGATGCAGCGAGGGTGGACCTTAGGACATTCTGGCTTGGAGCACAGAGGGCCTTCATCTGTGCAGAGGCAAGGACACGTTGAGGGGCCCGGGGTGAACTGCTCGCCGATGGCAAAAACAAAGCCACTCTCATCCATGCAGCCTTTCCCTCTGTAGTCTGGGTATGCGTACTCGTCGATGGCGTCCAGGGAGAGGGTGACGTCACTGGTAGGGGCTTCGTCTATTTGGTTCAGACTGTCCTGTTCGCTCCACAGCTCCTGGGACTTCTCACCTTTAGATCCACGTGCCTGAGAGCTGAGGTTTGGCCTGACAGTCCTGTTGGGCCCTAAAGCATTGATTTCCTGCGGCTGCTGCTGAGCTGCATATCCCAGTGGCTCCTCTGCAATCTGCTTGTCCTGATGTTTGTCCTCCCTAGCTTGGGTCAACACCCTTTCCAGACGCTCTTGGCTCACTGGTAAGGTCGCGATAGGATTACACAGAGTGCCGCTCATCATCAGGAACCCAAGAACAAAGAGAACTTCTGCTGTCATGGCAACGGAGTGCAGCATCTCTCCCCACCACCAGCGAGGTGGGAAAACACCTTGGCTCACATAACACACTTCACATCTCAGGTGTAAGCCAGTCCATCTGGAAAGAGAAAATTAAACTGGGGTTATGCGCTCGGCATTTTGTCACTTTTTATCCAAGGTGTGGCTTTTGTCTCATTTAGCCTCTAGAACAGGACAAGAAATTCACTTCAGAGCACTGCTTCATCATGTCTGTTGAAAACCCTGCTGAGTGTGATGCAAGCCTGTAGGATCAGTGAATTGGATCATCAGGACAGCGAGCATTCATGGGGCCATTTTAGGAAATCGATACTGCTTCATACTGTAACACTTCCCTGCATCAATCGGGCTCAGCAGTGATAAAGTAAAAGAAAAATGGCCAAAGAACAACTTGAATCTGGCACTCCTAAACTCTTGTTCCTCTTACGGAGAATCAGGATCAATGTCTAGACTTTTTTTTTTTTTAAATGAATCACAGCCAGCTGCACAAAAGGAAAAATTGATTTGAAAATAGAACATAATATCACTCTGGAAGGATGAATTTCTTTGGCTATAGCTGACAGAAGTGGCCGATTCAATTTCAAAATAAAGCCAGCTTTTGCAAAGAGGAGAATTAAAAGTTGCATTAAAAGAAACCCTTTAAAGATTTGTCTGCCTGTATTTTTTTTTATATCAGAAGTAGAAGCACATCACTTTCCTTACAGTTTTCAGCACTGCGAGGAGTCAAACTGCAACAGCTGAAGTCAAGGAAAATCCCAGGATCAACTGCAGACATTGCAAACACTGCAAATTTCTGAAAAGCTGTCGTCAATGTTTTTGTTTTTGTCTCCGGCTTAACTTGATTTACTGCGGTGTCTTGAAATTGAAATGCCCGCTATGATGCTCTGCTGCATTCAGTGGCCTACTTCCATTCATTTCCTCTCGCACCAAATGCTCGGTGTCAACGCTGAGCTCCGTTTAACGGGGCGCAGTAGTGTTAAATTTCACGGCCTGTTTCATAAAAAAAGGTGAGGATTACCCCTTATCGATTGGCTCGACAATTAACTTAAGACCTGTCTGCATTTGTCCAAGAAATAGTTCACCATATTGATTGGTTTGTCAGCGTCAATGAACACAACTAATTTCCAACAGAGTGTTTAGGAGCCCTAAACGGCAGGTGAAGAGCAACTGAAATGGCAATGTATACAAGAGGAAATAACAGCCGGATTAATTCTGCTGCCAGGATAACAAAGTCCCGCCACATGTTTTAAGCCACATATTTTAAGCCACATATTTTGGTATAAATTAATTCTGTTCCATTCTGAAGGAAAAATGCTTCAACTGACTGCTGGTACACCAGTGGTATTTGAGGAGTGTTTTAGTTGAATTGCTATGTTTGAGGCAGAATCCTTGGAGCTGCTGTGCAACTGAGAGGAAGCAGAATGAGGTGCATACCGATAACACTGTTGCAGCTGAAAGAGAGAGGGGGGGAGAGAGAGATAGAGAAATGCCTTTACCTCATTAGTAAAAAGGACCTCATTTGGCTTTTCTCCCTCTCACCTCGCCACCTTAACAGCTGCTACTGCCTGTCACATTAATACTGCTGCTGGTTTTTTGCTGTTGTGCTCTCTGTCCAGACTGAGGTCTGGGTGGCCCTCAGGCCGGATGGCAACTGGGAGCAAAACTGTCCATAACATCATGTTAAAGGACAAGGCTGACAATAGATCTATATTTCCCCTTCACTGTCAACAGCTCCCAAGGATAACCAGCAACAAGTTAATTCCAAAGGTAACGGGGTCGAGTACAGTGTGTGAACAGCCTGATAATGAGTCATGTGGGTGTCATGTCTCACGGGCGCTCTCTCTTTTCATTACATAAAAGTTGCTGGAGTTTGTGTAACTCTGTCACTTTGCACAAGTGTAGCAAATTCATAATAAAGACATCCCCCACGAACAAGTCAGCACTGTGACTTATTGAACTCCTTCTGCGTAGTGTAAAAAGATGTAATTCATTTCATTAACCTTAATTTGGACATACAGCATGAAAAGGTGCACTTGGTTAAGAAGCTAGCTATCCACTGTGTGAACTGAAATAACAGTTTTTCTTATGTCCTGTGAATGAGGCTGTATATGTAAGATGGACATAACCACAGTGACATGACTCACTAGTCAGTGGAGTTCTCCCATGAAGCCTCAAACTGAGCATTTTTTGGTGTTTTGACCATCCATCCATTTTCTTCCACTTATCCAATACAGGATCAAAGTGGGGCTTCGGCCTGTCCCAGCTGTCATAGGGTGAGAGGGAGGGTACACCCTGGGCAGGTCACCACTTTGGCACAGGACTACCACAGAGTGAGAGGCAACCATTACACCCATGACCAATTTAGAATCACCAGTTAATCTAACATGCAGATCTTTGGACTGTGGGAGGAAGTACCTGAAAAAAAATCCACGTCGGGCACAGGGAGAATATGCCAATGCCACACAGAAAAGTCCCAGCCAGCCATTATATTTGAGGACCCCCACACACACACTAACCACCACACCACCATGTTTTTATTCAGTAAGACTTCAAACTAGGGATTTGGACCATAAACACTTGAGAAACACTACTGAGACCCTACAAAAGTCCACAGACGTCTCTACAACCTGACTTCTTTATTCAACCACAGGAGTCGCCCTCTGCTGGCCATTAGTAAGATTGATGGTTTAAGACACTTCCTGGTTGAGAGGAGAAACATCTTCACAGACTAGAAAAGAAGTCCAGTTGTCTTCATTTCAAGCTCTTTGTACCAGCTTTAAGGTCCGTCACCACTGGCTTGACTTTTCAGATGTGGAAGCTACGCTCTTCTTATGACGCTGTATTTTTAAGCACAGCCTGGCATCAACCAGCACATCTACTCTCTTTCTATTTAAACAATATTAAGCACTGAATACACTCTCTTTTCCATTATTCCTTGAACTCACACAACACAGTAACAGGGTTGCTAACTACCCACTTACAGAGGTGTTATACACTGGCAATGTGAGTACTCACTATAGCACTAAATGTGTATCCATGGCTGAAAATAGCCCTGAACAAATGTAACATTTACTTGCTTTTGTATAACTTCTACTTGAAACCACTGTTCCCTACTGTTATATGAAAACAAATACCCTTGATAAAATAAAAACTATTACATCTAAGACCAATTTCATTACTTCAGGAATTCCTGGGATGGCCTCTGAACGCTGCAAACAGGTTTTGGTTCTACTTTTTTTATTTATTAAAAGGTAAGAAAATGATAAAGGATAACAACAAACTCTAGAGTTTTATGCAGATTCTCAGCATCGGGAAATCACATTGTTGCCTACATCCATTAGCCTTATCCTTGTGCCATCTTGCCATTTTCACACAGATCACATCTCTTCTAAATGTCTATCTAATTAATTCTCCAGCACACAGCATAATGTGTGCCAAATGTCAGGAAGATTTACAGACTGGATTGAAACACTGAAAACCTTTTCAATGTAGGGCTGTAGTGTGAAATGTTTTCAAGATGCTTTTGTGGACATTTCCTATCACTTCTCAGGTTCAAGTGATGGCAAACTTTTTTTCTATTTATAATGTTGCATATAAGCCATTTGCTAAAAGGTCATGGATTTATCTCTGCCCTACAGCTCTGCAAAGAACTCACTTTTTTTTTTGCTTCACTGCTCACAAAGACACCATGGCAGGAAGGAAAAAACACAACTAAGAAGTGACGTGAAGATACAATATAGTGTCAGTCTTCATGTCGCTGCAGAATAGTGCAGCATGTGTTATTGAATATTACATAAATTATAAGCATTAATTGCCTTGTGTGTTATACACTGCAGCTATGGTTTCTTTAAGGATCTCAACCTGATGTTAGGACTCTATGTTTTCGCCTGCACAGTTGCCTGCATAAACCCTGCACAGGTGTGACCTCAAAGGACATTCGAGTTTTATGCTAACTACCGGCCACAGCCATCAATCAGAAGCATACTAGAGTTTATATAAGCCAGCATCACTGAGTTCATTCACATGTGTGACACTTCAGAACACCCACTTCTGAGCGAAATAAATAAATAGAACAAATCAGCTCTGTAAGTGGAAAAGCAACTCTCCAATTAACACTTGTCAGCAAACAGTTATCTCTGGAAAACAAATGCTTAATGAAAGAATTAGGTGTTCGTATATATGCATATATTTTTATTTTCCTGGAAGAACATTCACTTTTTAAACCACACAGAGCCTCGTGGATGCGCGATTTCCCCATTTTTAAATCGCTTTGGCAAGTGGCAGGATTCTGCATTGTGCCAACTGAAGTGGTGCAAGCAATTATCAAGTGACATAAGGTGCTAAAATGAGATTAAAGTCTAGGCAAAGGGGAAAAAATGTCAGTTAAACAAGAAATATGTAAAGGAAAAAAATTCAAATCCTCAGTCAACTTCTGGGAAAGTTTCAAAGCGCAGTGCGCACGCACACACGCACACACACACACACGCCGTCCAACACAGTTTGTGTTGGACTGCAGTGTGCTGGACCAAAAAAAATATGCTTAAACATGCATCACAATAACTCCAATAAAACCAAAAAGCTTATTTTTACTGTTGTGCTGGGACTTGATCTAATGGTAATTCAGTGTTTGATTAATAAATAATGACGTAAACAGACTCCAAGAGAACAAGCAGCACACCCCTGGAGTACAATATATATCTCAAATGTATGACCAAAGCATCTCTGGAGTGGCCATATTATATTAAAGTTTAATGACTGAGACTTTAAAGCAGATTATGGTTGGCCAGCTTTCGGACAGTGATGTGAAAGTTGTCGGTTCAAACCTCAGGCCTGACAGGCTGAACAGCAGGAAGACCTCTGCTGGAAGCTGACAGCAAAGGAAGCAGCTTTCCGTGAAATAAAACATTACATTCATTAGTTTAAAAAGCAGATTCGGGTCTCTAAATTCCAAAACATACACTACAAAACTGCCTGTCTCGGCAATGCATTTCATATTGCACCACACCACCCAAATCCCAAATAAATGTCTTTGGATTTGTTTTACTGGATAATATGAGTTTGTGCATGAAAGGCCTAAAAGGGAGCTGGATGTCTCGTGTGTTTAACCAACCCCAAACATTATTAATGTCACTTTGTAGGTTAATGTACTGTCTGTAAATGACTTCGCAGCACATAAAATGTAATTATGACTGTTTAGATGGCTGATGTAACTTATTAAATATTCATATCTTATTTAAAATTTCCTTCCTTGCTATATCAACAGTGTTTTATGGACATTTCTGTATTTTGTCACTTTCATTATATCCCGTTTATAGCAGAAGAAAGGGCTCTGCCTTAATACTTTTCTACAAATTGGTTTTTAATATGGTCAAAGAACATATTTAAAGGATAACATATGCAATTATTAATCTACAGCCAAGCCATGCAGAGGTCAAGAGGAAAAAAACCCTGACACAGTTCTCCTGCTGTAATGTGTTTTCACTGACCATAGCTGTAAAAGCCACCTGTTTTTTTCCACTCTTTCTTCAAAAGCAGCCTGTTTTTGTTTCTGTTTCTTTTTTTCATTTATTTCTGGGACAAATGCTAAATAATTCGATTTTCTATGGATAAATTAGGTCGCATTTATAGATACTAAGTGCTGGCCCAAAATCCACTTCCAGGATATTAAGAAGATGGAAGAGATGGAGGCATATCAATCTATCCATTTTAAAAGAATGGGACCTGCTTTGCTGTACATTAAAAATGTGTTTCCCTCCTCCACCTCAAAATTCACCTGTTCTGCCTTAATGTAGCTCCATTCTTCAAGCCTCTGCATACAGTTAGCATCAATTATTGTGTCTGTCTGACTGTAGTAAATTTTACAGGGACATGCAAAAGCTTGGCCTGTTGAGGATTTATGTTTGTATACTTAAATGAATAAAATATTTCCTAATTTACACTAGAAATAAATTTGTGGTGAGAAAATAAAGAAAAAGGAGAAACAGCTGGGAACCCTGCTGGGCACCCGAGTGGTCAGTGCTTAATAACTAATCTTTTGACAAGTAACACCACTCGCAAGTCATTTTTTAAAATTTATTTGTGTTTTTTTGTTAAATATTCTTGTAAGAGGTCTATCCACAGACTTTTAATTACATTTAGGCTGAAAAAACAGCCCTTTAATTTCTTCTGGCAGTTGAATCTGAATTTGAAAATGTGTTTAAGATCATTGCCCTGATGCAGAAGCCAGTTTTACAAACTCAAACTGCGATGCTTGTAGAGTTTGCTGGTATTTAATTGAATCCATTCTTCCCGCTTGCCGATGAAATGCTCCCTATTCCACTGGCTGCAACAAAAACCCAAAGCATGATCTAACAACCCCTGCGAAGCTGAAGAAGTCTCCTTTTCATGATTTTTTTTTTCTGCGAAACCTTCCTGAAACACATCTGTGGTCAAACCCGTTTTATTTGCCTTTCTAGCCATCCAGGAGGCAGCTCTCTCTGAACGTTGTCTTGGTCTTCCAGACCTCAACTTGATCTCCACCATTCCTGTTAGTTGTCATTTCTTAATGAACTGAGCAAGCAGCTACCTGAATGCTTTCCTATCTTATAGCTTACTCTTGCTCTGTAGGTAGAGTGCTGCTCGAAGGAGCACCCACAGATTTTTGAGACACGCTTTGAGGAGCTTTGGAATTGCTATCAATCGGTCTTTCGTTATGATGATTGTGAACAAGCCTCACAAAAGTCTGAAACCTTGGAAAAGAGATCAGAGAGCTTAAATCTTTAGCACCACGCTCCACTCCTGTTTCCACACTCTGAAATTGCACACAATAGCAATAACACACAAATCTCACTTGTCTCAAATGTCAAATAGAGCAGTTTTCCCCTTTTGGAGTTCATTTCATTTTCTACTCACTTAACTATTCACTGTTGCAGAGATGTAGACCAACCTTTTGCGCGCCACTATAATTATCCCTTGATAATACAATTGCATTTTGTTATTCTGCTCCACCATTAAAATTGCAAATCTAAATTCTGCTGGTCCCTGCGCTATTACTTTTGAGGACTGAGAATGTTTCCACTTCCATCTGACATTTAAAT
This sequence comes from Pterophyllum scalare, assembly GCA_024447675.2. NCBI lineage: Eukaryota > Metazoa > Chordata > Actinopteri > Cichliformes > Cichlidae > Pterophyllum > Pterophyllum scalare. Next base: position 346,676 of record JAMQGT020011843.1, read on the forward strand.
ATTTCGGTGGCTCCCTGCACCAGTGTGAGCGAACTCGAGGCACCAGGAGCAGTTCAGTCATTATCGTCACCGAAGACATAAACCCCTCTATCAGAGTTTTGTTTACATCTCAGGCAACTGAACACAGCAGGTTTGACCAGTGAGGTGCAGCAACAATGATTAATCAAGAAGGGGTTCAGCCTAGCTGCTGGTTCACGCTTCACTGAAGCTCACCATCGCATTGATTTATGACTCATAAATTATTGTCGTTTTCATTACACAGCAGAGTGAATATGGACGATAAGTCCTGCCACAACAACCTGAGATTTGAGTGCAATTTTAGCTCCACCTTGACGAATACGATACTATTATTCATATAAATTGAATTGGCAAGGTTTCAATAACACAAACCAGGGCAGTTGAGTTGTGCAAAGGCTGACCTCCCTATTACTTTCTTCTTCGATGTCACTCCGAGAGAGAGGTTGATAGCTGTTCACTATCACAATAATGCTATAAATAGGGCCAAATGTACTGAGGCAGCTCGCTCATCTCCAGGAATTTTCCACACTCAGGCTAAGATGTTTCATTTCTAATAACCATTTAATCTTAATTAATAGGAGTGATATTTAAAAGAATAAACAGGACAATTTGCAAATTTGATCCCACTCAAACACTTCATGGTGACAGAAAATAATAGAAAGTGATGTAGCAGTGGCGAGGCTACAGTATCAGCACCCTTTTTGTTTTCCTGTCTGTGTGAGCCTGGTGTAGTACACACCATATGTCTGACAAGCGGCCCTGCCAAACAAGCAAACATCACATTCAAATTGTCTTGGAGAATGCAGCTCCTGCGAATGTCCCTATGCAAAATCAAAGTGGATGTCATTGAGAGGAAAACCATCTCCTCAGGGCTGGAATAAACTCAGACAGACAAATATGCCCTCGCCACTGCGTGCACTTCATTTATTGTGCACACATTAGAGATTCTCCTACTTAGACTTCTCCAACAACTCTACATGCCATCGACACAACAATTTACTCTGAGGTCTACTTCAATTTATGACAAAGCTGATCACAGGGGGTAAGATGTGAAATGTTTAGACAGCGGTGACTTGTGGGCTTGAATCTGACAGGGCTGAGAGAGTATTGAATTAATGATGCTGCGTTTTAAAATTCATTTTCATACAGATAAACAGTGTGAAATGACGAAATCCAATTAGAGCAATAAGGGACACTAAGGCAGGATCCAAGAGTATAAAGCCATCTGCCAGTGAATAAAGATTGCTGCAGGGCTGTCTAATTGAATTTTATCCTCTGACTGTAAATCTTACTAGTGACCCAGATCAGAAGAAAGTTTGCCTAAACATGCAAACCAACAGCCCCTGCAGAAACTGTCTGTAAGTGTAAGACAGTGGAAGAAGGTGAGCATTTGCTCTTGCAACAAAGCCAACTAGGAAAAGTCTGAGGCAGGAAATATATTAGGGGGAAGAAAGTAAAAAGCATGATTTTTTTTTTGTATTACTCAGTAAGAACAAAGAGAGATGATAATGTTGATGACGATGAAGATGATGACGATGATGACAGTGATGTGCATGCAGCCTCACTCCTGGAACACACCCAAAATTGAAGTGACATTTCAATAAAAATCTGAATAAATCGCACTTCAGTGATAAACCGTCATTTACCGAAATATAGATATAATAGGCAGCTTGCCTACAGTATTACAAAAAATATGTACATTCCTGAGACCCTACCATTATTCACCCCCTACTTTTCTGGATACTATGAATATATTAAATAATGAATACATTGTATTGTGGGTTTCGGCTCCGTGCTCTGCTCTGCTCTGCTCTGCTGGTAAAGGCTGTGCTGACTGGATGTTGCACCCTGAAGTGTGTGAGCAGGCAGAGTGTTTGTGAAATCTCTCTTAGAAAATCCTCAGCGCTATTTAAATCAAAACACCCACGCAATTAACTTACAGTAATAACCGCAGGTGCAACAGTAGGTCGCAACAATTCTGCGTTAGTTTTCTTCATCAAGCTCATTTACATGAGATTAGGTGACAGATGCAATTTAATGTACGTGCACGCACGGGTGGCTTTACTGTAACACTCTGAGTCAAGAAAATGCAAAACAAAATTAGAGCAGAAAACACAGGACAGCCTATTTCCAGTGAACTAAGTTGATGCGAAGCCTGAGCATTCAAGCAAATTTAAGACAAGCACAAAAAAAAAAGAGAAAGCTGCATAAAAAGCCCCACACAAGATGCACCGATGTAGCCTCTATTCACCTGTGATCCTCGGTGTGTGTCCGTATCCGTCAGTGCGCTGGGTTCAAACACAGCCTTCAGACTGCTGGACAGCGGAGCTAAGACAGCAACAAATGATCTGTAGTGTAGAGATGGGAACTGGCGCTCGTTAAGCCAGTCAAATGCACAGTTTCCCCGGAGGATGCTCGCAGGTCATCAGCGTGCTGCGCTCAACTTTAATCGGCACAGTGAGTGAGAGTGCTCCGTCTGCGGCGAACAGCCGCTGTTTCAAAGCGCTACTGATGTTCCTGCCCTACGCTGGCACTTTATTTCTCACGGTGACAAGAAAAAAATAAAAAAAAATTAAATAATATAATAAACGGGAGAGAAAAGAGACAGCAGCGACCCGACATGACGCTCAGCTGAGAGACCACTAGATGGAGCAGTTAAATATGGCTCCGAGACAACAGGCAGTCAATTAGTGCACCCGATGGATGTTCCACAGGTCGGTTCATGAGGTTCGCGCTCTGCTGTGATTAACGACTTTACCTAATTATCTAGAATTAGGGAGTCGTCTCCCTGGCGCACGTTGGTCATGGGGTAATTGGGCGCCAGAAGAGAAAAGACTAAAGTACCTGATAAAAGGTGGAGTTAATGCATTTCTGTGGCTAAGACTGTGCATCGGATTTCTCTTACCTGATGGGTGTGAAGTGCATCCCCTCAACAGGCCCATGTCCGTCAATCAAGTATTCCAAAAGATCTTCTTTGATTGTTCATTTGCATGTTTTATTACCAAGAATAAAATAAGGTCTTAAATGATAGAAACCCTTTCACATTAGAGCAGAATCATTTCTGAAGACTTTATTTAGTCTTCTTTTATTGTTGCTGGAAGGAGTTACATAAATAGTGCAAAGTGGTGCTCCACAGAAGTCGCCCCTAAGTCACCACATAACTGGTTTATTTTAAATTTCTGCTTCTTTCTATGCCTAAAACTTTTCCCTTGCACGTAGATAGCATGCTTCATACTTCACTGCATTTACTTGACAGCTGTGAGTAAAAGATAAATTCTTAGGTACAGCAGCTGAGCTAAAAAAAAAAAAATCTAACACCACCACGATAACATGTTCACAGCACAATATCCAGCAGGTGTAGTGTTTATCATCTGAGCTGTAAGCCCGGAAACTCCTTTAGTTTAGCAACTATGTGGTCATATAATGAAGCTGAGCAAAGTGACATTTTGACCTGATGTGGTCAGTAGTCAAATTCTGACCCTTTCATGGACGTGTCTGTCATAGTTATTCTTCCAGAATAATCTCTGCAATGCCCAGCTGCATTATATGTAAACATCACACCAGTTTGCCCCTATAGGAGCTGGATGCACATTTACACTTAAGATAACTACAGCTGCACTTTTAATTTTACTTTAACATTTAATTTCTCGGAGTTGCATGTCCTTTTTTATGAAGGCTTTTTGGTCCTTTTACCTCCTCCACCAGTGGTAGTAGTACCTCAGTATCAGCACACAATGAGATTATCATATGAGATTATCATAGAAATGCAGTAGGCAAAAAAACAACAACCGCACACTACATGGTGTCCAGGTCTCTAATACTATTCATTTTTTGAAAAAAAACATAATAAATTCCTTTAAGATAAAGCAACATGAGTAATCACTAACACAAATATGAATCTAAGGGATATTATTTATCATAGTAGGCTATTTGTTGTCTATTTTCTGCATATTCTCTGACATAAAACCTTACTTTAAGGATTATAAATGTAAAGCTTTATAATAACAAGACTAGCATAGAGACATATTGTGTGTGATGGAAGTTTAAAAAGAAAAGAAACCCCACTCTGCACCACAGACATGCAAGTCTGCAAAGTATTGCAGCCATTTTTCATCAGGGACTGAACGACAGCCCTGCCTTCCAATTTACCAGAAACTTTAAAGTGGCTATACACCTAAAAAAAAATATATATATATATATATATATATATATATATATATATATATATATATATATATATTTATTTTCTTATTTACCTCTAAATAGCTTTTTCAAAACTGCATTATGGCAGCAAGCTCCAGAAATGGCTCGCTCACCCCTGCCTGTGTCAGGTTGAAAAAAGGAAATCATTAATATAGCATTAGAAGCCGGCTGTGAACTCATAACTGCCCTGGGCACACATCAACATACATGCAGCAGCGTTCCGTGCACACACACCTTACCCCAGGTTGAAATGTCATCCTTCACTGTCATTACTTTTCTGCCCCCATTAACTATTGATTATCTCCACTTCAGCATTTGGAGCCCTGCTGTGGAAGTGGTCCGCATGGCTTGCTACCCATGCGCCATGGATCAGATGGAACAGAAGTGCCCTCCACCTGGGTTTTACACTGAAACGGGAGTGAAGTCAGATTCACCAAGGGGCAAGGGTAAAGAGGGACAAGCCGGCAGGGACGTGGAGAAACAAGTGCTGTACTCTGCTGTACCCCACCTGCCCATTAGCAGCATGGTTGAGCAGACAACTGGAGGTTAAATTGTTCTCTTTTTTGGGACCCATGAGAAATGTGCCACAGCATGTGTTGAATATTTACTGCGAGGTTCAGCTTTGCTTCTGTTTTCTTTCAATAGAGTGCAGGTAGAAAAGTTTGTTTGGGCAGGAGCTCCATGCCCTCTACCACAAACAAACTGCATCCTTAATGCTATATACCAGTTTGTGCAGAGCTGTCTTTGCACTCCTGTCAAGCTCTCCAAACTCTCTCTATATGCTGCGTCCTGCTAATGGCCTCTCTCTATTATATTCTATATTTCAACATCGCTGCTGTTTAATGTTTTACACGTAAAGGCTGTGGAAGCACATTCCATGTTTGGGGGAAAAAGAATAAAAGTTTATGTCTGCTAAAACAAGTGGACTATAACTTTATTAATATCAGTTTGTTTATGAGATTTGTACCAAAGGGAAGAAAACTGAATCACACCAGAAGGCTTTGAAATCCTTAATATTTTTTTACAAAAAAAAAAACATGAATACTAAACAGTGTATATTCAACAAAATAGCTTCAACACTGAGATATTATCCATAATTTCAGCTAAGTGGAAATGTGCAGCATATACAATTACAGCTTAAAGCCAAGAGTAAACAAGGGAAAAATCCTCAGAGTCCATGTTTATATTTATGAGTCAGAGAAATCTGCAAAAAATAGAAAACTCTTTCACCACCAACAAAATTAGAACAAAGCAACCAATCTGCATTCGTAAAAAGTCCCATTTATTTCAAAGTCATTTCATCAACAAATATAATAAATCTGCATTCTTTTGGAGAATGGGGGGGTGAGGGGGTGAGACGGGGAGGGGAGGGGAGCCACACCAGGAGCACATGAATAAAACATTTATTAAAATAATTGATCAGCGCCCCGTTTCAGACGCAGCTAGTCGAAGCCTTCACCACTCGCCGAGGCTGGAGAATAAACAAGAAACAAGCCGGTGTACAGAACGAGTGAATGAGTTAGTTAGGCCAGTCCCTGCTTTACACGATTACTGAGGAGAAGCGAAATCCACTAGAATCCAATGTGGCTTTAAGATAATCCCATCAGAACTGCAACAGTGCAACGCTACTACAGAACACCCAAGCCTGTTAGCACTGACGAGAGCCTATAGTGAGAGGGAGGGGAATACGACAGCAGAGTGGAGCAATCCTCGTTAAAAACACTTAACACACCGACTTCTATAGTACAAAAAAAAAAGTTTTAACAGCCTGCTGCCAACAAAGCACCAAGTCTTTTATTACTAGTTCGCATTTTCTACGAAAATCTAGTCACACAGATAGAAAACTAAGTCAATAATGGCATCGTGGAAAACACATCTGGATAAGTCTTCATATAAAGCTCTGAAACACGAATCCATTTGAAAAATAGTTTTTTCCTCGAATACGAGCCTGAGTTACCCACATTAATTGTTATAAATGTCTGTGAGATAATACTGAGTTAATATGCACCTCTACTGCCTCTCTTAATTAATGAGAACATGTTTTGATATGACCACCCTGCCTGCCTGCCTCTGTCTGATTTATGGGAAACAAGGGTTACACAGGGAAAACTTACACACTGGTGTAAGCTGTTTTTAGGTCTATATGCTTAAAAATAAATTATTTGCCATCTTTTAATTAGGTCGTATCAGTCAGCTATACTGCCTAGACTCCAAAGTAGCCATCAATAGGGAGCAAACTTCTGCCGCTCTGATTTTTTGACGCCAGAGGTGGACATTTTTGCGGTGTAAGGGGATAAACCCTGCGTTAGGCTGGAAGCGGCTGCTGGGTGGACAGCCAGCACAGGGAGCGTTTTCATGCCAAGCAGGCTGGAAACGGGGACGGCATAGTGTGGGTTTTGGATGGCTGGTAACGTGGAGGGAGAGTGGACGTTAATTGTGGCGGGGGCTGGGGTGGTGGCCGCCAGGACGGCCATAGAGGTAGCAGAAGTGGAGGCAGTGGAAGCAGACTGTGAGAAGCTCATGTTCAGGTCAACTGGGGTCGCAGAGGAAGCGGCCTGCATTGTGTATTTAGCCATCTCTAAGCTTCAGGCCGTGACGATTGGAGGGGTAGTCGAGACGGTGAAGGGTTAAGAGAAGAAAAATGGGGAAAAAGGGGGGGGGACAAAGGAAAAGGGAGGTGAGAGAGGAGAAAACAAAAGAATCAAAGAAGGAATGTGTTAAAAAGCAGAGACAATAAGGATTTTAATGCAGTCAAGAGAACGGAGCAGTGAGTTGGAACAAATCCAGCCTCACCTTGTGCACAATATCTCTGTCCCAATATAATAGCATAGTGTTTGGCTGTCTTATCATCAGGCTGCGAGTGACGCCCTGCTGGACGTGGCTGTCCTGCGTAATGTCTTACCTGGCATTGATGAGGTACTGGGCCACACTGATGCTGGCTGGTGAACCTGTGATCGTGACTTGGCGCATGGCTGAGCCATCAGTGGCGCTGGCAATTTTGATGTGAGCTCCAGAGACCTGGCGAATCTCATTGATCTTGCTGCCCTGTCTTCCAATTATGCAGCCAATAAACTAGGAGGTGGAGATCAGAAACATGCGAATAACAAAATGGGAATGCGGGAATTAGATTTCACGACCGAATATGGGAGCAACTGCCAGGGCCGTTTTTCTGCAGAGGGAAACCAAATTTCTCATTGTTATGGTGACAACAGAAAACACATCCATGCCCATCAAATAAAACAGATGATACATAATTTATCATCACTAAAGCACTGGCTTTTATTTTTAGCAAACTGATTGGTATTTTGGCAGATATGTTTATTTGTTTTCTTGCTGAGAGTTAAATGAGAAGGTGGTATGATAGATTAGAAAGAGGAGGAGGGTCCAGTCTGGCTCTGTCTGCAGTAGAAATACTGTTGATGGTAACCATTAAATTAAAAAAAAAAAGAAAAAGGAATGGTAACATTTTAATACACATATGTTAAACAATCCAATGACTCTAAACTGGATGTGAAAGAAAATGGATGGATATATGGATGGATGGATGGATGGATGGATGGATGGATGGATGGATGGATGGATCTGTTGATTTTACATTTTAGTTTAGTTGCTATTAAAGTAAAAAGATACAACATTAAAATACAGAATTGACAGACTAAGGCAGGATATTTCTCCCCTCTGTCTCCGCAGTAAGCTTAGCTAACAGACTGCTGGCTTTATTTTTATGCTTAGACACCTGAGAGTTGTATCAGTCTTACTCATCCAAGCCTCAGCAAGAAAGTGTATTCGCCGGAAAAAAAAAAAAATTCCTCCTAAATTATTCCTACAACATAAAAGTTCTGACATGATTCAGTGCAGATGAAACTAGTATTTTCCACGTCTGAAGCAGCATAGTTAACAGACTGCAATAAAATCTTTATCGCAGTCTTCTAACGGTGGTCCGCAAATGTCTTTTCAATAACACTGCTGTAGTTTTTTTTTTGCCTTGTTATGTCACCCAAAAACAAGGACAATTTCATTTCTGCAGCTAAGTAGGTGAAACATTTGTGTCCAAACAATTCCTCATTATAGCTGTCCTCCTAGAAAGTTTTAATGAAGCCAAATGCATGGAGATTATCAGTGCAGGTTTTTAGTGCCGGAAGAACACAAACAATGTAACACTTACATCATTAGGTATTGCCAGCTCTTGTGAACTTGTGGGGGCAGATGCATCCAATCCTGCAAAGTAGGACAAGGAGTGCTACCAACAGTTTGGCACTAATGGCTTCCACTTTCATAGCATGACAAGTTGGCCTACTTTGTCTAGTTTATCACTGTTACACTGCTAAATTAAGAACTAGAAAAATAGCATAGGGCAAAAATAATCATTCTAAAGAGACAAATATACTGTATATACATATGCACATAAGCAACACACATTCAGTGATCGTAAGTTATAATGCTACAATTAGAAAGCTACTTTATCATGTATATAAGCATCCTCCTTAAGTATTATAATGTACTGTGTTGAGTTAGTTGTGACGGAATATGTGATTACGTGGGGTGGCTGAAGTCAGGGATGGTCTGGCCAAGACAAGTGTTAGATTTGGAGGAGAAATGTTGCAAGAGGTGGAGGATGGGGGGTCAAGAAATTAGGATTTGTTTTTTGGAGGGGGAAACTGGGCAAATGGAGCTGAAATTTGGGGTTGATATGAGAAATAGTGAGAAATGGTTAAATATTTACTAAACTGTAAATATTTTTTGACATTTTTCACATTTCCCTCTCAGAGAAAGCTGCTGTTTTTCCTTATATATCATTCTGTCTGCTTCAGTCTGTCGCATATTCTTTTTAGTGATAAATATTTCAGTGACTATCTTTCAAGGTAAAATAAAATCGCCGGGTGGCTTAACCTTAAAAATGTACCATCCTGTTCATTACTCTTTTGTTTTTCATCTTATGATCTTGTACAAATCGATGCAAATACAATTGCAAAACATATCTGGCCATTTTTGATGTATGCACATCGCTTTAAAGCCACCTTCTACTCTCAAAGAAATCCTTGATTCTCACTGAAGTGACAGCAGTGTTTATGATGGTGTGATTCAAAGAGGAGTGATGACTGAGGGATAGATGGACTTCCCTGGGGAGCCGTGGGTACGTACCAGGGAAGGTAGGGTTGCTCTGCCCAAGGGAAGGGAGGGGGATATGCTGCATAGCCAACTGGTGAAGCTTGGTCAACTGCAGGGTAGGAAGGAAGTTAGAGCTAACCAATCAAACTGGATTATTTCAAAGGAGCTGACAACTACAAAACAGAGCCAATCTGAAGTTCACAAACATCACACATAGTGTCAGTATCAAGAGATTCATTTCCCTCAGAAAGCATGCTGACTTCTCATAGCAGTCATCTGAAAACACAGTCACATCTCTGGCTACAAAGCTACAGCTGATCATGAACTCTTTAAATCTTCATTTCCATTTCAATCAAATGCATGCTGCTACTGTGGGTTAGTGTTAGTAATGTCAACAGATCAGGGTTACTGAAGTTTCATCTTTGCAGATTAGGGTACATAGAGGGCGTGTTGGTGGCTTGGAAGGAGTGGGCGGGAGTAGGTCATTAGGACGGATGTCGGTCACTCCAATGAACATACTTACATCTTGATGTGCAAAAGCATACTGCCCTGGAATTGCAAAGGCCTGGAAGGAATAACAGATGAGATATGGTTACGCAACTGGGTAGTGCAGACATGCTGTAACACGTTACTTGAAAAATGAATTTGTCACAGAGTATAAAGAGTAAAGTCAGTGCAGTGAAAAGCCATTCCTTTCCCATTTTCCATAGCTCTAATGTTTATAGATCTGATGGAATTTCATCTAAATGTCATCTGCTGTTCATCCCCCCTCCTTTCTCTGACCATTAGCTGGAAATCCAATAACATAAACAGATGTCTGATAGGTCAGAGCAGACTGCCAAATTCAGGACAGCACCCGGGCAGCTTGTAGAAAACATCCGCTTTAGACACGACATCTTTCAGGTTTCACACTGGAGAGGAATTATTCATGTAAGTGCAAGTTACTCATAAATGTTTGGCTGAATGCATGTAAATATGACCACAAACCTTACAATATGAAAACCTAATAGCTGTATAATTACACAGTTTTGCCCCTTTAGTAGTAAAAATACTCCCTAATGATCAGTGTAATTGGGAGATCCCGCAAAATAAGATCAATTGCTACATGTATTTAAATCAGCTTGAATCAAAGCGAAACAGCTCCCATGTGGCTACTTACTTGTGCAGAGTGCTGTGGTGCTAATACTGCATGGGCTCCAGCAGATATGACCTTGGGACGGTAGGGAATAGTTGCTCCTTTCGGTGGAGACTGGAGACACAGTCATGCAAACCAAAAAGGAGGAAAAATTTATACACTGGTGCAGCTGAGAGAAAGAACTCTTACTGGCATTGATGCGTTTTATATCCTCTTTTATAGCACTGCCTGAATCTTTTTATACCCTATTCATCTGCTGAGAAAGTAACATAAAAGATTGGACCAAAGAAAACTGCGATACAACTGGGAGCACAGCTGAAAATAGGGAATTGGTAAGTTTTTGATCAAAATAGAAAGAGGTCAAGTGGATACTAAACCTAAATCCAAACTCAAAGCTCCTCAGAATATATTAACACCATGTGCTGCAGTGGACGGTGTGAGAACAGTTTTAAACAGAGGTCTCAAAATCAAAGGAGTTGTATTGTATGAACCTAAACACTGACATTTTAACAGTGTGGAAAAAGTATTACAATATCAGTTTTTATATGTTTGTCATAGAATATACACCAGGGTACATCAGACAGACGAGGTTAAGAGCTAACACTATCAATTATCTGGGCTTTAGCTTTGAAGATGCCCTGAATTTACTACCGAATACCTTCCACTGCTCTCTAAATAAATGTGACACTCTTGACTTCTAAATAGAGCCGCTGAACGTGAAGATCATCTGCTGGCTGACAGTGCTTACCTCCAGCATCACAGAGCAGATGTGTCTTACACACTGAGTGATGGCCTGTGGAGTGCCGGAGATTGTGACAGCCCTCTCTGTGGAGTCCGGCAGCATGTCTCCTGCCACCTGAACCTGAGCGCCTGTGGTCTTAACATCATCAGACAACAGAAAATACAAAGGCTATTTATTGCTGAAAAGAGCACGCCATCACCCAGATTGAAATGCCGTTTCAAGCACCCCCACAAATTATCCTGAACACATTTTGACATGCAGGGAGCAGCTGCAAGCCAAATAGCAATGTGCGCTCCAATATTTGAAGAGGCGCACACAAATATTGTCCATTCAGAATGAGTATTCAGCCCCTGTTCATCCTCACAGGCATACTCAATGGGATTTTCATTCCCCCTCCACACACCCCGACCCCTTTTAGAAAACATACACATAGTTTCACGTAGTTTAAGGGAGAGAAAAACAAGAACATTTTGACTTGAGTGTTTGATACTCAGGGTGTCAGAGCACCAGGGAGAATGTTTTCTGTCCTTGTTTGGGTGCAGAAAAACAACTTCCTGCTGGAAAATAAAAAAGAAAACGACTCCTACCTCTCGGATTTCTTTGATCTTTGAGCCTCCTTTGCCGATCAGTGAGCCACACTGGCTCCCCGGGAAAACCAGGCGAAGTGTCACAGGTGGCTTGCTTGTCACGTTGCTGTTTGTCATTGCTGTGGTAATATCCTGAGGGAGATTTCCAAAATATGTTGTTTTTCACTGTCGACTGTACAGAACATCAGCGTTATTTGACAAGTCTTTTTTTTTTTGTGCACGTGTATGTGTGTGTGTGTGTGTTGTCATGCAAGGCTGAAGAAAAGGTGCATCCAGTGTCTTTCACACTTGTGTGATAAACAATAAAGTTGTATGAGTTTGGTGCGTATCTGTTTCGGCGTACCTCTTCAAACTTCTGTGCAATCATGGAAAAAGCTCTGAAGATGCCATCTGTGGGTCCTGTGATGGTGACTATTCTCTCGGGGGACGAGCCCTCTGATATGTTGATGCGAGCGCCGCTCTGGAAGCACAAGCCCACAGTTATTCCGGCTGTGATTTGATTTGATCTGCCAGACAACATGAAATTATATGTGTTTTCACATTACTGATGTCAAAGCAAACGCTCACCTCCTCCCTCATTTTCTTGACTGTTTCTCCTTTCTGAAATCAGGCAGGACAACAGTCAGTTTGATGAGACGTATGAGAAGACAATAAAAAGACAAACAGAAACAAAGCAGCCAAAAAAATCAATAAATGGTGATGGATTGTAAAATAAATCTACCTTCCCAATTATGCTACCAACTTCCTGTGGATGAAAAAATAGCAGCATTTTAGAAAGTGGCAGGACACGAGATGTTCTTTTAACCATTTTTCAGCAAAATGAAAACATTTTAAAAGCTATTATGAGCTATTATTACGACAAAAAAAAAATGCACTGAGTAATCTGAACTATTTACACATGTCCATTACCTTTCCGTGCATCAGCAGCCTCAGCGTCAGCGTAACATTCAAACTCCCATCTGAAGCCATCTCTTCCTTGTCAGACATTCTCTGTTTTCCCAGGTGTGAAGTAAAACACTCTGCGGGGTTCAAGAAATTATCAGTGTTTCATATTTCGGGTAGTTTGGGAAATCCTATGTAACCTGAATGCATACAGACTGAAGTAAAATTTCTGCTACAATATTTGATCATTTACAGTACTTCACTTGGGCCCTCATTAGGTTTCACTGCATTTTTTCCCCCTAAATTCAGGCAGTGTTTCCCATCAATCCTAGATGTTGGGGTTATCCTCACTACTTATGCTAACACTGTTCTTCTGCTGTTTACAGTTAATTTCCCTGAGCAGCCTGAAATATGCATCATTTCTTTTCCTCAACAAGATTTAGTTAGAAAGAGCTTTTAGGCAAAGTAAATGTTAAAAGCTTTCATGAAGTGGGTGTAAGCTGCATTACCACTGTCGAATCCATCTGTGGCTGAAATGAAGCAGACCTCTGTTTGAAATTGTTATGGATTATTACCTTAACTAGGATAAAGTGGAGTAAGTGGAAAATTCTCCAAAGACGGAACGCTCATTTTTATGCTGCTATATATTCTGGGGGATTTTTAAGTTAAATGAAGAATTATGGCCCATTGTTGCTTGTCTTCTGATCATGCAGTTGTGAGCGGGGGAGATAAGCCTATCACTAGGTGCAATCTTCACATGGGACTGTGTCTTTAGTTCCAGCTAAATACAAGTTGTGTGACTCTCTTGAAGAAGATAAGATACAAAGGAAGTTACTTGTGCTGGGGAGGCATGAGGATCAATTGGTGTGTGTGTGTTGTGTGTGTGTGTGTGTGTGCGAGTGTGAGAGAGAGAGAGCGAGACATGTCTTTTAATATCACACTGACACCACACAATGTTGACTCTGCTGTGGCCGCGTATCCAATTCTTTGTATTTGTAGAACAAATAAAGAATGTCTCGATGCAGTGAAGGACAGGCAGCTTATTGCACCATAACAGACAGAGAGACAACTTTAAGTCTATAAAGCACCAAGGTCACAGTGTTTATTAGATCATCATGGTTCTGAGGAGTGATTTTTCTATTTATTTTGAACGCTGGGCATGATGGAGAATTTGCAGCTAATAAACAAAATAATCTAAATGGAAAAAAGGGTCATTTAACAAGAGACTGCCATGATTGTGGACAAACTTAGTGACCACTCGCATGTGAGACATTAACTAGAACCTTATTTCAAATGACAGATTCACTTGTCGAGTTGCTTGGGGATGTCAGAAAAAAACAGGACTCATAGCAGCATGTTAATGGAAGCATGCAGAAGGTGTTCCCAGTGAATCCAGTTTAAGTCCATCCTTCTCTGAGGTTTTAACGGTATGCCTAATCACAGCCATCTCTCATTTCTTTATATTTTGCTTTCTAGAGGACCCACACTTTCTTGTGATTTTTTTTTAAAGTGGTCTTAAGAATAGTTCTCCAGGGTTTGTTTGTTTGTTTGTTTGCTGTTGTTATGTTTTCTTTTCTTTCTTTTTTTTTTTTTTTTTGTTGTTAAGCCACTTAGCACTGACCTATGACTCATTTAAGAATTTAAAAAAATGGCCCCTGACTCAAAGGATGAGCCAGTGTTGTGTCTGCACATAACAGACAACTTAGCAAAGAACCAATTTTAAATTGTATCTTTGGGCACTTTGTTACTAGCAGCCTGTCCCAGAAACAAACAAACACATTATTTGTTCCCATTTCTTTAGTTGGATTTCTGAAAAATGCCAAAGATAACAGTATGAGAGGCATAAAATTGTCTTTTTGCACCAAAATTGTGATTTACAAAGGGAGAGTACCCTACAACTTGGCATGATGTGCAGTGAGTCCTTAAAAAAAAATGAGGAAACTGGACAGACAGAGGACAGAACAGTCTACGGCAGATGAACAGTATTGGAAAGTCATGTCCTTGAGAACTAGAGGAAAAAATCCAGCAAAGTCCTGACAAAGGACCTGAGAGATGCACCTGGTCCTTCAGTTGATCCATCTCCTGTTCACTGAAACCTCGTTAGAAATGGTCTCAGTGGAAGGGTGGAAAGGCTGAGGTATGGCAAATTACACAAAAACCGGACTGAAAAGCCCAGTGGCAACAGGTCTTATGAACTGAGGAAGAGATACATCACTCACGGAGGTACAACAGTGAGTATCTATAGCCAACTGTAAAACATAGTGGAGGCTCTGCATTTCAGTTAGTGGCATTGGGGATCTTGAAATTGATGGAACTATGAACACAGAAAAGTATCATCAGATTTTGATCCACAATGTGATACCATCTGAAAAGCATCTAATTGCCAACAGCTTAATTTTTCAGCATGCCAATGAGCCCAAACACACTACCAGTGCAGTAAAAGCATACATGGACAGAAAAACACACAACAGAAGTTTATCAGTCATGGATTGGCCTCCCCAGAGCCCAGACCTCAACATTACTGAAGCAGTGTGGGATCACCCAGAAAGAGAACAGAACAAAAGGCAGCCAACATCCAAAGAAGAGCTTTAAATGTCCTTTAGGAAGCCTGGAGAACTATTCCTGAAGACTACTTAAAGAAATTACATAAAGCTGCCTCAGAGAGTTCAGGCTGTGTTCAAGAATAAAGGTGGTCACACCAAATATTGACTTTCAAACTCGTCAGAATCTGTTTTTGCGTTATATACTGTATTTCCATTATTGTTTGCACATTTCAACAAGTCGCTACACCTATTTCCCTTTTTGCTAGAAAAATATAAAGGAATGAGGGGTTGGTCAAAACATTTGTACAGTACTGTACCCCTATTTGCTTTCTGTTAGAGAGTTAGATAAGAAAATGGATACTGTTCTTAAGTCTTCATGAAGTAGGCTACTAGCTGGTAGCCAGTCAGCTTAATTTAGCACTAAGAATTGGCAGACTGACAAACTTCTCAATCTTTGTTTAATCGTAAACAACTGAAACATAAAAACAATACATTGTGGTTTATCTGCCTGCCTCCTTCTTTTCTTTTTTGGCCAGCTGGCAGTCAACCATTGGAGCCCTCCAAGAGCTGCTGGACCAAGTCAAGGATTTTGTGACCTTTGGACTGAAAAAGGCTAAGCTAACAGACTGCAGCCTCATACATATGTACAGACGGATAACCCTTCAATGCCAAGTGTATTTCCTAAAAGTATCATTTTGTTAAACATGCCTTTGACCCTCCCATAGATCCCAGCTTTTATACTCACACAAACCAATAAATACAGTACTCTCTGCCGCCATTCCACACCTAGAAAAAAAGAACAATGTGATTGTGTGGGTTTGACTGAGACATGTTACCACTATCAACACAATCCAGTCAGAAGCCATCAGTTAAAATGTCGGTAATATCAGTGTGATGACAAGCAAACAAAACAGGGTTTTCCAGCAGCTGAGGGAAGCTTACAACATGCTATTGTTCTAGCACATTCCAGTGTTGATAATACCAGACTGAGCTAAAGGCCTTAATCCATACAATATCGTGAGTAAGTGGAGGGTGCCTTTCTGCTAATAAGAGACACGGCTATTCTCTCCTCTGTGTATCATTATAAAGTTCCTGTGAATACATTGAATAAAGCGCAACATCTCTGTCTAATCCTATAGGCCGGGATTTGTTTAGCTAATGCTAAGACCCTTTTGACCTATTTCTGTCACCTCTAGCACGCAGGCACCCACTCAAGACTTCCCGAACAAAACGCTGGTGCACAACAGCACCCACAGAGTCTACACAATAAAACAGATAATCTACAGGAACTCAGCTCCTGGAACATGCAGACAGAAGTGCGCTTCAGACAATAAAAAACAGGGTATTATCCCTTGGGGGCAAATGGAGAACAATGTCTAAGTGGATTACTTGAAGTATTTCATATGAAAATATATTCAAAATTTGAGGTTAAAGGAAAGGAACATTTTGAAACTGAAACTGTAGTGATAAAATTATAGCATTTTAGGAGATTATCATATGCAGTAGTCCAGTTTAGGAGCGATGCTCTTAAAAGACAATGTTTCAGATTACTTATCTTGCTTATCACAATGTGAATTCCTAACAGCATTCACTCCTTAAAAAATGTCAAGTAATGACTATTTATAGCAATTCGTGAGCCACCACATATCAGAATGCAAGCATGAGTCCTCTCAGTATGGCTTTCCTCCATCAACACAAAGCCTGCAGTATTGGAGATTCATCACATGTCTGGTTTAATGTGTTAATTAATTCAAGCCCAAACTATCTCTTAGGGGAACGGTGCAACAAAATGCATTTACAGCACAACGCAGAGTACAGGAAAACAAGCAGCTCAAATTATCTCAACCTAATGGGAGTCAGGAGTAGTGCATTAAAACAAAGCCTCTCATTATTCAGCTTCCATTAAAAAGTCCAGAACCAACAACTTCAGCTTTCTTTCTGGCTAAAACCCCAAGGTTACTGTAGTATGCAACAAAAAATTCTGTTCAGTGAGCAGTCACTGCCTTGCATTTGTAGGTCAGTGAGAGGCCTGTAATGCATCAAGAATGAGTGGTATAAAGTACTGACCTTATATACAAAATACTGGCTCCTTGTTCTTATTTCTGGTATTCAGAAAAAAAATGGCGTTTTAGTTTGTAGTCCGTGCTCAACGTATGACCCTTTGTTGTCAGTTATCCACAGAGTGGACAGATGGCTCCCTGTGCCCTCAGACCGGCTGGAGCGGAGGCTGGCTTTGCTATTAGTCCCTCAGCTTAGCCCAAGATAAGCCCCTACGCAGGGCAAGTGAACCCGCATCTCTTGCCTAATTCTCCCTGTCACAGTCACCAAAGAGGCGTTCCTCCACATGGAGATCCACAAGCTGAAGCGGCCTGAGGGCAGGGCAAAGAGAGCTCTTCGGCTGGACAGTGTCCAGCAAAGATAGAACCAGCTACAGTTACACCACAACAAAAAAGACCCGGGAAGGTCTAGCCTTTTGCAGTCATAAAAAAAAACAAAACAAAAAAACAACTGTGAGGAGAAGCTTTGTTAACCAATGTTGGTTTGTGCCTAACAACTCTGTGTGACTGCTGTGTTTTTCATTAGATTTTCTGAGAGCTTCCTGCCAGCACAGGGCCGCATTTTCTCTCAAAATAAATCTCGTAAGAAATCGGTGCTTTGTACAAGGAACTCAACTAATTGAGGGCTGGAAAGGACAATGTGGCGTTTATGGTATTTAGTGATGTTAAGCACAATGTCTTCGTGGGGGGCTCCCCCCCCCTTACGGCCTCTGCCCTCCCCCACAACAAGCCCTTCTGCCCTTGTAATGAGGCCATACTGGATACAATACAGCCCTTCTGCACAGAAAAATGTATTCAGCTGCGCCCCAAAATTGTGAAGGAAATGAATCAGTGAAGCATAAGTGGCATATTTAATTACTATTCAGTGCGTTGCACGGAGACAATGATGGCTGCTGCGAGCCTCATGGCTGTCTATCAGACATGTAAGCAGACATTCACTTCTCAGCTGTGATTTCAGTTCAACTTCCAAGTTGCACGTCTGTGAGTAAAAGAATGAAATGTCCTTGTGAGAACAGAAGAATGAAGACTGTCTTTATAAGTGAGGATATTTTGACTTACTTCACTGTTTTGGAGACTTTTTTATGAGAGTTAAGAGGTTAGAGGTTAAGCAGCAAATGTAAGTAAAAGTTTAACCAGTTATGTTCAACAGGGTCTTTTTGTGTCTAAACTGCAAACAGAATCAGAAGCACAAGAGAAGCATCAAACTTTTCAAGGGCATAGCATGTGACACAGAGTGTGACAGCTAGTTCTATCCTTTCAGAGACCGTGAGATGATCTGGCATTTCATGCCAATCACTTGTGACTAATTTCTTCTCCCTCATGTACCTTGTCTGTCAACTAGATTAAAGAGTTGGGGATTAGATGTAATTGGATTACAGTGGAGTGATTACTTAGGCCTGTTGGTGTAATCAGTTACAGTTACTGAAAGCAGAGTAGATATCAATAATGAGGCTACTTGCATTATACAGTGGTTACCTGAATGGAAAAAACTGGCTGAAGGATAAAATATACACACTGTCCTTCCATTATTTTCTGTGGCTTCCGAGCTCTACAGCTAGCCCACCTTAGAGCAATCATTGCACTGGATTATTGTGAACTAATCAATATTTTTAATCAGTCACTTCTGATGAATGCCCTCCTTTGTGCACCCTGTTAGTCAGTGAGGCTAGGAGTCAGGCGATATGTAAGGGTTACTAAGAAGCAATTTCTCATGCTTGTTACTGAAAGCAGTGATTCCAAATGTCTTGGAAGGAATTTTAATGCCTGTAAAGGATGAATACACATGAATGTTTGGGAGGTTATTAGCACCTGTGAAATTTTCATGTCTGCTAGCCTGACACAACCCACTCAAAGATCTGATGCATCCCCCATGTTTGAAAATGACATCTATAGATTATGTGTCAGTGTAGCTCTCTCATCAGTTGCCAAAGCATATATACGTGCGTAATGCATGTAGTTCAAAATGGCTGTTTCATTTACATCAACAACCAGCGCCTTCTTAAGATGAGGAGAAAATATCACGGGAATATAAGGGATGTGATAAATAATATTTGATTTGATAATTAACAAAGCTGCTGTAATAAAATGCGCTGTCTTACTTTTTGGTTTAAATCCTGCAGCGCCATCTGTTTAACAGCAAAAACATATTTAATAACATATTATAAAACAGCTGCATGACTTTTAATTACCCCTATTCACATGCACAAAACACGAACAAACAAAAAATATGGGGGGTAAATTTTGTACGACATGAAATGCCAATAAGAATGGCATATTCAATCAACCTTTATTAAAACCCAAATATTTCTGCTACAGCACTTACAGCCTAGTGAGGTTTTAAGAAGGACTGTTTTGTCCTCGGCTCACCATGTTTTTAGGGTTCCTCTTTGCTCAGCATTTAGCTGATGCTCTTCTACAAAACCCGGCCAAACGCGAATGTAGGGGTAAAAAGGGGGGGCGTGTCACGTGACTACAGTACAGCTACGGCAGTTTTTTTTAGCAACATGTTTCGTGGTTTCTTATCAATCCTCTGTTCTGTGGAATAATAAATAGTAATTACATTAATAATAAAAATAATAATGATAACAATAATAACACATCTGATGTGTCAGCCTGTCTGCCCCTAAACAGTCTTAAGCACGAGGACTACAAATGGGCGATGACTACAAATGGATGACTACAGAAGCTCAGCGGCAGGACTTTAGACCTTCACAGAGCCGATCAGTGCCCGACGGGACAGTGACTGTGTTGAAATACCGAAAGCAGCAGCAGTCCTGCTGTGTTTTGTGTAACCTCTGTTGTCATGATGGATTTCCACAAACTTTGCACTTTTGAAACTTTTCAGCAGGTCTCGGGGCGCTACGGTTATGGAGGAAACTTCCGAGACGTGATCGAGCAGGAGTTCACGCGGATTAAAGGTAATGATTGTGTTCAGTCCTGAGCAGCAGTAGTGACGGAACCACTGGCTGTAAACACTTGCTGCTCCTCTGTTGTAAACAGGGGTAACATACCTGGATCATGCAGCAGCTACTTTGTATCCTGAGTCTCTGCTTAGGGACTACTGCCGGGACATTTCAAACAATGTGTACGGTGAGACAAGTCACATAAAATCCTACCAAGTGTTACCGCTATGTGGTTATTTTTTACTGAGGCATGAAATTTAAAGCATTGCCTCTTTGTTTTTTCTCAATAGGAAACCCCCACAGCTATAACCCCAGCAGCAGACTGACACACGACACAGTGGAGCGGGTCAGGTACAGGTAAAGTCTATGCTTGCTCTCAGAAGCTTTTCATAATGGGCCAGCGACTCCTTCAAATGGTACTTTGCCGGAATAAATGAGTAAAAACATTTTCTTACAGGGTATTGCAGCATTTTAACACCACCCCTGAGGAGTACTCTGTGATTTTCACTTCTGGTTGTACAGCCGCTCTTAAATTAGTGGCTGAGAGCTTTCCCTGGAGGTCACATACAGAGAGCCAAGCAGGGAGTCACTTCTGCTACCTCACAGACAGCCATACCTCTGTAGTTGGCATGAGAGGACTGACTTCTGGCCGGGGGGTGGTTACTCTGCCTGTCTCCCCGCAGGAATTGGAAAGCAGGGCAAAGGATGAAGCTCAAGCTGCAGATGTTATTTGCCAGACACCGCACCTCTTCTGCTACCCAGCACAGAGCAACTTCTCTGGGAGGAAGTATCCCCTTAGCCATGTGAAAGGCATCCAGGCGAGACACCTTTACCCAGCATGTGCCCACCAGGGCTGCTGGTTTGTGCTTCTCGATGCAGCCTCTCATGTCAGTTGTTCGCCTCTAAGCCTACAGGACTGCCCTGCTGATTTCATTCCCATCTCTTTCTACAAGATATTTGGCTTCCCTACAGGTCTGGGGGCCCTTCTTGTCCGTAACGAGGCAGCAGACATACTAAAAAAGACTTATTTCGGAGGTGGCACAGCAGCAGCTTACCTTTCTAGAGAAGATTATTATGTACAGACGGCAAACATTTCTGACAGGTAAAGCATTCTACAAGCCCCGTCGAACGCTAGATAGTCTCTGAGAACTCACTGTTCTGAGTATCTATAAACTGAAATGCAATGCTTTCTCTCTCCCTGATAAAGATTTGAAGATGGCACTGTCCCCTTCTTGGACATCATTGGTTTAAATCATGCATTTGAAGCTCTTTACAGAATCACAGGTACTGTCACAGAGCATGTTGAGTCAATAAATCTGTTATTTAATAGCAAAATCATAATGCATATGCAGGTTGTTTATAATCTGCTTCAGGTTAAAAACAACAGCCCTCCACCTTCCTTTATTTCTTTTTCCTTTCAGGGGGCATGCACAACATCCAACAGCACACGTTCGGCCTGGCACGATACACTTACATGCTGCTGTCAAGTCTTTGCCATGGCAACGGGAGACCAGTGGCTCACATATACTCTGAAGGCCAGTTTGACAGTCCAATCACACAGGGCGCAATCCTGAACTTCAACCTAATGGATGCAAATGGACAGATAATTGGCTATTCACAGGTGCATATAGAAAATAGGATTTACTACTATTTCATAAGAGTCTAATCATCATATGTTTATGCACAGGAAATTAAATAATTGCAAATGGTCTGTCACTCATAGGTCGACAGAATGGCCAGTCTGTACAATATTCACGTGCGTACAGGTTGCTTCTGCAACACGGGGGCCTGTCAGTCCTTCCTTGGGATCACCAGTCAGCAGATGAAGAGGAACCTGCAGGTGAGCGATGAAAGACTAAGAAAATTGTCAAAGTCTGTTAAGGCCATGTGTAGATAGAATAAAACGTCTCTCTGTCTCTTGCTCGCTCGCTCTCTCTTCAAGGCCGGCCACGTCTGCGGAGACAACATCGACCTAGTAGACGGCCAGCCGACCGGATCTGTTCGAGTGTCCTTCGGCTACATGTCAACATTTGAAGACTGTCAAAAGTTCCTGAATTTTGTGGCAGAGTGCTTCATAGAGAAACCCGTCACAGTAGACCAAGAGAGGCTACAGAAGTTAAAAAGTGCTGCTGCAGCATCAGAGGGCTCCAATGACTCTCCTTCAATCAAAATTACCAATGGAAAAGTATGTAAAGGAGATGAAAAGAAGCCCACAGAAGCATCACTGAAGGGATTTGGACTGAGAGACTCAAACAGCTTTGGGGAGGCTTATACTCTGACCACCATGTTCATTTATCCCATCAAATCTTGTGGAGCGTATGAGGTTTGAGTCCCTTATCTTTCGTCTTTCTTGTCTGCCTTTTCCTCTTCTCTCTTTCTTTCACTCTACCTGTTTTGATGTGACCCTGATCTTCATGCAGGTCCATGACTGGCCAATAGGCCCGCTGGGTTTACTGTATGACAGAGGCTGGATGGTGGTGAATGGAAACGGTGTTTGCCTGAGTCAGAAGAGAGAACCACGTTTATGCCTCATTCGCCCACAAGTCCACATTCACTCCAACAAATTGCTCCTACAGGCATCAGGTCAGATAGTCAGTCCATGGCTCATTGGCAAGAATTTTAAAACATATAATCTATCTGTCTATCTACTGCTCAAAAAAATTAAAGGAACACTAAAAAAACACATCACATCTCAATGGGGGAAAAATTCATGCTGGATATTTATACTGATATGGACTGGGTAATGTGTTAGCAATGAAAGGATGCCACATAGTTTGATGGAAAAGAAAATGATCCAGCTACAGAGGGCTGAATTCAGACACCTCAAAAATCAAAGTGAAAAAAATGATTCAGCAGATTAGTCCATTTTGCTGATTTCATTGCAGCAACACAAAATGGTACTCAGTAGTTTGTGTGGCCCCCGTGTGTTTGAATGCATGGCTGACAACGTCGGAGCTCCTAATGAGATGACAGATGGTGTCCTGGGGGATCTCCTCCAAGATCTGGACCAGGGCATCACTGAGCTCCTGGACAGTCTGAGGTGCAACCTGGCGGCGTCAGATGGAGTGAAACACAATGTCCCAGAGGTGTTCTATTGGATTTGTTCAGGTGAGCGTGGGAGCCAGTCAGTGGTATCAATTCCTTCATCCTCCTGCATACTCTGACCACTTGAAGCTGGCCATTATCATGCACTAGGAAGAACCCAGGACCCACTGCACCTGTGTAGGGTCTGACAATGGGTCCAAGGATTTGACCTTGGCAGTTAGGGTGCCAATGCCTAGCCTCTAGATGTCTGTGGGTCTCTCCATGGACATGCCTCCACCGACCATCAGTGACCCACCACCAAACCGATCATGCTGAACAGTGTTACAGGCAGCATAATGTTCTCTGTGGCTTCTTCAGACTCTTTCACATCTGTCACATGTATTCAGGGTGAACTCCACGGTGCCAGGCAGAGAGCACAGGGCCCACTAGAGGGCATCGGGCAGTCAGACTCCTTCATGAAGTCTGTTTCTGAGCGTTTGGTCAGAGACATTCACACCAGTGGGCTGCTGGAGGTCATTTTGTAGCTCTTGCAGTGCTCATCCTGTTCCTCCTTGCAAAAGGAAGCAGATACCCATCCTGCTGATGGTTTAAGGACCTTCTACAGCCCTGTCCAGCTCTCTAAGAGTAACTGCCTGTCTCCTGGAATCTCCTCCATGTTCTTGAGACTGTGCTGGGAGACAGAGCAAACCTTCTGGCAATGGCACGTATTGATGTGAATCCTGGAGGAGTTGGACCACCTGTCAACCTCTGTAGGGTCCAGGTATCGCCTCATGCTACCAGTAGTGACACTGACCCTAGCCAAATGCAAAACTAGTGAAAAATAATTTGAAAAGGTGAGGAGGGAAAAAATGTCAGTGAGTGGCCTCCACCTGTAAAACCATTCCTGTTTTGGGGTTGTCTCACGGTTGCCCCTCTAGTGCACCTGCTGTTAATTTCATTAACACCAAAGCAGCTGAAACTGATTATCAATCCCCTCTGCTACTTAACTAAGTTTAATTGAATTGATGCTAAACTCTGATTAAAAAGTGTTCCTTTAATTATTTTTTTTTTACCCAGTTATTCTGATTTTGTGCTGTAAAGTTCATAAAGGACTTCGTTTTTTTTTTTTCTTCAATTGCCCTACAGGGATGGATACCATTTCTGTTCCCCTGGAAAACAACAATCAGTCGCACACAGGGGTGTGTCACAGTAAAGTTTGTGGTGACAGGTGAGCTGGCAGTGTTTAAGACATCTGAAAAGCATGAGCTGCAGGAAATATTGTGACACATGTCATTTGTTCCATGTTTTTCTTTTGTGTCAACGCTCTCCCTACCTGCATTGTTCTTTATGCTGCCTCTCCTTTGTGGATGGCAATGTAAGGCCTTCCTCTCCCAGCTTCTTATGAAATTCCTGCTGCTTACCATTTTTAGGGGAAAAACAAACAATGGAGCAGGAGATGATATTAATCTCCTCTGACAGATCCCCACATGACGAGTCACAAGCTTTAAAAAAAAAAAACCATTCACCCAGTGATTCTCCGATTAGATGTCGCACCAAATAGTAAGCAGCATCAAAACTCTGTAGATTTCCCCTGGGGCTCTCCTGAATATAATCTTCCTCCTTCCCCAAGGGTGGAGACTGTCGACTGTGGGAACGAGGCTGCATCGTGGCTTTCAGACTTCCTTGGACAGCCATGCCGCCTGATAAAACAAAGGCCTGATTTTACCCGAGAAATGAAGAAAAGGCCTAGTGGAGGTACCAATATAAGCATTTCACCTGTTTTGCCTTGCCTTTCTCTGTTTGCTCTGGGTTTATACGTAATACAGTACACAAGCAATGTGACCTTGCATTCGGTAATGCTGGCAACATCTTTTTCTGTGGCTCTGTTTAAGAGCATCAGATTTTAACCCGAAAGACTGAGAATACTACGTATGGCAGTGATTCTCAACCACGGATATCTATACCTCATTTAGACTAAAAAATATAATTTGATTACAAGCAAACATTAATAAGGGAGTGGAGAAGTTGAAAACCTTAGATCAAAATTGTCCTATTATGTTCATTTCCACCTCTATATTTTTCTCTTGGGCTCTATTAGATCAGCTTTACATGATTCACAGTTCAAAATAATCTCTATTTATGTTACACTGGCCATTTTAGCCCACTTCACTCACCCTTTTATAGCCAGTTGTAAACAGAAGGTTTGAACAGCAGGTAGATGAGGCTTTTAAAGATATCACCTCGTTCATACTACATGACCCCCCCCCCCATTCAGAGCAACAGCCAAAGCATTTGAGCAGCCTGAAGCCTGAGCTTTTGGCTCATAAGGATTTCTTGTGCATATACTGAGCTTATTGTTTGAAATTTTGGCCCTGTTTAATTTGAGCATTGACCATTGTAACTGTATACTGTACATGACAGAAAATAGTTAGAAGAAATAATAAGAAAAGTTGTGACTAGTTGATAAAGTCAGTCGATGTATTGTTAAAGTAGTCATCTAAAAATAGTGCATAACCAATTAAATAGTTGAATGTAATAATTAAATGGTTGACATAGCTAAAGTAATGGACTAAATATTGAATAAACTATGAAAAAAACACAGTCTAATGAAGTTATTTGGAACATGCTGGTGTCAGTGGACTGGTAGAGTCAATCTAAAACATATGTATACATAGATAGATAGAGAGAGGCAGGTTTAGCTGTGATGGCTAATATGAATTACATTGTGAAAGTGGACTTTGAGCATGGAGAGCCCAGGATTGTAATGGAAAGCCTAAGGCTATGAGGAAATACTCTACACTTTTGCATGTATACAAGGGTCAGCTTGGGTCTGTGTGACGTAAATTTCATCATCAGAGCGTGAACCAGAGGCTCTGTGTGGACCTCAGAGTAGCTCTCACTTTGTTATGAACAAATGGACTTGTACGTGCTGCCACTGCCCTGCCTTATGCTCCCTTGGGAACGTATGCACACAGCTGCAGACACCACAGTTGTTCTCATCGTGCTACTTTGAAATGCACTGAGAGTAGCCGTGTGAAGTTGGTGCCCTTCTACTGTGGTGTTTTTTGAGCTTGTGTGAAACTACAACAAATTAGGACATCTCGGACTCGCCTGTGCAAGTCTCAAAAATATCCTGGCTTTTTTTCCCACTTCATTTTCCTTTTGATTTTTCAAGACAGATCTGCTATGGTACAATTGTTTGTCTGTATACCAGAAAATACATTTAAAAGGGGGGGGGTATGAAATATACAGTGTACAGTGTTTCTGGGTTGATCAGTTCTTTCTCCAGTCTCTTGTCCATTTTTCCCATTTGTCTTCCAGGTGTCCTTCTTAATATCTTAGTTTTTGTGTTAGTTTTTGTGTTTTTTATATATATTCTCAATGTGTCTCAAAGTATTGGTCCTTTGTTGGTGGCTCCACCTTTACCCAGATCTGTGTTAAAGCTTCTTTTTTTTAAACTTGCTATCAATATAAGAGATTGATTAAATATTTGTCTCTCTTTTCTGTAACTTCTTCCTTAAGATAGCTTATCTGGGGATTGTCTAGCCAATTATCTGTTTCATCAGCCACATATTATTTCCCAGAATGCATTTAGCCTTTGGCAGCTCCAGAATATGTGTGTGTGTGTGTCCAGTGTTATGGAGACCATGTTCACTCCAGCATTTCCGTGTTCTCTTTAGCTGTTTACTTTTTAGCCTTGGTGTAATGAAAATATCGCACCAAGTTTTTCCAGGCTAACTCCCTCAAGGGTTCTCGAACTGGTGGTTGTATGGTGAGTGATACATATTCGCCAGTCTACATCCCCTGAGCTCATCCTCTAAATCCTTCTCCCACTTCTCCTTTACATACTTTGCTAAATATTTCTCATTGGACTCGAATGCTTGATATAGTGATGAGATTATTCTAATATTTTTGTTATTTTTAGGCTTTACTTAGGATTTCTTTAACTTTTTTGCCCTGGAGGGGTCCGCGTGGATTTCCTTCCTATTGTAGTCTCTTGACTATAGGTATCTATAGATGATATTGTTTTCCAAAACTATACAATTCTAAAGTTGTGAGATATGCCGACACAGGGAACTGTAGTCGATCATTGTTTGCTAGGCCTTGTGCTTCAGTCTCGGTGAATGATATTTCGGACTGGCATATATTAATGCACATAGTTTATGCAGCTTGCTAACTGAGCTTGCTAGTATTATTATTATTGCTAGTACTCATTTAAACATGTTGCTACTGCCATGTGCAGAGTCTGGAAACAGTGGCTGATATCACATCGGCTATGTCCATCTTTTATATACAGTTTTTGGTCCAGTCCAGTGTGAAATATCACCACTGATGATGTCATCCAGGATGTTAATCTCAGGCTTTAGTCCATTCTGTGCAGAGCCATAAGAAACTCAATGCAACTTCTTTCCCAGCCTGAGGAGATTTTCTCATGTCAAGTGAAGTTTTACTCAAATCTTTAATATTTGTAACTGCGTTAGGCCTTAACTGGCAATGTCACAAATAAATAAGCAGGACAGCAATTTTGCATTCAGAGAAACTCTTATTTATGTATTTAGATGTATTAGTATATTGCAGTTTAACATTATAGTGCATTTTTTTGTGGCTGCTCTTTCTCAGATACAGTTTGTGCAGCTGTCATTCTTTGATTTTTAAGAGCATTTCAAGGACACAGCGATAGAATTTTTTATACATATAAACCAGCACTAATTCTTTTGTGTTGAATTGTGAGTGCATATTTTGATCTGTATCAAGATTTGCTTACATTCTCTGCATTCCAGTAAATCCTCAGTCATCAAACTTTTTTTTAACGATTGTGCAAATCAAAATGTTTTCCTCAAGTCACCGTGGTAATATGAAGTTGTTCCCTTCTAGCTGCCACCTCCACATCGCTCTCCCTGGTAAATGAAGCTCAGTATCTGATGATCAACCGTGCCAGCGTGGAGCTCATTCAGAACCTAATGAGCAGCAGGTTTGAACACATGGCATGTTATTCAAAATACACATGGCTCCAGTCAAATATTCAGGATGCGTTGATGTCTGTACATTTGCATCACAGTGGGTCATTTACACAGCACGGCGAGCTAACATGCAATTTCCACATTTCCTTTCTCAGGCAGGACGATTCTGGGGGCGATCAGCTCCTCGACACACAGAGTGTCATTAGTCGCTTCCGGGCCAATTTAGTCATCGCTGGTGTAGAACCGTTTGAGGAGGATAATTGGTCACACTTGATTATTGGCAGTACTCGATTCATGGTGAGCTGACACTTTGAAATAAATGATGAAATCTTCAACTGCAGATTTGTCCAAAATGAATGTGCTCCCTCTGTGATTAACCTAAAGGTTGCGGGACATTGTGGAAGATGTCATATGGTTGGAATAGACCAAGATACAGGAGCCAAAACAAAAGAGCCGCTAATGTCTCTGTCTGCTTACCGCAGCGGGAAGGTCAGTCCGAAGCAATTACTGCACTGTCATGTAGATGCGTTTTGTGTGTGTGTGTGTGTGTGTGTGTGTGTGTGCTTAAACTTTTTTTCTTTTAGGTGACCTTTGGTGTTTACCTGACCCATCAGCTAACAGAGGTCTCTACTGCAGCCAACGTCCTCTCTGTCGGTTCCCTCATACAGCCCGATCCAAACTGTTCTTAAAGCAGTCATCTGCAACATCCTCTTAATTTATTTGGGCGACATGTCTGGTCCTAAGAGGCCATTTCGCCACTGCGCATCCTAAATATCACCTGTCAAACACTGACAGAGTTACTGTAGATGCTGCTCTTTTCTTTGTGTAACCTGAGTGATCCTCTCAAGTGTCCTTTTCATTTCACATCATTCAGACTTTTAGGTTGTGATGGGAAATGCCATCTATTTTGGGATTTTCATTTTTTAATGTAAAGATGAAATAAAAAAATACACTACTGTCACAACTAACTTTATTGTTGAGTGAATACAAAGCAAAGAGTTTTTTTTTTTAGTGGAAATGTGCACAATTACAAACCCAATTCCAGAAAAGTTGAGATGCTGTGTAAAACAAAACAAAAAAAACCTGAAATCAATCACCTCCACTTTAAACCAACTTTGTTCTCAATAGCCGTCCCTTGCAGACAAATGAGAAGAAAGTGGACTGTGCTCACAGCCAGAGCTGTGTGCTTGAGATGACCATATTAATGGAGCCAAAAGTAGGAAAAAGTGACTGAAATCGAATGTTTTGATCCCTCTGAAGCCTCAGCTTTTGGCTCATAGAGATAACTTCAGCATACACCCACCTCAGTATTTGAAACTGTGGCCATGTGTAATTATGAGCGTCCACCACTCTTAACAGTTTTTCTTTTAAATAACTGCATTTAAATCATGGAGAGTCTTCATCTCAAAATCAGCTTTCACTAAAGCAGCAACTGCAGCCTCCCAGAGGCTCTTCAGAGAGGTGTGTTGTCTCAGTGACAATACACAGTGAACTACTTGGATGCAGTGCAGTAATAGCAGCCCATGTCTTTATGTAGTTCAGTTCAGTTGTTTTTATATACATAGGCCAGTCGACAACAACTGTCATCGTAAGACCAAGGTTTAACCAGAGAGCCCTCCAATAAAGCAGAGAGAAATGTGACTCGGTGCTGGTTGTGTTTCAGCACCCTTTACCTTGGCCATTGGCCATGCCTCTCAGTACTGAGGCAGATCACAGTGGACGCTGGAGGTAATGAGGTTTGTGGCAGATTCACATTTATAGATTGATTTATTTTAAGTCTTTTTCAGTTCCGTTGAATGTTCACCTTTACTTGACCATCGTAACAAACGACTGATTGTCAGGGGGTCATACTCAGTAGTATACTATTTCAAGTATATAAGGTTGCATCTGTCTGAGAGACATTTTTTTTGACTGTCACTTTTTCCTGTTCTTTTCAGGGATTGCCCAAGGTAATGCTTCACCTTAATATAAGGTGTCGATCACTTTAGGCTTCATTACATCTAGTCTCCCTCATTATCATTTATATCATATGTATCTGGAAAACGGGCATATAGAGATAATGATAAAGTCAGAATATGGCAATGATTGTGCATGCAGTGTAGTTTCAATGTGCCACCGTTATCTGATCCAGAACATGTCGAGCTTGATGTATTGACCCCAGGTCATATTACCTTCCAGACAGTTCTTCCTCTGTTTAGTCCCATGGAGCTTTTTATTGCCATTTGTTCCAAACACACCACTGATGTGACTTCTGCCAGAAATCTAAAGCATACTTCTCCTTGTGGTATAAAAATCTCACAGACTCTCAATGTTCAGTACATGCTCCCAAGGTGCCAATCGTGTTTTTGGTGTGCATATATATTTTATTTTTACATTTTATTAATAACTTTTAAGCCATTTTCAATGGTATTTATTTAAAAAATGTTATATAATATTTCAAGCCAGTAATAATTTCATGCAATTAGGACAGTATGTCTGTATTTCTTGGGGGACAGTAAGGTTAGATATCTTAGCCAGGTGAAATTATATCTTCTTTTTACAGTTAAATTCGCACTGATATTTAAGGACAAAAGAAAATGCCTAAACAAAAATTGAATGATGATGTCAATAATTATTATAGTAATTAACAATAATAAATTACATATGGGAATGCAACCATTTAAGTCACTGAAATAGTATTTTTGCACCAACAACATGATTCCCAAAGAACTATTAGCTGATCTCAGCATGGTGTTTAGTCTGTCCTTTAATAATTTGAGGAAACTGAACAATCAGAGGACAAAAGAAGGCCTGAAAAACTAAAGCAGATTAACACTACCTGAAAGTAATGTCCTTAAGACAAAGCAAAGACACAGGACCTGAGAGATGCATCTGGCCCTTCAGCTGATCCATCTACTGTTCACTGACACCTCATCAGAAATGGTCTCAGTGGAAGGGTGGCTGTGAAGAAGCAATTCTAAAAGAAGAGAAACAGAGAGAAAAAGGCTGAGGTATGTCAAATTACACAAAAACTGGACTGAAACTTTGTGGAATATGGCTTATGAAGTGATGAATCCAAATTTGAAATTATTAGTTTAAATAGTCAACAATATGTGAGGAGTTTAGGAAAGAAGTACTACAGTGAATGTTTACAGCCCCAAATCTCTGTCATGGCTTGGGGCTGCAGCTCAGCCAGTGGTGTTGGGCAGCTTGATGAAATTATGAACACAGAAAAATACCATCAGATTCTGATCCATCCTCCTCTGATCCCTTGGGTTTTAATCCACCAGGGCCTTTCTGTGTGGAGTTTGTATGCTCTCCCTGTGTTTGCATGGGTTCTCTCCCACAGTCCAAAGACATGCAGTTAGTGGGTTTAGATTAACTGGTGATTCTAAATTGCCAATAGGTGTGAATGGTTGTCTGTCTCTCTGTGTTAGCCCTGCGACTGGCTGAGGACTTGTCCAGGTTGTACCCTGCCTCTCGCCCTATTGGATAAGCAGAAGAAAATGGATGGATGGATTTTATTGCAGTGTGAAGGAAATGCCATAAACACTGCTGTGCTTAAGGTGGCATCAAATGTATTGTGCTTCATAATTAACTTTTTTAAACTGACCTACCTTAACAGCCTCTGGCACCACCCTCCCCTTGCAGTTTTTTTTTATTAATAACAATGGGTTGATAGTACAGCAAAATCAGAATCATAAACATAGAACAAAATAATAATGCCAGGGGGTTATATAGCATGCATAAATAGTGAATACATTTATCAGCTGTCCTTATGTCTTTACTATTTTTGAATGTTGAAGTGTTGTAATATATTGTTTGAATTCCTCTTAAGAAATTAGGAAGGAAGGTTTGTGATTTGAAAATTTAGATTCGTGTATATGATATTTTGCAACTAATAAGATTAGGTTGATAATATAGAATTGGTTTGTTTTATTAGTAGGATATGAGAAGAATCCAAACAATATATTTATATAAGAGAGGGAAAAGTTTTCGAGAATGTCTTGGGAAATAAAAGTACAAATATCTTGCCAGAAAATACACGAGAAAGTACAGGACCAGAATAAATGACAGAGATCTTCTTCATAGAGTTTACAGAATGAACAGTTTACGTCAATGTCCTTTTTGTATCGCTGAAGAAAAACCTTGCAGAGATAAAAATGATGGCTCATCTTAAAATATGCTTCATTCATCTTATTGATAATCAAATATTTAGATAGAAGACACCAGATTTTCTTCCAGTTCGGGTATTAAGCAAGGTTATTCCAATAAGAGATTGAAATAGAGACCTTATCCTTCTGGAGTAAGGCATCTATATAACGGTTGGTTTTTCGCTTTTTAGTGGAAAAGCAAGTTTGACCAATACAAGTGTCAGCAGGGTCCAGACTTGGCGGAGTCAGCACAGAAGTTACAGAGGACTTAAGAAGCATTCTAACAACAGAGCGTCAAGAACACAAGCGTATTCCTTTGGAGGTACTCCCCTCGTGATTTAAACTTTACCACCATAGACATATATACGTAGACGCCGCATTGAGCGAGGCGGCCCGATGCAGTGACACGTCCGCGCGTCCGCCATATTGGATGTGTCAGATCTGCGCTGTAAACTAACACAAATAAATGGACTGAACTTCATAAAGCGCCTTTCTGCAAAGTTCTTTAAGTTAATGCGTCTCATTCACAAATTTAAATATGCACTAATATATACTGGGAAACTGATAGGCACCAAAATAACGTAACTTTCTTTGATAATTATAAATGTTTAATACTCTACGTATGTTAGGGTGCAGGCATTATACCAATGTATGTATTTCTAATGTTTTTTCTAATGTGTTTACAGCAACCGATGTTTGTAACGCTGTTACTGTGATGATAAATGTCTACAATAACCAGATCCTGACATGTCGATATAACATCTGCAGGTTTCTGAATTTAAAAAAGCATTTTTATATTCACTGATTTTTATCTGTTTAAGTATTATTAATCGCAATCTTTAAGACAAAAAATGAACAAAGTTTGCAAATTAAAATAAGACACTGCAATAGACACTGATCTACTTCTTCTTTTAGCAATGAAACTGTGTACTAAAATTATAGATCCATGCTTTATTGCATAGAATAAAATTTTATTGTTAAAAGGTAAAACAACAAAAAAAGAGCACTATTTCCAACGTTTGTAAAGTGCTTTATAAATTAAATGTATTATTATTATTATTACACAAAAACACGGGCCAAGAAGCACAAATGCAGACATAGACTGATGAGGAGACAGTAGCAAACAGGTCTGGAAGATCAATCTTTATTTGTATCAGAGTAGTTAGTTAAGTAAGATGGACTTTTCACAATGTTGTAATGGCCAAATACGATTAAAAATAATTGTTCACTCTTAACTGTGAAAGGTAAGCCCATGTGATCCAGTTTCGACTGGAAAACGGTTCGAACCTCGGTTATGTTTGCCGATTTTTGCCACATCCAATATGGCGGCGACGTTGACGTACGCTTCACCGCTCAATGCGTCGTCTACGTATATATGTCTGTTTACCACAGCTACTCTCGGAGGACTTTAAACTTTGGTCAAACTTCGTCAACGCCCCTGACAGGCCATAAAACTGCTCCTCTATTTCACTATATTCGTAAAGTGTATTTTGTTCAATATTACTGATATTAAATGATGAAGAAAAGGGCCGGTAAACAGAATGAGCCAGCCTCCGACTCCAGCAGAGTTCAGCGGACTTCCAAATCCCAGAAGAAGAAGGAGGGAGCCCGGCCACCGCAGTGAGTTACTGTGGCTAGCGAGCTCAGCTACGTTAGCCAACCGACGGGCGAGAGAAATTTTAAGTTTTCCAGTGCCGTTCATCATTGCGTCTGTAATAAGTTTGTAAGGGTGTTATGTGTGTGTCATTTTATTACATGACACTACATGTAATGTCTCCGGTGAAGCAGACTCCTGCTTCTGATTGAGTTTATAGGTCATCAGATAGATTGATTAGTGGACACTGAAGTATCCAGCTGTGTGTTGTTGTTGTGGCTCAGTACCTTGATAAAGCACACGACTTTATCGAAGATAATGGTGTTACAAACGCATGGAGGACTTTACTGTAAACGTCTAAAAATGTGTTGTGCAGGAGGTTTAAATGATAACTTAAAATTGAAAAACACATTAACTTGTAGGAAATCTGTGGCTACAAAAGTAAGTGGAAGAATACAAGTGGGAAAGGCTCTTGAATACATAGATATGTTCTTAAAGTCCCGATTAAGGAATTCCTGGGAGCGTTGTTATATTTTTAAATTTGTGTCTGGCACTGGAAATGTCTTCAAAAATTGGAAATCTCTATAACATATTAAAATGAACAGACACCTTTTCAGTAGAGTGGATGCCCAGTAAAAAGAAGCTTACATTGCGTAACACTGCAGACTTTTCTTTGTTGAACATTGATGAACATTTTTTCTAAGAAAAGATTTGAATAATAAATTCAAGGAGTTAACTTTAAACAGTGATTGGTTGTGGAACAGGTGACCTCCTATATGTTTCCCTGGAGCAGTGCAGAGAGATCAGTCTTTGACTAAAAGGGCTCTTCTGGCTGATTAAAGTGTTAATGGAAGGGGTGGGATGTATTGTCCATTAATTGGCAATAGTCTGAATAGCATCCTTTTTTCTGCTGTTGCCTCTAGGGAGTCCAGACTGGCTCCAATGACAGCCTGCCGTCTTGATTAGATCGTTCAGTTCTTCTCTCCCATATTAATGTTTCTATATTAATGCTGCACCCACAGACTGATAGGACATGTGGGGAGCTGCTTGGTACATGCTTGTGGGAATAAGTGTGCATTTCCATGTGCATCTGCTCAACCTGGTCCAATCCCTTCAGTGAGTTTCTGAGTGAGATTTTGGGAGTATTTGTTTCTCAGATCTTGCCGATAGAATAGAGCTGCAGGTGGTTTCATTTTGCACCACTCAACAAAGTCATTCACCACACCCCCATCCTCCTCTCCCCTCACTTGATGCTTCTCACATTTGCTGAGTCATTCAAACTGTCTGCAGGGATGCAGCTGAATTTAGATGTCATGAAGAGGAGATGTGGGAGCCAAACTTTTTAGTGTTGCCGTAGTGTTGATTCTGTGTTTGACCACAGATTGGACAGTTAGGGTAGGCGGAATAAAGTCATCAGTAGTTTATAATAATTTTTAGAAAACAGCCACTGGTGGTGCAAAGAGGAACAGCCTAGTTCGCTGAAATTGTACGCCTCCAGACTGTTTTATACCTTTTATAAATGCTTTCATGTTTTTCTGACTGATGCAAACAGTGACTCATATTAGTGGAGATTTTGCACCCCCTGACTCACATGCCGGCCTTTTTCCCCACTCTGTTTGTGCACAGTGTTCAGATTCAGGTGAACATAATGAAAACCTGTGTGTGCCTATTTTTTTTTCCACACAGAAAATGGATCAAGAATCAATAAGGGAATAGTTGAAGAACCAGTACAATAAGCAGAATTGGCAATCAATAAAATGTTATCAATATCCGTCCTTAGTCTACGGTCACATTGTTTTTATCTCGCTCTTTCTCTGTCTGTTTATAGGTCTCGAGGGTGGCTAAAAAAAGGCTTATTGGGCCTCTTTGTTATCTTGGTTGTGGTGCTTGTCTCTGTGAAAATGCTCCCAGAATTAATCCAGCACCTTGTTTACACACACAGAAGTAAGTGAAAATCCAGTTTACCGCTTGAAAATACTGCAAATCCTTAGCTTGCTACTCAAAAACAAACACTCCAGCTCTCTTTTTTTTTCTTGTTTGCAGTCAGGGTGCCATTCTTTGTTGACCTCAGCCGACCTGCTGATTTCTCCCTTAATCACACCATCAACATGTACTTAACATCAGAGGAAGGGATTTCCCTTGGTGTATGGTGAGCATAAGCCAAGATAAACTTCGTTTTATCCTTTTCTAGCATAGCTTTTAAAAGCCTAAGACTAAAGGACAATACTTGTTTTTTTAATGATCCAGTTGTCGGTTTTATTTCTAAGTGGTACATTGTTTTGAACCGTCAAAGGCACACTGTCCCTGAAAGTCGGTGGAAGGAGGCACAGGGGAAAGACTTGGCATGGTACCAAAACACTTTAAGCGATGGAAGTCCAGTTTTCATATATCTTCATGGAAACACAGGCACAAGGTATTATAAATAATGCATTTGTATTACAGCTGCAAATACAAAGAGTAAAGGTTCCACACTTTGGAAAAACACCAGTTTGTTGACACTGTTTTTTAATGATTCCAACAGGGCAGCTCCTCATCGGGTGGGAGTTGCAAAAGTGAGTGATAACCAACACGAGCATATTAATCTTTTTGAAGCTCTGATCTGAATGTGTTTGTGGTCATTGTGAAGACAAGTAAGTGTTATGTGTCAACAGATATTGAGTGCTCTTGGTTACCATGTGCTGGTGCCAGACTACAGAGGTTGGTACAAATGAAGATTTATGACTCTTATTTAAACGTATTTTCCATTTCAGTGCTTTTTTTTGCCTCAGTATTGATTGTAAAGCACAAGCTTTTCACATTGATTTAATGTCTCTGCAGACATATAATCACTGTGAACTAATTTTGTCGTGCTTGATGAGTTGTTTGTTGTAAGGCAGTCAAAAGACATCAGGTCAGTGTCTGATGAGGGTTTTCCTCTGAGTGACTGCCACCTTGTGGCCGCTTTGCTCTCAATATCAGCTTTGTCATGTGGCTGTGAATAGCAATGATGTGACAAACTCTGGCAGGTTTTGGAGACTCCACCGGAGAGCCGACTGAAGCCGGTCTGACCACTGATGCCCTCTACATGTACAACTGGGTCAAGGAACGCAGCGGAAGCAGCCTGGTTGTCATCTGGGGACACTCTCTTGGCACTGGGTCAGTAATGAAAGACTCCTGATGCTTGGAATATTTGTCACATTTTAAAATTTTGAAGTAATAATCTGCAAATTTCAAGGGGTGTCAGCCAATATTCAAAATGTCATTATCAAATAGAATAGAAAACAATAATGCCATTCGACTGTAAAAATTAGTATTTTATTGTGAAAAAAAGCTCCTCTAACGGTCTCCAAAACTGCAAAAAATGCAAAGTTGGATTTCTACTAGAAGACCTGTTATAGACACAGCTGCATGCAGTTCTTTTTGCTTCAGACTTCAGATAAGCCACTGCTGCTTGTGCAGAGAGAGCGACAGACTTGTGAATTATTTAGCATATCGGAATTAGGAGACATCAACTGAACAACTTTGCCTGGTTGTTTTTTTTTAACTTTTTTCAGCCTTCTTTAGTTCTACAAACTCTTCCAGGCTGCTTTTATATGTAAAAAATGGTGAACAGGAGGCTAATGACACGAATTAGCAAAGTTACCAGTTGTTGAAGAAACCATCTTTAAAAAAGACATAATTTCCTGGTGCTTGGGTCTGGCAGGAGGGTAATTTAAGCCTGGAATAATTCATCCACAACTGTGTGGTGATGATGGCAGCTCAGCACCGGAAACATCCCCATTTGGAAGTACTTCAGATTTTTGTCACTAGGCAGCAAAATTATGGAACCTTACCTGTATTGACTGAATAGAAGGTGAATAAGCTTTATGAATAGGCAAGTGATAAATGCTTCATGCTCTGCAGATCCCTCATGAATTGAATATTAACCATTTCATAATGAGGAATAGATTATTGTTGTTCTGTGCCTAATGTCTATTTTTATATGTTAACCCAATTATTTTTGCTTATTTTTGTAATGTATAGGAGTGGAAATTAATGTAGCTGTGCATTTAGCCCTGTCTTGTTGTATTTGATTGCCCTTGTGTGAAAGTAATGCACAAAATAAGATAGACCAAACCAGGGTGGGTTTGTTTGTTTGGAACAAATAATCAAAGAGGATTTGGTTGAAATTAGTTGACAGCTGTAACAAACTTGGGAGCATCAGGATAAGTTGAGAAGGTAGCATAGTAGATAAACTGAAGATGTTATTCTATATTTCTGTGCAGAGTGACCATTAACACTGCAGTCAAACTCCTGGAGCAGGGTAGGTTTTGCTACTAATGTATCAGACAAATGGAGATAAAAGGACACAAACTCAACATGGTGACCGTTTCCTGTTCTTTTCAGGGGTGGTGTTTGATGGCGTGATCCTCGAGGGTGCATTCAATACTGCTCGACAGCAACTGGGTCAATTTAATCCTTTTGCTTGGGTACGCTGTCTAACCTGCCACCTTTAATGAAATAAATACTTTTGCTGTATTTATTTCATGTGGCTGCTCCTGCATCACACCTAACTTTGCAATGATGTCTTTCTTTGTGTTTGAAGTATTACTGGAAATTTCCAGGTGCTGGTTACTTATACCGAGCACCATGGGAGGATAATAAGTTTGTCTTTCCTACTGAAGAAAAGTAAGTTGGTTATGTACATACAATAGTCAGATAGTAATAGATGCATAATACATTAATAAGCTAAATATATTGTTATTACTAGTAAAATGCAGTGATTTGATATAGCTTTGTTATTCTGCAGTTTGAAGAAAATGAGAAACCCCATACTTTTCCTTCATTCAGAGGATGATCACCTGGTTCCCATTGAGATTGCTCAGCAGGTATCACTGCCACAGACAGCTGCTTGTCATTTAAAGTAAACTGAGTCAGTGTTTTCATTAGAGCTGTAGGTAATTAAGTGTCTCTTCTAGGAACATTTTTGTTTTAGGTAAACTCAACTTCCTTTGCTTTACTCCCCCAGACGTACGAGGTGGCTGCGCGTGCCCAGAATGAAGAGAGAGTCAAGCTGGTGACATTTGAAGGGTCTCTGGGATATCTGCACAACGGCTTATACAGAGACTCCCGTCTGCCTGACATCATAAAGTGAGAAAACATCACACTGATGGTGCCCGCAGTGATTATACTAAATCTGTTAAATTTTAACATGTGTCCTGTATTCCCTCATGTCTGTTCTACAGGAGCTTCGTGCTGTCTTTGTAATGCTGGAAAGACGACTGAAGCAGAAAGACACAGAGAACACTGATCTGACGAGTTGCCGTGCATAATTTGCAAAAAAAAAAAGTGATTTAATTGAATTATCTTTTTATGAATTCTGAACACTGTGAATTAAATGAGTTTAATGGGGTTTTTTTAATAAATTGAAGGAATTTTTTATGCTTTTATAAAACTGTGTTTCTAAATGAGCTGCAGCTTTAAGATTGATGATTTTTGTGATTATTAATAGGATCTGGAAATGTATCTAGAGTGAGACATGAACACAGTAGATACCCACTACTCTTGTCTGCTGCTTGTGCTCATTTTCTGCTTAATGCTAGATAATCAGTCAGTTAATCTGAGCTTTTGCATGTTTAGGTGATATTTCATGATAATTCAAAGAAAACAGCGAAAACATGTCGGTTGTTTGTTCGGTATTCTTTGTCATCCCAAGTGTGGTTTTTAAAAAAGCAAGCCAGGAATTCTGAGCTACATCATCTAAACCACAGAATATGTAGAGCATACAGATGAGTTTAGAAAATTTCAGTTTCATGTTTGTCTTGTTAAAAATATCTATAATATGGGTCCTCTAAAGACTCCTATGGCTACAGCAGATACAGCACATTACCAGCATTTTAAGGTTTTGTTCTTTAAAATGATGTGTTTAAAAAAAACAACAGATTTCAAATGATTTCTCTCACTATAAGGAAATATTGTATTCATACATGTATTCATTAAAGCTATGTTGACTGACTGGGAACCAAGCGCTCTCTGTAAATTATGATAATGTTGCCTGCTGTGCACTGTTTCACCCAAGTACAGTTCAGTGAAGGAGAAACTGTAACTTTCAGTTAAAGTTTGTAGTGATAATTGTACACATTTATGTAGAATATTGTAATGTGAGAACTAATTTTTAAATGTCAGAATCTTAATCATTGTACATAATAAATGATGTAAGAGTGCATGCATGTAAATAGTCAAGAAAGACAAGTATCTCTGAAACTACAGTGCTGAATCGTGGCTTTAAAGATAAATATAATCAAGAGTGCATCAGATATTTTTAAGTTCAAGACATAACCTCTGGTTTAACTTGTAAGCATAACCCTAAGAATAACTTGAAACTGCAGTCTCAACGGGTAAGGGCGCTTAGAGTTTGCTGTGTTTACTTAAAATTGTACATTTCCGTGGTTCCGTCTGTCAAATTGCTTAGACAGCATTGGGCCCATTAAGAGGCCTCATCAGAAAGTGAATAGACTTGTTGTGCTGCGCGATCATGTTTCATACACCACCTCTGTCAAAGGTGAAGCTCCAGTCTTTGCAGTCGGATGACGTGGCCGAAGGTTGCGGGCGATCCGCCGACAGAGTTTCTATATTCACCGGTGTATGCATCGATTTCTACGCTGACTGGAGGTCATAAGCCATGTGACTCATTCCAGCCAATCCAGCGTGCCCGCGAGGAACTCTCGTGGCGCTCTTACGCCATATGCGTACGAGAGCATCCCTAAAAATTGCCTCTGTCATACAACCAGGAAGAAGGTGGGATAGCCGTGCGAAGCTAACATCCCCAGTCTTTCTGCATACTTTTTTCCTGAAAATAATGGGATCTTCCAGGTGGAGGGTGGCAGCGGCGCTGGTTCTCGCAGTTGTGGGTTCATTATTACCTGTCGGCGCAGACGAACATGACCACACGGTGAGACACCGTTTTGGAAGGCCGACTGAAAAGGGGGAGCCTTGAAAATAATGGACGTTTGTGCTCTGTGCAACCTGCTAACTGTAGCCGAGACGGCTAGCTACACCGCACTAAACAAAATTACGAACGTGACAGGGTTCATGGCTCGGTCTGTGTGGGTTATATACCGATACTGGACGAGCTATCAAACAGATAGGCATTCAGTTAGCTGGCTAAGTTGTTGCCACTTATCGGCCTAAGTGCTTATGGTTAACGTTTGCCTGCTAGCTTGTTAGCACGTCTTCCAAAGATTTCCTTGAGCACCGGCGGAAGCTGTACTCAAGTTAGCGGCTAGCTGTGTAGCTAACGTTAGTTGGTTAGTTAAGCAAAAACGAGGCGGCTTTATTTTCGTTTACCCTCACAAACACAATTTATCAAAACAATTTAGTCCTAGCACCGGTTAAACGCCTGGGCCTTTGTGCTACTCCTGTTCTCTGTTGTCAGACCCAGCCGCCCTAATTACACCTGGCTAACAGGATAATAATGTGCATTACATTGTCTTAATGATACTTTAGGAGCTAATGTGGGAAAACTGTTAAGTGAAAAAGGCTGACGTTG
Source organism: Pterophyllum scalare (assembly GCA_024447675.2). Lineage (NCBI taxonomy): Eukaryota > Metazoa > Chordata > Actinopteri > Cichliformes > Cichlidae > Pterophyllum > Pterophyllum scalare. The sequence goes on from JAMQGT020011843.1 coordinate 388,074, forward strand.
CATTGAAAGGAACTTCCTTGTCAGTAAGTACATATAGCTAACGTACATCGGTGCCACACGCATGCCCCGATAACGGTGTGAAAAGCGTCTTACATTTTCATTTGTTTGCATGAATTTTAATGTGATAGTGATTCGTTTGCCAGTGGAAATTACAAGTCCCCTTCCTTTATGCCAACAGTTGCTGCTGCGGCTTTAAAAGTTGTTTGCAGTTGTTTTTTGGGGTTTTTTTTTTGGTAGGATGTCAGTAGGACCTGCAGGATTCGCAGAACTGGTGTAGCGTTTCTGGCTTTGACAATAAGAGTGTCTCTGTTTTCCTTTTGCAGTACACAGATAAAGAGGAGGTAGTTTTATGGATGAACACAGTGGGGCCTTACCACAACCGACAGGAGACATATAAGTATTTCTCTTTGCCCTTCTGTGCGGGCTCCAAGAAGACCATCAGTCATTACCATGAAACGCTTGGAGAGGCTCTGCAGGGAGTGGAGCTTGAATTCAGCGGCTTAGACATAAAGTTCAAAGGTAATCACAGTGACTTTCACCTCCTCAGCAGTTATGAAATAGCAAGAGCATTATTGTAAAAAGCAAAAAGTCACTTGCCTCTGGATGTGTGGCTCTGTTTCTGCCACGTCATTTTTTACATGTAATAAAAATGTAATCTTCATCTCTGTAGAGGAAGTCATGCAGACAACATACTGTGATATCGACTTGGACAAAGCCAAACGGGATGCTTTTGTCTATGCCATAAAGAATCACTACTGGTACCAAATGTACATAGATGACCTGCCCATCTGGGGTAAGTGATTATCACCTTTTTATTAAGACATTTATTTGTATATATCTGTGCCTTTTATTTTGTCCAACCTCTGAGGTATTTTCTTATTACTAGGGATGTACCTAGTAATAGGTACAGTACCAATCTGCTGAACATTGGCACTGGCCGACATTCATCTTGTTGACTTCCATCAACCTGCAGACACATAGGATTACATTCTTTGCTAACAGTGTAGGAAGTAGAGGAAGAATAAATAACAAACATCCAACAGCAATAAAAAAAAAAGACATAACCAAACTTTTCTTTTAACATCTTTTTCATCCCAGAATTTCATGCATCCCTCCTTATTGACTAATTGTTGCTCACACAAGTTTAGAGTAGAGTGACAGTAGCATTTTCATCCTGATGGTGAAGAAGTAAAACCAGTCAGATGAGTGGTCCATTTATTCTTTACCAGCCTTGGGAGGGTGGGGGCTGTAACAGGACACTATGTCATATGTCAAATGGCTTACTAAAAGGCACTCAAGATTCAGCTTGTGTTGTGTTGTTTTTGTTTTGAGTCAGTTGAACAGTGCAGTGTGCTAGTTGATTACCTGATATCTTTAGTGTGAGTCTTCATCAGAGTATAGTTTTTCTATTGCACAGCTTATTTTGCATTGTATGATGTTAAGAAACCATTATGAGCTGAAAAGATAAATTCTTATTTAGTAATCCTAATTATATTTTGATAAACTTGGTCTTGAATAATTTTATGATGTTATTCTGATTGGATGAGTGATGAGTGACATCAGTTTGACATAAAAAAAAAAAGTAAGAGACTGGACTTACTAAGTGTTAGGGCTGTCCAGAATCCTATTTTTGGGTTTTGGTAGCAATCAGCAGTGGATAATGAAAGCTTCCTCAGTGAGCTCTTTAACACACATCTTAAAGATAGTGGCTGTGCTGTGTTTTCATCTGTATTTGCATGTAAAATGATCACTCAGAGAGAAAGTTGGAAGCAGTAACAGGTTGAACTTTTCTCTCACACTGTGCCCTGCTGCTCTCTGTCTCTCTTTGAAGCCTCCCTGCTCGCTCACCCATTCAACATGCCAGAGAGAGTCAGAGTGCTGTTCTTGTGCCAGGCAGGCAAGACATTGTTAGGATATGTAGGGTACTGTCCATAGATGTTTTGCTTGCCTTTGTTAAAGAAGATGAAAAGAAGCCTAATGTAGTAGGGATAGAGTTGTCAGATTGGCAACAATAAGGGGGAACTCAAGCTTGATTAGAGGAATGTCAGATAGACAGCTGATGATTTATATTTCCAATTTAGAAAATAAAAAAATCCCAGACTCAATAACTGAATAACAACCTAATGAATTTCCAAATAGTTGAATATTTGGATACAGAGCCTGTATCCTCCCCTCCAACTCCCAGTATTTATTCACATGTGGAAAAGCTCTTCACATGAATATTGAAGTGCTCCATAAGAAGGATATTAATCACTTACTGTCATTGCTGACTCAAGACTGTCACTCTAACATGCTGACGGTGTAATTGCTCAAATATGATCGAATAGTGTGTACAGTGGTGCCACTCCTACTTGTGTAAACAGACTGTAAACCGATGGTAAAAGAAGCTGGTATTTACTCAAACATTTCTGAGTTATGTGCCGGATAATTAGGAGTGCCATGAATATCTTTAACTACAAATCTAAAGTCCGGGTTGCTATTGTGTGGGAACTGAACTGGTGTGCCTTTTTTGCATGAGATGAGATTTTTAGTTGGAGTTATTTACAGAAAGCTTGGAGCTCAGTAACTGCAGACCTGTAATTCATCACTTTTGAACTTGCTCACTTGTAGCACCACTTAATAAAGTGGTGCTGTCTTAATTGAGTTGCGTAATATTGTGTATGTTAGAACAAAAATGACTGCGTACATTAATTTGTGATGTAGAGTGTGCAATGATTTTTCAAGCATTAAACATAAAAAAATAATTATAGTTAAAATAGATGTAGCCTCAGCATTAGATTTTTATGTTGCCATTAGTCACTTAGGGGAGTAACTGGCTGCTGATTGATAGTTCTTGTTTTGTGTGAAACTTATTTGTTCAGGAATAAACTTTCACAAAAACTAAAGTCTGCCTGTAACAGATGAGTACAGTTTATGGTGTTACAAAGTTATCAAATTGTGCAGGAAGTTGCCTTTATTAGCATTTACACTGTCCATTTGACCACTCCTGAACGAGATAGTGAGTTCAGTGTATGCCTTTGTTGTTGTCGTTTTTTTTAAAGGTATTGTTGGTGAGGCCGATGAAAATGGAGAAGAGCATTACCTGTGGACGTATAAGAAACTAGAGATCGGCTTCAATGGCAATAGAATCGTTGACGTAAATCTGACCAGCGAAGGCAAAGTCAGACTTGTGCCAAACACAAAAATCGCAATGTCCTATTCTGTGAGTACTGAATGGTCTTTTTTTCCCTCAATTTTAATGTGTATGCATTTGTACTTGACCATATAAATGTAATAATAGAATATAAATGTAGCTTATTATGTAAATGCAAATGAACCTCTCCTGCTCAGGTGAAATGGAAGAAGTCAGATGTAAAGTTTGAAGACCGATTCGACAAATACCTTGATCCATCCTTCTTCCAGCACAGAGTGAGTGAAATCGTTTTTGTGGTTTTTCACATGCTTCCTCATGCCAGCAGGGACACCACTGGCTTGTTGTAACAACACAACTCTGTGTGATATTTCAGCACATGCAAGTTCAGCCTTGCACGAGATGCGATGTAAATGACCAAGCTGCTAACTTTTAAATACACCTGGAGTCTGGATTTTTTTGAATATACAAACCTGTATTTGTGGGACTTCAATTTTCATCAAAATGATTAATTTAAATGAAAACTTTTCCATGCAGCTACATAATTAATTTGTTTTACTCAAGTGTGGATATTTAATATACTGTTTAGATTCAAGAAGCTCTCCAGTGTAGTAACTTCATAAAGAAAATTATTAATTTTACTTTATCTTGTTTTTAGATTCACTGGTTCTCCATCTTCAATTCCTTCATGATGGTCATTTTCTTGGTGGGTCTGGTGTCTATGATTCTTATGAGAACACTAAGAAAGGATTATGCCAGATACAGCAAAGAGGAGGAAATGGATGATATGGTAAATCTGGATGTAGTTGGATGCTTTTTGCTTAATTGTAACTGAGATATGTTGTTGGGTTTATTTTCCATCATGCTTTTGTCTGAGTCTGTCTTCTGTTGCTATGTACCAAAAGGACAGAGACCTAGGAGACGAATACGGGTGGAAGCAGGTACATGGAGATGTATTTAGGCCGTCAAGCCATCCACTCATATTCTCTTCACTTATCGGCTCCGGCTGCCAGATTTTTTCGGTCTCTCTCATCGTTATCATCGTCGCTATGGTTGAGGATCTGTACACAGAGTGAGTAATTGGTTTCAGAATGTTTTGTTTTGAGATAGGATTGTTCTTGATCTAGTTTTAGTTGGTAAGTTGAATTCCATCTAATGGATCCCTTATCACAGGCTTTTGTCAATTGTGCCCAAGAGCAGTGTTTAAATCATCAGCTAAAATTTACACAAATAAACTAAAGTAAAATGACTGTTTTTGCTAGCTTTAGTTTCTCAGTCAGGAAAAGTTGTTTGGCAGCACGGTAAAGCAGTGAAAGTATTCTAAATAATCCCAAAGAAGTCCTTTCATGCAGTCTTGGTTCCTGTAGAAGTGAAGACCGAGTTAATGGCTTTTATTTTTGATCCCCAGAACAATGGTAAAACCCTGTTCTGGTACGTCTAGTGACTAATGTGGCTAAGGTTACCTTTGAATGTAAGCCTAGAGCTTTCACAGGCTAGAGCTCTATCAAAATGCTAATACTGAGGGACAGTTAGAAGTTGCGGAGACTTTTAAAATCGACAACTGAAGCCAATAAACAAGAATTTGGTGTGGTTATTGTGCTTTTGTGTCACATTTTGTGCTTCGCTGCACAGAATGAGTATGAAATTGGACTTAAACATGTTAAGCTGTTGTCACATGCAAGCCGATTTTTTTTTTTCTCACTGCAGAAATCCTGCTTTTATACTTTAATGTGTGACAAAATCCTCATACACGTAACTGAAAAACATGCTGTGATTGTGATAACGTAAAATGATCACTCAGGGAACGTTAGAAGCAGCAGAGGTGCTGTGCTGTCAGCTGAATGTGCTGTGCTGCTCCCACTGACTTCATGTGGTGTGGGAGGCAGCAGCTCAGTTGCTTTTAAAGCTACAGACTCTGAAACAGGAACTGTAGAAAAATCTGAAGTTGAAAGACATGTTTGGGAACTTGCATTACATTGTTTTAAAAAAAGCGGTACCTTTTTAATTTTGAATATTTTGCTACCTCGCATTAGCTTGTAGTAGTCTGTCATGATTAACATGAACACAATGATCAAAACAGATGCATCAGAGGGTTATGTTCAATCAAGCTTTCTTTTGAAATTTTTGCTTGAACAAAGGATTAGCTGCCAGTTTAAGAAAACACTAGAAAAATGAAATGCTAGTTCCAAGGGGAGTGGTCTTCACTTAAGTCATTTATTTTTGTTTTCTGTAGGAGAGGATCCATGCTGAGCACAGCCATTTTTGTGTATGCTGCAACCTCTCCTGTCAATGGCTACTTCGGGGGAAGTTTGTATGCAAAACAAGGAGGTAATAGAGTCAATTTTCTTACACACATAAAATACATGCTATGCCTTTCACCAGTTCAGTTTGTCATGTTTTGCTCTCTGATTTTTGTTTGAATAATGCAGGCAGGAGATGGATTAAACAAATGTTCATCGGGGCCTTTTTGATCCCAGCCAAGGTGTGCGGGACTGCCTTCTTCATCAACTTCATCGCTATCTACTACCATGCCTCCAGGGCCATCCCATTTGGCACCATGGTGGGATTTCACACAGCAGCACCTCCCAAAAAAACCACAGTGTTGAAGAACATCCTCTAAGTCAAGAGCTTGCATTTAATCTCTGTGGCTGTGTAGATCTCTGGTCTCAGTGATGTGATTTAGTCATGGAGGCAAGAGACAACTGAAGTAATTAGAACAGATGAACCATAGCAAATACATTTCACCTGATATTTCATGACACTGGATTCCCTACCTCAGTGCAGATTTTTAATTCTGTTTGGTTTATTTCTACATTCAGAGCCAAATGCTTTCAAACCGCACAGCAATTTAAAAAAAACACATTCCACATATTTTCTTATTGCTAATTGCAAAAATTACAAACAGCTGTTTGGCTCCACTCAGTGTTCCAGAGCTAATCAATCAAAAGTCTTAAGTAAAGTCGTGAAAAAGCCATGTTCCCCTTGAGTCAGCCAAGCCTAAGAAACATCTGGGGAAGGTTTTTGCTTTTTCTGTCCAAGCCTGAATGTTGGCTGATCAAATCCATTCATCTGTTACTCCTCCAGTTTAATCATTGATCATTGATCAAGCTATGAACATTAACTTCTGTAACACAGTCAACAAAAATGGCAACAACTGATTGGGGATGTGAAAATATTCTGGATGTTAGCTGTAAATATAGATCACCCAGCTGAAAATGAATGTCGTCTTCTTTGCAGGTCGCTGTCTGCTGTATCTGCTTCTTTGTCATCCTGCCTCTGAACCTCGTGGGAACAATTCTGGGGAGGAATCTGTCCGGACAGCCCAACTTTCCCTGCCGAGTGAATGCTGTGCCACGGCCGATACCTGAGAAGAAATGGTGGGTGTGGTTTGACACACATTCGTCTTTGCTTTAGTGACACAGGCATGGGGTCAGTTAATGCATACAGTACAGTACTGACAGGTTTCCTTAAGCTATTATGCTTTTCCTTATTTTCTGTCATATATAATGTTACTTTATATATGACGTTGAATGCTCATCATTTTAAATAATAGAACTACCCTGAATACATCTCTTTCAGCTGTGTTTGTTTGTTTTTTAAATCTCAGCTCTCTTAAGTCAGTGTGAAAAGATATCCCTAAAATGATGATCTCAGGCTTGTAGCTCTGCCCATACAACTGCTGTTCGAGCCTTCAGTTTGCACAGAGCATCCAGTCAGAAGAGAGGTTTTTTTTTTTTATTCTAATAAATGACAGGTTTCCTTTATATTGATTATAAAATGTCAAAAATTTTAGTTTCAGCTACCAGATCAGTGGGCAGTAAGAATGTTGTACTTGGTGTACTTGATGCATGAGACACGACCTGCATTCAAGTTGCCAGGTTTTAGGTTCAAAGTTTAAAACATTTTAGCTGTCTGCACAAACACTTTTAGGTTATGAAATACAGAAAAATGATCGACTGAGGGTTTATTAACATTTACAATGTTCTGCCAAGCACTGTGGCCTGCTGCCAAATGGAAAAGGTAGATGTGACCTGAGGCTGCTGTCTTGACTTTACTTGAATTTCCAATCTGTTGACTTTTTCCCTTCTCTTGTTCATAACACAATTGGTAATGTATCCTTCCCCCGGAGGGGGACTCTGACATGAACACTTAAGGATACACAGTCATCTCAATATGTTGAATCTTGTGCTTTCAGGTTCATGGAGCCAGCTGTCATCGTGTGCCTTGGAGGAATCCTTCCATTTGGTTCTATTTTCATAGAAATGTAAGTGTATTGCAGTGTTACTGAGGGACTCTGTGTGTTTTAAAATGATCCACGCAGTCGTGTTGATGTTCTTTTTTGTCCTCATGTGACAGGTACTTCATTTTCACATCTTTCTGGGCCTACAAAATCTATTATGTGTATGGTTTCATGATGCTCGTCCTGGTTATCCTGTGCATCGTGACTGTGTGTGTCACCATTGTGTGTACATACTTTCTTCTTAATGCCGAGGACTACAGATGGTGAGTTTTTTCCACATGGATCTCTGGATTTTCAGCCACAAAGTTGTTGTATTCTCATCTCGTCGTCAATCGTCATTCTCGTTTTCTGGTCCCTCTCTTCCAGGCAATGGACGAGCTTCCTCTCTGCTGCATCCACTGCTGTTTATGTTTACATGTACTCCTTTTACTACTATTTCTTCAAAACTAAGTGAGTTTTACACTTCAGTAATCCCATGAAATATCCTGTTAAAGAAAACCAGGTCTTACATTTTATCCTGTTGTATTTCAGGATGTATGGGCTGTTCCAGACATCCTTCTATTTTGGCTACATGGCTGTGTTCAGCACTGCCCTGGGAATCATGTGTGGTAAGTCTTAGGTCTGCTTGACTACATAATGTAGGAGGGTCCTGGGCCCTATTCCAGGAAGCAGGTTTAGCTAACAACTCCGAGTTTGTTAACCCTGAGATGAGGGAAACTCCATGTTTTCTGTTCCAGAAAGAGAGTTAACTTAAACTCTGAGTCGGTTACATTGGTAACAGACTCTGTGAACTAAACCTGCTCTACTGACCCCCCACCCCCTCCCTTCCTGCTGCACCTGACCCATCTGACTGACAATTATTCATTTCCTCATTCATAAAATCGCTGACAAAGTGATGAGAGGAGCAAATGTTTACATTAACATGCAAATGCTAATGTTTACATTTTTACAAACAGTGAAATCCCAGTTAGATGTTTGTGTGTGTACTTAACATGAGCGCTTTTAGAATCATTCACTCATCTATATATAAGGACAGAGACAGTGATTACATCACAGATTTATCATCAGCTCAGAATCAAATCTATAGTCTCCATCTTTCTGACTCTGTGACTCTGCACAGTAATGCAGCTGTTTACTGTATGTTACCGCTACTGGATAAGGATCACAGAATCAGACTGGATAAGGCCCAGATCCAGTTTAGGCTCCAGTCATTTCCCAGCTTATCCTGTCCAGATCTGTTCGTAATGACTTAATTTTTTTTCTTGACACAACCTGTGTGCTTTAAGAAGGCTCATCCTCCCAAAACTATATTGAAATATTTAAAATCTACAAAACTGAGGCATTTCTTATGTTTGCCTTTACTGCTAAAACTTGACATTCATTGCAGATTTGGAAAGCTGACCTGCAGTTTTTCAGTTAAATGTGAAACTTTTACTGAGCTCTGACTGTTAACAGTAACTCAGTAAAACATCTCTGCTATTGCTGTGATAAAGCCATCATGTGTCTGTGAGGCTAAGATTAGATCCAGTTAGAAATGGTTAAACTGGGAACATAAAAGCAGAGTTTCTCTGCTCTATTAAAATAAGTGAGGTGGTTACATTCCATCAGTACATAATTTATTTATGTATTTATTTTACTGAATAATTATTCAAACAACAAAATGGTCATAAACTGGACTCTGTTGCTGTGTGGGTAACTAATATCGCAGGTCTGTCAGTAAAATGTGTCTGATCAGTTTTTCCATATCTTTATCTTCAGTTTCTGTCACTTACACTTTGGCCCTGTCAGGTTACAGCTGAGTAAATTAGATTTAAATATCAAATGTAAATTTAGAATTCCAGCTTCATCTAATGAAAGTTCAAGCCGGGTAAATGATGACCCAGGTTGAACTTTACACACACACACACACACACATATACCTCAAACTTTTATTCTGTCTATGATGATGACAGAGCTGACCAAGCTAATTAAAAATCACTCTTTCCTCCCCTCCTGCTTTTTAAGATAACAGTCATGGTCAGCAGTGACATATTTCTCAGTCCAGTGGATTAAAATGGAGGCTCTACTCTTTATTTACCCTTTGCCATGGTGAATTTTGGTTTGATCACCTCAAACTTAAATAGGAGTTAGTTTCATAAACACCAGTAGTCTCATTTATAAATGCCTCTTTTAGGCTTAGTTTTGTGCTTATGTGTGAGGAACCTGTACAGAAAGACTGACCCATGCATATTAACATTTTGGACAACTAACACATACCATTTCATTTAATGTAACACACTGGTTATAGATCCACTTTATTATAAACATTCATATAAGCAGTGTGTGCCAGTGAGTCTTTACACCTTAAAAATAAGTCAAATCCAGTCTCAAATAATTCTAAGGATTGTGCCATCTCCTCATCACATTCTCTGCCCCCCCTGAGCACAGAGAAAAGCGCTCAGCCAGATGATGCTCACATTGCCAGTCAGTTGTAGCGCTCACAGGAGCTGAAATGCAGGATGTGGCTGGTAGGATTCAGCAGAGTCTGGCTTCCCTTACCTCAGTAGAGTCCTTTTCACTTCAGGCTAATAAGGCTAACTGGTAACATCATCTTTAAAATTTGAGATGGATTCAATGAATTTATTAAAGAATTTCAGAACAGTATCAGTTGATTTTAACATCTTATAATTCTGTGCATAAATGACCAAGCAAGTTATTAGTTTTCATTTAGTTTGTGAAAACACTGCAGTGAACAGCTGCACAGAGGCATGAAGTCACTTGCAGTCATCATATACGCACATGCATTGTGTAAACTTGCAGTCTGGAAATAAAGTCAGTGACACTCAGTTATTACATTTCATATCCTAATCATAGTGCAGCGCAAGGTCACCATTCACTAAAGTCTCAAATGATATCTCAGAGTGGCGGATTGTTCCCTTTGTTTGTTGGCTTGATCAGTTTGACTAGTGTAAAAATGCAAATACTGAGGTGATACTTGTGCATAATGCTGCAGGATGGATCACCGTCACGGTCAGAGGACAATACCTTTGCAAGAACAGTTGATCAGCGGCCTCATTTCTATGCATAAATATTCATGAGATGCCAGTTTATGGTTGAATTTGGGCATTTAGAGGGTTTTTTGAGTCGTCTTTCTTTTTGTTTTGTTTTGTTTTGTTTTTTGCATGCCGCTTTTATTGTTTGTGCTGATGTAGACTTCTAATATAGGTCCTATGGCCTCTTTTATAAATGAGACCCTAGCTTTAGTTTCTAGTGACGGAAATTTTGGGGGAAAAAATGTAAAGTTGGAAGAAGCAGCAGGTGTTCCATAATTTTTTAACACAACCATTTTTAGTGAGCACACGTGGGGGCCCTGAAATAATAATATGAAAATATTAACACAGCTGCTGACAATGTATTGCTAGAGGTGTGTGGTGCTGTGACGGGAATAAAGCAGAATTGTTGGTTAAATTGCTCTATGGCTTAGACAGGTGGTGGTTGTGGGCATATGACAGTCATGGAGATGATGTGAAAATATTAAACAGCAGGTGGTACAATGATGGGGGCTATAGGAGTACAGTAGACAGCTGCTCCAGTCAGTCTAATAAAAGCTTTTCAGTTCTCCCTGCAAAGGATAAAAATTATGAAGTTAGCCAGAAAATTCATTCATATTAAGGAGTTGTACTTGAGTCAAATGTGGAGTAAAGCACACTGTGGGCTTATTCAATATGAAAAATGTATAAATGCTATGTATGTACAATTTAAGTAATCTGCACATACAAGTAGTTCTTGCATGAAGGCAATCGTCTTTTTAGAGAGATCTTATTTTCTACATCAGTTGTTCAGCTTTAACTGCACTTACGTAGTCTCTTCCTCACCAACTGCAAGCCAAACTCATTTTTCAGCTGAAAGAGTAATAAGCCAAGGCTGACACTCGTACCTTGAAGCACCTTTGTGAATCTTTCTCTGATCTGCATCAGGTACTACACAGTGACTCCTGGGCTGTCTGACTGCTCATTTTGTAGATGGGGAATGTGTGTTTCCTTGCTCAGCCCTTTATGGGATACCTCACCAGTAATCATCCTGTCTTGTGATGGATTTACCTGCAAAGTAATAGAGTTTGATATGTGGTGCTGTCAAACTAAAAGCAACTCACCAATCACTTTTGCTTTCCAGGTGCCGTTGGATACATGGGAACAAGTGCCTTTGTGAGGAAGATTTACACAAATGTGAAAATTGACTAAGAAGTGAAGCAGCAACAACACAGGGATGTTAATGGATTTGCCTAGACGTATCCTAAAAGACGACGGGCACAAGTCATTCTTTATTACTTTTCTTTCTTGCAAAGAGATTGTGAGAATCTCACTTTGTACAATGTAGTTTTTCCGTTTTTTTTTTTTCCGAAAGAATTTCAGCGCCGCAACTCAAAGTGAACAAGAGGAAATCTGCGGAAGAGATCTCAAACACAACGTTCGGTTTTTATCAGTTGCTTTCAAATAAATGTTGAGGGAGGGGGTGAATGTTTAAGGCTGACATGGCTTCTCTTTTCCAACCCAGTCCCACCTGAGAGCAGAGAACATACAGTACACGTGATGGAATAGTGTAGCTCTCTTCAGTGAAGAGGCCCGAGTGTATTGAAAGCGTTTGTTCTGTTGTGTCAGAATATTAGAGAGTTGGGTTTGTGTTTGTATTTTGACCCTGAGGTCTATTTTGTATTCATGAAGTCACTCGAAATATCGTTACTACAGTACAATCGGTTGTTCCCATTTAAGTCCACTGCAAAAAAACAGAAAAAGCAAAACTGTTGTTACGCAAATCATTCCCCCATTTTGACAATTCCTAACTCCCTGTTAAGGTAGCAGTCCATCCAGTTAAAGAGATTTTAGTCCTGCTGTAGTTTACTGTACAGACAAAGAGCAGAGGGACTGAGCAACAGCTGAGGTACAGTAGGAACCGATTTTTTTTATTTTTTAAATGGATGTTTGATGTGATCCCATTTATCTGTTTAGTTTTATGTTTTCTAAATGTCTGGGTTTGAATGAAGTCTACATGTAAAGATAATATATGGATGGTGGGCAGTGTATATAACCTTAATAATGTACCTTTAGATGTAGATCCCAAATGTATTTTCGTTGTACAGATTTACTACAGGGTGTTTGTTTTATTTTTTTCAAAATGAATCGTTCAGTTAAAACAATTTTTTTTCTTTATTTGGTGCTTGGGGTGGGGCTGGTGGCGCTGTTACATCTTGCCTGAAATTGCATGAAGTTTTCACCCAAATCATCAGATCAGATTCCACTTCAGCGCTGTCAGGGTTTTGTTTTTGTTTTTTTCTGATTGTTCTGCTTGATTGGTCTCAAAATAGAAAGGTACATTTTGAGTTTCTAGACTTGCTTCTGGAAACTTTATTTTGATTTCATACATTATTTAAAGCTTTAAAAGGCTCTACATCTTCTGGTAAGCCATTTCCATCACGTTCTGTTGCCTAACCCGAAACATCTGTGAATGTTCGACGGAAAGAGGCAGTTGCTTTGTTTCTGCAAACATACTGTACAAATTCAACTTTATGTACACTTAAAGCTAGATGTTTTCATAACCACACACAATGCTGCAGTGTGTTTCAAATGCCCCCCCCCTCCCCATTTTGTGTAAATACAGTATGTACCCTACTTGTATGAGAAGTGGCATTGCCTTTTTTTTTCTTTTCTAATTTCCAGTTCTTCCCCACTGAAGTTGATTTTGGCACCTCATGTTGTGTACCAATGTCTGATTAGACATTTTGAACCTGCATATTAACTTGCTGTAAAAAGAAAATAAACATGTTTATGTACAGGGGTTATTAAGTGTGATCTTGACTTTGATGGTAAATATTGTTGAACTTCATTGGGTAAGTATTTATTTCTAGACTCCAGCATTACAGCTGGACCATTAAAGACTTAAGTGTGTGTCAAGAGGTAGCCAAGATGATTAGTTATGCCAGGAATAATTAAACATATTAATCTAACATGAAGACCACTTCACTTCCACGGCCTGGTGATTATTCAAGACACAGAGCTGTGGTTTATAAAGCATTTGTTTATTAATGTATCCAGCTGTGTGAGTAAATGCATATGCTAAAGTGTAAACTCAGTACATTTCTAGATTTGTATCATGTATCGTTTCAGCCGAGTCTGCTGTGAAGTGTTCAGTTGACTTTTTCAAAGTACTCCTTGGATCCATCTGGTGTTGGTTTGATCTGAAAAGCAAACATTACATAAGACTTGTTAAAGATATTTTTAAAAAGCAAATTAAAATGTGTATTATATCTAATGCACCAGGGGTACTCACTGTTGGGGAGTCGGGGGTCCAGCTGGCTGGACACACCTCCCCGTGAGTCTCCACAAACTGGAAGGCCTTCACCAAACGCAGGGTCTCTTCAACACAGCGGCCCACCGGCAGGTCATTTACACTCATGTGCTTCACCACACCATTTGGATCAATGATAAATAGGCCCCTAATTAAAAAATTAAAAAAAAAAGACATCTTTCTAGACAAATATTGAGGCAGCACAAATAAAACAAGTTACAAATGTTACTGCAACACTTGATATGTCTGGATACACCCAGCAAACAAGAGGAAACAATTTAGAGAAATAAATATTTGATCCCCTACAACACTGTCAGAATTCTGCCTCCCACAAATTACAATCAATCAATAACAGATACTCCTGATCTCAACTCTTATGAATAAAGCACACCTTTTCACAGCCATGGGCAAGACCAAAGAGCTGTCGGGACAAGATTCTAGACCTGCACAAGACCATCAGCAAGAAGTTTAGTGAGAAGAAATATCAACTATAAATGACCATCAATCACCCTTTGTCTGGAGCTCCATGCAAGATCTTGACTCATGGGGTGAGGATGATAAAGAGAAAGGGGGTAGATCACTCCAAAAAATACATTGGAGGAGCTTGTTGAGGATCTGAAGACAATTTGAACCACAGTCACCAAGAACACCATTGGAAACACACTACACCGTAATGGACTGAAATATTTCAGCACCCCAAGGTCCCCCTGCTAAAGAATGCACATGTGAGGGCCCGTCTTAGGTTTGCCAGTGAACATCTAAATGGTTCAGAGAAGCCTTGAGAGAAAGTGCTGTGTTCACACAAAACCAAAATCGAGCTCTTTGGCATCGACTCTACCCGTGGTGTTTGGAGGAAGAAAAATGCTGAGTATGACCCAAAGAACACCATCCCAACAGTCAAGCACAGAGGTGGAAACATTATGCTTTGAAGCTGTTTTTCTGCTAAGGATACAGGATAACTTCAGTGCATTGAGGGGCCAATGGATGGGGCCATGTACTGTGGGCCAAAAACCCTCCTGAGATGTGTGCAAACCTGGTGACCAACTACCAACAAGCGTTTCTCTATCAAGTACTAAGTCATCTCTTGCTTGGGAATAGAATACTTTTTTCACTCAATGACATGCAAATCAGCATATAACTTTATGTAATGTGGGGATTTTTCTGTTTTTTTTTTTTGGTTGATATTCTGTCTCTCCATTAAAATAAAGCTACCATAAAAATTAGAGACTGTTCTTTGTAAGTGAGCGAACTTCAGCAGTGGATCAAATAATCATTTCTCCCCACTGTACTTTAAAGCCTGCTGCATACTGTTTCCAAAGCGCCCCAATGACAATAATAATAATTATTAATAACAAATACACTTTTGAAGCTGTGTGACATGTTTGCCATTTATTGCTTTTCTACAAACTGACTTTGCAGAATAAAATTAAATAAAAGCATGAGGATATATCTTGAAAAAAGAACAGTCTGGCAGAGACATTCCTGACTGGCAAAATCAAAGAAAAAACAGGCTTAATGCTTTCTGTAAAAAGTAGTCTAGATGATGACATGATGCATCCTATGATGCATATTAGCAGATGCAGTAGATTCTTCTTGGGCTCTTATCACAGCTGTGCACATTTCTGCTGGTCTGTGTTTTATGGCTTCACAGTTTCTTCCAACAATAATCACTACAGTCATAATGTAAATAATTTAAATGGTAATATATACTGCAATGTCCTGTGTGGAAGTTGTGGACTGCTATCTGTTTCAGAGCACATAATGAACCCACCTCAGAGCGATTCCTGGACCTTCCAGCAGCACAGCATAGTCTCTGGAGATCTGCTTGTTGAGATCTGAGAGCAGAGGGATGTGGATGTTTCCCAAGCCACCAACCTGAGAAAACATAAAAAGATATATGAACACAAATGCTACATAGTGCTTCTTGTAGCATTTTAACAATAACAGCATCTGTGATTATTTCACAGGCTCCTTGTAGTTCTGCTACAAAAAACACACAGAGATCTGAACCTTGCTCCATGTGTCGGTTACTGAATAATCATTACACTGTGAATGCACCTTTCGTGGGGTGTTGATCCATGCCAGGTGGGTGAAGTGAGAGTCCACAGACACGCCGACCACCTCACAGTTGACATCATGGAACTCGTTGGCCTTGTCACTGAATGCGATGATCTCTGTTGGGCACACAAACGTGCTGCGGTGTAACAAACAGAATAAATAAAGCACTTATTAAAAATCACAGCAAATCTGCAGAGATACTTGAAAATGTTAGAATATTAATGTTGACATTTTATTCGCTTATTCATCTCATGCATGTCTGAGAATTATTCCCCTCACATATACTTACAAATCCAGTGGGTAGAAGAAAAGGACCAGGTATTTGCCCTTGAAATCAGCGAGGCTCATCTCCTTGAACTCCCCATTGTGGACAGCTGTCCCTTTAAAAGCAGGAGCAGGCTGGGTGACAGCAGGGGCCCATCTGGAAGTGCCTGATATAGAGTCAAACATCATTTATTTATTTATCAGCATAAGATATGCAACAGTCTTCTTTTTTGTTCATTCGCCTTTGTAAATGACTGACTAGCAGATGCATGCTGAGTAAAACAGTAATTTCCTGTCATCTGGTTAATGTTTGGCTTGACACCAAAATACAAACATCTGCACTGTGTGTGTTAATGGCCGCGGGGGGGGGGGCTCTTGCAGTGTGGAGTACAGACGCATCAAACTGATGACTTTTGCAGTTATTTTTATAAATGCATCTTTACAGGAGCCTGGACCTCCTATTTCTTTTAATGTTAACTAACAAAAATATAGTGGAGTTGAAAGTGAAAGTCAATGTTATGAAAGATGCTGTCTAATTGAGTCCAAGAAAAATCTGATAGTGAACTAATAAAAAGCTGGTTTATTCTGTCACATCGATTTAATGTCAATAAGGATATTTTGTGTCATATTTAATCTTTTTTCTTGTTGTAATACACACTCCATTTTTTACTTTATACCCACAACACTGGACAATTAAGCAGAGACCAACCAAGAGGTTGATGAGCCAGTTTTTAGCAGACATTGGTGTGCAGCCTTCATAGAGAGCTGGTAATTAGTTCATGAAATACATTGCTGGAAAGTTCATCATAATGACCCTATCATTTTTCCTGTTCAATATAACTATACATGTAGATAATACTGCCTGATATTGCATTCTGAAGAATATGACTGATAAAAAATTTTTGGGGTTTTTTTTGGGTGGGGGGGGGGGTAATTAAATCATTTTATCCTGGGAAGCAAGTAATTTACATAATTTCACCTGTCAGTGATTTGATCAGTTCACCAATTAATAGTGTGGTCTATTACAGGAGAAAACCGAGAAAATTATTCATAACAGTCAATTCCATTACAATCTGACTGCACGCTGTGTGTTTTGCTTCTGTACTTACTGGTGGAAAAACAGGATCTCTGGAGCGCAGGAGCGGTGAGGACTCTCGCAGCTCCGCAGGCTCCATGCTGACAGGCTGCTGCGACTTTCAGCCCTCCTGCTGCAACCCTCGCCTCAAAAAACAAACAATAAAAAGACATCAGTACAACATGAATAATCCATAAATACTCTGGAAAGATTTTTAGCTCTTTTAGGTATTAAGCTGGCATAACTCATTTTATTAACTGCAACAGCGCTATGATACATACATATATTACTACATCTCCAAGGAGCACACTTTAAATACTCCTACCACATATATACTGCTGCCTTAAATAGTTCAAAAACCTATGTGCCACTTTCACTTTTGAAAGCAACTTTTCTTCCAACACAAGTTATGAATTATTTAACTGGAATTATTTTTGCTACACTGTACTGTTGTAATGTAGGCTACAGTGTGTTCTGGAGTAGCTTCAGGAAAGATTCCCACTGTGTGCGTGGAGTTGCTGTCATACCAACACGCACCACCTTTAGGTAAGAAATTATTTTTCCATTCAAAACTTGTTGAACTATTTGCTTAGCTGGGATATCAAAGAGAATTTCCGAAAATAGGAAGAAGCTGAGTCTGCATCGCTCTAAAAGTTTCCAAGTCAACCACTTGCATTGGTACCAGAACCTGTGATGCCACAGCAAAGGGTTTATATCAGCAAGTGCTGTTCCTAACAGAAGGAAAAATAAATCACACATGATTTCTGCTAAATAAGTACTTTCTGAAATTAAAATGGTGAGTCCATGTCATCCTGGTGCACTGCCATAACAGTAGGGAATGCACAGGTCCTGTTCACTGGCAGGTTTTCAACAACAAACTGAGTTTCTCTAATTCTTCCCTTCCTGCTGCTTCTGGAGCAGCTGTCTGATGCTCCGTTTCATTTCCTCATTCATACAGTCGATATCAAATCTCATACTGAAACACATTCATCTGCAGAAAAATAAATCATGTTGAAATCCCAGTTAGATGTGTTTTTGGTATATTTAACCTGACCACTTTTGTAATAAATCTGTCAGAGACAGAGAGACAGCAAACACTGGACCTCAATGATTTTATCGTCAGCTCAGAATAAAATCTATAGGCTGCATCCTTCCAACAAAACAGGCTGTCAGACAGTTCCCCTGCACTAAATCAGCTACTGTGCATCATTGTAACAATCATTATTTAAAAGGCACCAACTAAATAAAAGTGTTTACAGCCTCCCAAAATTAATCGATAGAATGCAAAGTAACAACCGCTGTGATATGTCTGAAACTTTTCCGTATTTTTATCTTTTGAGACTACACGTGAATCAGTTTATGTGTAGAAGAACAACACTGATTGGCAGGCAGATGTGGAAGGTATTCTAGTGAATCGGACAGCAAACGGTGGCTGAAGCTCCTGGAGAGTGCCAACTCTCAGATACAAATCATTCTCGGTCGCAAAGAAAAGAAATGATAAAAACGTGTAGATTTCCACTGCAGGAGACAGCTTTGGAAGATATGATTACGCTGAATTAGCCAATTTTCTTCTAGACTGGAAACGTCATCGCTCTTAATGAGGATAAGTGCGCTCAAGTGACTTTGGGAGTGTATTGAACTAATTGAATTTAGTCTAGGCTGCAGGTACAGCATGTTCTGACAGCATATTCATGTTGAACATGTTTACATGTTTAAATATTTTATCAGCAGCAACGTAAAGTCTGAACTTAACCATCTTTTTCACTGCAAATCACTAAAAATCAGTCTTATTCAGGCTAACATTATCTGTCCAAAAGTAAACTGTGGTCTTTGCATGAAGCATAGTTTATTTGGTTCCTACTTTCACTGCCCTACCTGTGCTAATGCAAATATATGCAAATGTAGCCACCTTAGCTAGGATTATGCACTTGTGGAGGGGAGGGGTAAGAAAACAGAATTCAGTGGACTGCAATCTGCAATGTAGTGGTGAGATTTTACACACTGTACCTTTAAAGTAAAAGTTGGGCCTTTTGAACCATGTAGACTGCAGGAGCCTAAAATTAAAAAATATCTCAACCACACAATTAAGCAAACTGCCTAAATAATAAACAATTCATAACTGCTAGTCTGTGCAACAACATGGTTGGCTAATAGTTTCCTATTTCAGCTGTGTTCCCGCCTTCCTTTCTTTAAGACTGTGTGTAATTAATGAGATTAATTGCAGGTGCGTCACCATGTTAACAAACTGCTAACTGCAATAATTTTAGTGCGATACAACCGTCTGAAAAACAGATTTATTAACGCAACACGTGACTTATCATTTTTAACACAGGATTTGGCCAAAATAACGTTTCAGTATCACCGTAACTCAGCTCGTTACTTGTGTATTTCTAACGAAGCGAGGCTGGCGCACTCGCCGCGGGTTGGTCAGGTTCACAGCAGCGTCAGTGGGTCCGCAGGTGCAAATGTGAAGAATACATACACAGACAGACGAGCGCAGAGGAGACTTAATCTTTATCACTACCTGCTATCTACACTGATTAACGAGCTCCTCACTTATGTGCAACAGCGCCAATAACAAATAGGCAGTAAGGTTATATGAAATCGAACTTACAGAAGTCCTCAGCAGTTTCCCGATGGTGGCTGCCATTTTGGATTATGTCACTGGAGGCAGGGTTGAGCAGATTATTGCGTCCTTTGCGCACGTGCTCAATTCCAACCTGACCTCGTGGGGGGAAAAAAGTTATTTTAAAAACGAATTGTGTTATATTCTGCTAGCTCGAGCTGTCAACCGCGGGGACCTTAACACACATTTTCAGAGAAATTATGGTCCAAAAAGAAAATACTAGAATTTAAAGGCATGCTTCCTTCAGGCACATTTCTAGTGTCGAGAAAATATTTTGAGTGAGTGAAACATGAAACTGTCCAAGATTTTTTGTTTTTGTTAATTCAGATTTTATTTGTTTGGCCATCACAACGTGACTGGTCCTCGTGCTAACTGTTGAACAAGCTGAACAGAGAGCCGCTGGGTTGTAATTGAAAATACAGCCTGTGATATATCCGACATCCCTGAATGTAGCATCAACCTCTGCGAACACGTGATTTTTGGCGGAAGTCAAATCTAATTAGAACCTGACCTCAAAACCATGAGAAATGCATGCTTGCTGGCCATGTACTGTGATAGTGTTACTGCGGGTGATTTAATTCATGAAAAGTCAATGTACTCGCTGTCCTAATGGATCCTAATCTGCTGTACTGGAAAGCAGAGGGACAGGTAACTGTGCACAGCAGTGTTTAAACACGCACAGCGTCGGCTCTCGCATTAGTTCCCACGAAATTAGTTTCTCTCATACGCTTTCCCCCTTTTACAGTCTTTCCTCCGTCGACTCAGGATCTGGGTTAATCTTCTTGATCCAACCCTCCTGCTCTCCTCTGACGTGAGTAGCAGCCACTGCGGTGATCTGATATTGTGAGATGAGTGGAAAATACCTGATGTTTTACCTTGTGATTCTGCTTTCTGCAGCCTGAAATACAAAAGGCTCACTCTCTTCTCGGAAGCGGAGAGAAACTAAATGAAAAGGTCAGATTATGTGTAAGGATCTAAGTGCACAGGGGCCACTTAGACAGCATTATGAGCCTGCTGCAGATTGTTTAACCCCTCGTTTCATTTCCTCCACTAGGATGAAGCTGCACTGACAATCTCACTTGTAAGTCTTGCAAGAATTGACCTTCAATTAAGAATTCCTCTGTATCAGTCTGGTTATAGTATCATTAAATGGAAGGAGCTATGTTGTGCAGATGTGATTTGTTCAAAAGAGGAAAATTTCCTGATGACCAATTTGTCTTCACAGTCATCTGTCCACCCTGATTCTGGGGCTGCTCTTCCACTCATTTTTCGCCCTCCAGGTAATAGACTTTTACAAGTACAGATATAGATGCATACATTTGCAGTGCGGTCAGTTTGAATGTGTGATAAGGATTTAAGCTGTTGTTAAAGATGATACAAAGGCTGCAGGCTTTCCAATCAGCAGTGGTCTGTTTCAAATAATGTGGTCAGCGTACACCTATCAGTCATAACATTGTGGCCGCCTGCTTGGTATTGTATTGGTATTGGTATTGTATTGTATTGGTTCCCCTTTTCCTGCTAAGATGCTAGGAGTGGTGGTGCACTTTATATTCTGAGCCTTTCTATCAGAGCCACCGTTGACTTTTTCAGCAGTTTAAGTGACAGTAGCTCGTCTGTTGGATCGTACCACACGGGCCTTCGCTCCACACATGCATCGGTGAGCCTTGACCACCCACGACCCTGTCACTGGTTCACCACTGTTCCTTCCTTGGACCACTTTTGATAGATACTGACCACTGCAGACCTCAAACACCCCAAAATTATGGTCCAAAAAATGAGCCCCAATGAGCTGGAATTTTGGAGATGCTCTAACCAAGTCGTCTAGTCATCGCAGTTGGGTCCGTTTCAAAGTTGCTCAAATCCTTGCATTTGCCCCCTTTTTTTTCTTTTTGTGCTTCTGTCTCATCACCTTTGAGGATGGGATGTTCGCTTGCACCCACTAACAGGTGTGTTAGGTATATTAACACGTTTTCTGTATTTTATCATATCTTTGGTATATGTTTTTGTTTAATATACTGTTGTTTCTTCTTACTCAAATGAGGAGACCTTCTGAAAGAAGGACACTGAAGATGTTGTTTCATTGTTTGAGTTCTCACAGGAGCACACATAAAAGCCTCGTTTGCATTCCTGAGTTTCCTTTATCAACCAGATCACCAGCGTGGGAAAGAGCCAGGAAGGGACTGGTTGTAAAAGTGATATCTTTGTGTGAAGCCATGCGAATGCATTCTAAATGTTTATTACCTGCTTTGAACTGCATTTAGTGTGGAGTCATTGATGATGCATCACATGACCCTTACTTTGAAAGTTCTGAATAAAAACCGTGCGTGGAGGGAACATCCTCTGAGAGAGACCATTTCCTGTTTAAGTAAGGAGCGGAGAATTTACTTTTCTGTCTCGGTGCTCGAAGAGGCATGGTTTCCTCCCCGCTAGCGGCGAAAACCTGGAAGCTGTGTATGTGCATTTGTTCCTTATTACTTGTTTACTTTGAATGATTCTGAACCTATCAAGGTGACACGATGGCGAGGTAATCTGTGTTATTTATGCCACCTGTCAGTGATCATAATGTTATGTCTGATCGGTGTATATACAAGGAATGCATGTGAGCCAACAGCTTAAGAAGAGCTGAAATAACCTGTATCATACTGAGGGGTTACACCAGAATCCAGTATGTCTGAATCAAATGAAAGCTACCTCAGCAGGGTCCAGGTAAATAAGCACAATAGGACCCCTGTAAGTCATTACTTAAATGTGTACATTAGCACATAGTATTTGTAATATAGTACTGTGCAAAAGTCTTGACACCCCACCCCAATTTCTTTATATTCGGCTATAAAACAATAAATGCAACAATTTATTGAAACTTGTGTGAACATGCATGGAAATACAGCATGTAAGGCTAAAACAGAGTTTATAAAATTGTAACCAGTTTGAAAGTGAGTATGTGGTATGACCTTCGTGGCTCAAATGAAAGCCCAGATGCATCTGTCAGGTCTCTGCAGGATTCCCCCAGTGTTTCTTAAGGATGTAATTTTCAAATACTGTTCATCTGCTGTGTGTGTGTATGTATATGTGTGTGTGTGTGTGTGTGTATATATATATATATATATATATATATATATATATATAATTTTTTTTTTTTTTTTTGCAAGAAATTGCAAAATGTTATAAATAGCTCTTTAGAATCACCTTGTTGGTACAAAAATACTATTTTATGCCTGTCACACTGTTATCTTCTGTATTCTTTTTTGTGATTTAACTAAAGAAAATGGAACAAATTGTGCATTTTGTGACAGGCTGCTAGTAACAAAATTCCTAAAAATACAATTTAAACTTGTTCTTTAAGTTGACACAACACTGGTTCATCCCCTGAGTTTAGGTGCTTTTTTTTTTTTTTAATGCTTGACTGACATGTAGGTCAGCGTTAAGTCGCTTAACTGACACAATATTCTTCTGAAAATGTTCAGGTACAATGACTGGACTGAAAATGAGTGAAAAAGTAGCCAATGTCAGAAAGCCTGGAGAACTACTGCACAAGAAAACAAAAAAAAATTTAAAGTCTGGCTCCTTGGAAACAAAATATAAAGAAATGAGGGGTGGCTCAAAACTTTTGCACACTGAAACAGTTTTACCCGAGAGTCTGATGAGTTTGTCCACCATCTTTTTTCCAGCATTGTTTCCAGTAGCAGGACCTTTGGTAGGTCTCTAATCTTTTACTTGTATATGATTTATTTTTTTTATTTTTGAAGTTTTTTTATAAAGTAACATCTCTTTTTTTTTTGGTCAGGTTGTTGCCAGTCTTTTGCCACATAGCACTGTGAAACCTGCTTTATTTTGGCAGGTTTCACAGTGCTATGTGGCAAAAGACTGGCAACAACCTGACCAAAAAAAAAAAAGATGTTACTTTATAAAAACTTCAAAAATAAAAAAATAAATCATATACAAGTAAAAGATTAGAGACCTACCAAAGATATGCTACTGGAAACAATGCTAAAAAGATGATGACAACTCATCGTCAGGATAACTTGTTTCAGTGTGCAAAAGTTTTGAGCCACCCCTCATTTCTTTATATTTTGTTTCCAAGAAGAAGCATTTTTTAAATTTTTTTTTTGTTTTCTTGTGCAGTAGATTCTCCAGGCTTTCTGACATTCACTCCTTTTCACTCATTTTCAGGTCCGTCATTGTACCTGAACATTTTCAAAGATATATATAAGTAGAGCGACTTTGACACATGTCAGTCAAGCATTAAAAAAAAAAAAGCACCTAAACTGGGATGAACCAGTGTTGTGTCAACTTAAAGAACAAGTTTAAAATATATTTAGGAATTTTTGTTACTAGCA